>VZUI01003745.1:45000-359148 GCA_013401135.1 Cettia cetti
ATTTTTGGCTGAGTAGTTTGGCCTTAGGGAAAGCAATTCTGTTGGAAGTATTGACAGTGAGCAGAGGATTAGATCTGTAACTGGTTTTAAATATGAGTGGGAATTGACTGTCAGCAATTTGAAAGCATCTTTTGATGTGACTGTAGTGCAGATATTTGAAGGTTTAGGCAGGATTCAAATGTTTTGTGCACTGTTAAAGTGTAAGATCAAACTTTGTCTCGCTAAAATCTGGTACCACAAAGGGACAAGCTCAGTATGAAGTTAATACAGGGGATAAGTTGGTCATAGGAAATGCATATTGAGAGGTTGTCAGAGTAAGTGTTCATTTGTCAGCTGGTGATGGAATGTCAGAGGGGGTTGTTTTTAAGGGTTACTGGTCAAGAAAAATGAGCGTTTTCTTTAAATGAAGTTTCAGGGAACAGTCAAGAAGCGATGTGACAAGAGTGACGTGTGTGTATCTGTGCACAGCACTGAGAGGAGCAGACAGGCAAGCAATCAGCAGTGCAAATCAATCAAATCATGAAAAGGGCTGTCCAGTCAGGGAAAATGCCAGCTCTGTGGCTTGCTGTGATCAAAAGGAAAACAGATTGGTGGAAATGATTAGGAAAGGAATAAAGCAGCACAGGTAGTGAACTGTGATGCTGTATAAACCCATATCACTTCCACAGCTGGAATAATGTATACAGATCTTATAGAGCACATCAAGAAAGCCTGACAGGCTGATCAAGAGTATGGGACAGGTTTTGGGCTGGGGACAGGTTGGCTGAAGCTGCTGGAAATACCATTTATCGACAGGCTTCTGTATGGTGGCAGTCTGTGAAATCATAAAGGGCATGGAAAAGGTAACAAATGCTTATGAGGTTATTCACAATAGAAACAGAAGTGTTAGAATGAGCACAAGGAAATAAAAAATGCCAAATTTTTGAGAGTCAGAGCAATAACAGTGTACCCTCAGGAGAATTAGTTTTTATTAGGAAATAAAGAGCGGGCTTAGCTGTTATTCAGCACAAGCAGTATGAATATGAAAGAAATGTATAAATATGTGCTGCTAGAGGTAATGTTTAGATCATGGTACTTTGCTCCTAGAGTTGTGCATTCGTGTGGAAACAAACACATCTGCTTTATAACACTTCTTTCCCCACCAATTTTATGTTCTGTGCTATATGGAGGGAGTTGTGATGTGAACAATACAGGAATTGCCCTGACTCCTCTTGGTGGGTGCTTGGAGCACACTTGAACCTTCTCTTTAAAGTGTTCATTAACCAGAAAGCTTTTTGGTTTTTTCTTCTCTTTGTTCTTCATTTTAAATTCCATATACTCCAGTCCATAAGGCACTACTTGCATGGAAAGACAATGCAGGGATTAATTATTCTTGGGCCCAAAGTCAATCCTTGTCACAGACAGTTGTATGCATACAGAGAGGTTGAATTTCACAGAAATTACTGCTCTGTACTGGCAAATAAATGAAAGGTAACGCTCCTCTGCAAAACACAGGAACAAACTTTTACAATCTTGCAGAATCTGTGGAAAAAAATGCCCAAAAATTGCAGGAGGTTGAATCTCTAGCTGGTCTCCTGAGATCCCTTGCAACATAAATGATGCTGTGATCTCCTTCACAATGTTTTCAAAACTCTAAATTGTGTTTTGTTTCTGATAGGGATAGGGGTAGATGGAAGGATAGATGACTTCTATTTACAAACAGTGCATTAATAATTGGAGAGGCTCCCTGAGCCTTACCTTCAGTGTCTTTTCAACTTGACATTCTTTTTGGCTTCCACGTGAAGTTGTGAACTTATAATGAGAGATCACCCCAGATTTTCTCTCAGTGTTCCTATTGATACCAGAAAAGTGATCTTAAATAAACATTCCTCTTTTCTAGTTTCTGGGAAAGGCTGAGTGGCCTCTAGTTCTGCTGGCCCTTAAAAGGGGAAAATGGGATTATTTTATAGAAAATAGTAAAAGCTTATGGTGTTTTGAGTTGTATGTTTGTTTAAATAGAATGATGGCTACAATTGTAATTAACCTGTTTTTCCAAGATTTTGACAGCTTCTTTATTCCCAAAGTACAGGTTAGACAAGTAATTAGTTAAAGGATTGAAGAACTGCTGGATAAGTTTAAGGAAGCATGCACTGGTGGAAAAAAGAATGGTTAAATGAAGAAAATTGTCTTCAAATTTTAGTGCTTGAGTTTGAGCTAAATTTAATTTTAAAGGAAATTCAGACATTAGATTGCTGTAGTTATTTAATTACTTGTGCTGCAGCCTAGCAGAGGAATATATTCTACACTAATTGGTTTTGTTAATTATGAGTTTGTCTTTGAATCAGTCAAATCCACTTCCCTTTTCATTAATGTTGATTTTCAAAGGGTTTTTTTACCAAAAGAAGAGTCAACATTACTTTCTGTTCATGCTCGAAATGTCTCTTCAGCAGTGCTCTGGAGCTTTGGGGTTTATAACAAGGAATGAAGGTGATAAGAATGATTTCCAGGTTTTGTAAGACTAAGGGGTCTTCTTTGGTCAGCTTTCTTCCTGTTCTTTAAAGAAATTTTGGCACATCTTACTCATTCCGTGAGCTATAGGAAGTGACTTGTGAAAGCCTACACTTAGGAGATGTTTTCTTTGAGAAAAGTAGAAATACTTCGCTGTGGTTTGTTGTTGGTGTTGTTTTTTTTTTTTTTCTTTTACCCTTTCAAATTCTCTTTGTGTGTTAGATTTCTAAACTAATATTCTAGTAGGGAAATGAAATTGAGAGGAAACATTGAATTTACCATAAGCTTGGACTATTAATCTAAGCTTTGACTATTTCTTTCACACAATTAAATCTGGTTTTCAGGTCCTCATCATATTGACACCTTTTTAATCCCATGTGTCTTGATTAGGAGTGTAAGATTTAAATCTTATGAAAAGGCTGCAAAATTAATTATCTCCCTGGGAAAATTATGTCCAGTTGCTTCCTAAAGTTAAAATTATAAACTGTGGCTTCATTAACAAAACAACAAAAAATTTATATATATATGTATATTCTTGGCCTAGAGTTGATTAGCCTATAAAAAATAATTAGAGCACAAGCTCAGTTAATCACTTAGACTGGGTTTGTCTTCAGACAGAATCTTTCCCTTCTCACAACTGTTTGACAAACCTTAATTTTAACAAGTGTTTTTTAAATTTTGTGTGTTTCAATGATTCTGTTTTAGCTCCCAACCCGTGTGCTGCTAACGAGGGCAAGGGTCCCTGCTCTCACATGTGTCTGATCAATCACAACAGAAGTGCTGCCTGTGCCTGTCCACACCTGATGAAACTGTCTTCAGACAAAAAAACGTGTTATGGTAAGTTTTCCTCCCACAGCCTGGGAATTGCATTGATTTTAGAATCAATGGCCAAATTAATGTTAAAAATAAAATCTCTACAGTGCTTTTTAATGGTGTATTTTAAAGGAGAATCTGCTTTTTTGAGAATCAATGACTAATAGTTGAGGTCTGTGGTGCTTTGATATTTGCTGCAACAGCTGTTTCTTTGTGCTGCTGGTGAGTGTGATGTGTTCATAAAATTTATCTCTGAAAAACAGAAAGCTTTATACTGAAATGTGCATCATCCCAACATTCTGAGTCAGGTAAGCTGAATAACAAAAAGATGCTTAATAGCTTAAATCTCTACCTGCTCTAGAGTTGTCTTAGTTTCATTTTCAAGGATTAAAAAACAAAGAGTAAATATTAGAAGTGCATCCTTGCAGGGGAATTTTATAAAAAACTGCAATGCACAATTTTAAGCTCTAAAAGCCCTTGAAATGTCAAATAATTGTGTGTATTATCTCTAAAACCTTGTACTAAATTACCCTTTTTACTGTTGATTAATAAAATTCAAGAAATAAAAAAGAAAATAATATTTTCGCATATCAGGGATATTGCAGGGGGAAAGTTACTTCTACTGTTCATTTGCAGGCACTTGCTCCAATCATTTGGAGTTCTGAGATTAAAAAGAGAGCTCTGCTTTGCCTTTAATTTATCATCCTTTTTCACCAGTGAAGGTGTAAATTAGAACAACCAATTTACCCTTTTTGCTCTGGCTGTTTGCTTTTCACTGCTCATGCACACATTTGCAGTTTGCAAAACTTCCCTTTTACAGTGAATCTGATGTCCTGAGATACTAAATGTTAATATCTGTTATGATGTGCAGGTGAAACAGGATTTGTTTGAGTGGACTAAAAGGGGTTTAAATAGCATGTTTAAAATAGCACTTTCAACCTTTTTTTTTATTATTTCACACTCACAAGACCATATTGATTTAGTGCCGTGGTAATGATGTCCAATATAAAGAACTCTTACATTTTTTCTGTGATTTTTATGCTCTGTAACATTATTTCTCAAGTGTCACTGGGCTGCAGGTTTTCTGGAGGCATTTAATCACTGATATAAACATCCTTTACACATTTGTCAAGTGGTCTGGAATGAATGACTTTGATTTCTGTTAGAGATGTCGTGGAGAGGATGAGGAATGATGTTTTCCCTTTTTCTAACAGAAAGAAAGAAGTTTCTTCTTTATGCAAGGCGTTCAGAAATCAGAGGGGTGGACATAGACAACCCATATTTCAACTTCATCACAGCCTTCACTGTTCCTGACATTGATGATGTGACAGTCATAGATTTTGATGCTGTTGAGGAACGTTTATACTGGACTGATGTGAAAACACAGACCATCAAACGTGCCTTCATCAATGGGACTGGCTTAGAAACCATAATTTCAAGAGGTAAACAGCAGAGCATTGAAGTAAAAATAATTCCTTCTAGGTAAATGTGTGTTATGAGCATGCTAAAAGAGGAGCATGCAAGTTCTTGACATGTGTACCTTGTCCTGCTATTGGATAATTGATCTAAACAATAAGCAGGCAGAATTTTCTTTAGGATTCTAGCTCACTGTATTGATTCATAATTCAATTTTAAGTAAACAAATTGGGAAGTAATGTTTTCATTGATTTTGCACAAGATTGAAATGTGTAGTAAAAAAAGGAAATGAATGTCTTGAAGGTGGAAAGAATAAAGATAAAAAGCAGGAGAAGCACAGTATCCTGGCATAGTTTTGCACTGAAGAATTGCCTGTGTCCTTTGGCTACCTAGCAATTAAATTGTCTCTGTCAGGGTTATTTTTTTGCTTTCCAGTCCGTGCAGATCTTTCAGCTTTGGCACCATTGGTGAAACCACAACATGGCAGCCTGGTAATTTTGGTGATCCTGGTGTAATGTGGGGTTTTATTTTGTACAGAATATGTGCATGAGTACAGAAACTTATTGAATATAAAGTCTACATCTGATTGCTTCAACCCCATTTCAGTAGTCCTGGTATTGAAGTGAAAACCATTTGTTGTCCTTGGTAACATTTGGGTTTTGTTTCCAACCACTGTCAGTTCCCCTCCTGGCAGCACTTGTTCTACTTTGCAATATACCTACCTGCTTGAAAATAGGAAAAACTGACTTTATGATAGCAAATTTTGTTAATTCTGGTTCTCCAAAGATGAATGTTTGGTGAGAAAGAAAAGAAATAGCTCAGACCTTTCCTGACTTGGAGAATAAATAAACCATACATTTAATTATTTATTAGCAAATAATTAGTTCAAGCTCTGCCCCTTGTTTCACTTCAGAAGAAATTACTTCTGTATTAGTACATTTTGGGAAATGTTTGGACAAATATGGCAGTTTTCCCATTTTGTAGACTCTGAACTCATTTTCTGTGGCTACTTTTTCTTTTCCCCTGCTATCTCAGAGACAACTTTATTAACAATCAGATATGTTTTTCAGTCCCAATAATGAGAACTAGGCTTACAATGCCTCCTAGAGTTCTTTATATCAGGTATTCAGGTGCCCAACAAAGGGACTTGTTGCTTGTTTTTTTCTAGAAGTAGTACAATAAAAATGTTGTTTATTATAGAAAATTCACTGAACTTGTCAAGGAACTTAATGAAACCAAAAGAAATGTACTATTCTTTCATATTCCTTTTATAATGGTAGCTTCTATGGTAGAGTTTTTTTGTGGGTTTTTGGTTCTTTTGTTCCAGATGTAACTTTTATTTGGTAAGTTAGAGAAAATTACAATGTTCTGGCACATCAAAACATTCTAAAGACTATTTATTATGTGTAAACTATCTCATTTGCTTACAGTTATATTTTTATACTTCTTATAAGAACAAAAGAAGCTTTGTAAGCACATCCTGGTGGGATTGTTATTGGGTGAAGTTTTTATGCCAGTGTCACAAAGATGCCAAGTCATACTTTAATCTTTTTAAGAGTATGAAATGCTTATTTTCTAGTTCCTCCAAGCAGAAAAAGCCCAGAAGGGCAGGGGAACAATTTAAAATGGGTCAAGGACTGTGTGTTTGGTGTCCTTTGTCACATTCTGTGAGGCTGGCAAACTTCCTAATGCCCAATCGCTGCTCAGCCTTATGGACGTGCAAGCCAGTCCTCAGCCACGTCCATGTCAGCTTGTCAAGGGCAATAATCCTGTCAGTGGAAATTACCACGTTAAGTTGACAGAAGATGTGTATAAACAATGAACTGCAATGAAACATTAAATCACCCTTGGCCTGTTTCATTCTCCACAAAGACACCGGCCAATATGAGCTCGGGGCAGAGGGGGGTGTGTGTACCTAGAGGTGGAGCAGTGATTTGACACCCAGAATTTCAGGCAGATTTTAACACAGATTGACATTTCTTTAAGTACCTTGCCAAGGAAGACCTTCAAGTTACCAAATCAGTCATATCATACTCCTGTTTTGCTGCCTCAGGTAGTAATGGTGCTAGAGGTTAACCCTCAGCCCCCCACTGCTGCTCATCCATTCCCCACACTGGGATGGGGAGGAGAATTAGAAGGGTAAAAGTGAGAAAAGTTGTGAGTTTTGATAGAAGCAACCTAATAGGAAAAGTAAAAGCTATGAACACCAGAAAAAACAAAATTAAGGGTTCATTCAGTGCTTCCCATTGGCTGACAGGTGTTTTGCCATATCCAAGAAGGTAGGAGAGTAACTTGGAGTCTTCAAAGCCTTCAAAAATAAAACCGCTAAACTTCTCCAGTGACACGAGTACTTACGAGCTACAGAACTATTCTATAGACCAGATTTAATCCAGATCCTCTGTACTGAGCCTTCATGGAGCTGAAGAAGGAAGGAGGATTTTAAATTTAAGCATAGCATTGTTTTAGAAAGCCACTGAGCAATAAATGCGTTCTGAAGTAGAAAAATACAATACAGAAGTTCAGCATCTCTGATTATTATTTTGGGACAATAGGTTTCATGCTGTGAATATTCAGTGTGATTTTCATGTTCTTATTGTTAGTCTGTCAGGCCCAGGAATAAAAATCAAGATTATTAATTCTTGGCAACTAGTTAAAAAATCCATCTGAATAGAATATTGCACAGTATTGTTAACAAACCATAGAATAATCAATTCTTTTTTTTCCCCTAACACTGACAATAATCCAGAAAGAAAATCAAAAGAACTGCTTTCCCTTTTTGCAGATATTCAGAGTATCAGAGGTCTTGCAGTGGATTGGATATCACGTAATTTATATTGGATTAGCTCAGAATTTGATGAAACACAAATTAATGTGGCACATTTGGATGGTTCCTTGAAAACCTCAATCATCCATGGAATCGATAAACCCCAGTGTCTTGCAGTTCACCCAGTTAAAGGGTAAGGTGTCCATGGTTGTAATAAATAAACTGCAGTAAAGCTCATCAGAAGGCTCTTCATTCATATTTTAAGTTTGGCCATTCTGTTTTCTTTTAAATTTAAAGTGCAAACATGAATTTGAAAGGATTTGCTGAAAATTTTTTAACTGAACTCTTCTTCCCTTAGAAATCTGCTGATTAAATCATGTAACAATTAGCTGTGCATTTTGTCTCCTAAACTGATGAATGTTTTTACTACTGACTCATTAAAAACACAAAGCAATATTGTAAATATATTAATTCTCTTATTCAGAAAGCTGTACTGGACGGATGGCAACACAATCAACATGGCAAACATGGATGGCAGCAACAGCAAAATACTCTTTCAGAATCAAAAAGATCCTGTTGGTAAATATCTTTTTTTGCTGTTCCATTTTTAACTGATAGTGATTTATTTTGGGCACTGTCATGAATGGATATTTAAGTATACAATAATGTTTTTCATCTACAGTGATAAGAACAGGCATAAAGATACAAACAACACTCGTGTTACTGTTGTGTTTCACAATTCAAGATATTTTTGGCCCATTCTAACTGAAATCTACTTAGATTTAGTAGAGTATTGTTGACTTCTAGGATTACAGTAGACTGAAGGAGAGCCCATCTGTATTTCTCAGTCTTTGTATCATGGTTACAAAAATGAGGAGGTCAGGGCTTGAGTAAGTTATGGATATATGTGAGAATATGCTTTAAATGCAAATGTGAATCCTTCCTCGTCAGCATCTCACCTCCATAATCAAAAGAGAAATTGGCCCTTAACTTTTCAGACAGAGAAAAAAGCAACAGTTGAAGCGTGCATTTCATCTCATCACTTAGCTTCAATTTTAGTACTTGGGGATTCATATAATAATGATAATAATTGATAAATTATGACACTTTTTTAAAAAAAGCTTTTTCTATCTATATTTTTTGGTTTTGCTAAAGTCCCTTTTAATTTCATTATTTAGAGAGTTAAAGTAGTTACATCAATTGTTGCTGCCTTATTAATGACCCATCAATAAAATGATTATATTTTAAAGCATTTATGTTTTTATAGCTGAATGTACTAAGCAAGCAGATGTGAAAGTGATTTAAAGAATTCAATAAATTTTACATAAAACAATATGACATGCATTTTATAACCTAAATTCAATGAATTTTGTAGACATTACTTGATAACTCTTTTACTGTTGATGTGATTATCTGTCTATCCACTTGAAGAGACAATTACCTCTTTATCTGGAGAGAAAAGAGTGGCAAACCCACTCATTTTAAGGTGAAGAACAAGCCCTTTTAATAACATTAGAACAATATTAAGGACAGTTGTGTGCAACACTTTGCACTGAATATTTTGTGATTAGAAGTCACAAGGTCCTAAATTACAATGCTTAATGTTTCTAATATCAAACTCTGGATTAAAATATATACAAAATTCCAATTTCAATGGTTTTGAAGGTTTCTTGCCATTAGCATAAGACAGTTCCATGCTAAGAACAACAAAACCCTTCTATATATTTAGAAAGTAGCAGTCTTAAACCATTAATTTAAAATTTCATTTGTGCACTGGGAAAACTGTCTTTGTCCATAAGTGAAGCTCCAGCTCATGCAGAGCTAATTTTGAGTGTTTGGGGAGTTCTCAGGTAGATTGCTGAAAATGAAAAATACCTGGTTTATTAGTGCTGGATATCCTGGTAACTGATGGGATGTTTAGTTTCCTTGATGCAAAATTTCAGAATTCGAAAAATGAGGGAGTTTTCCAATCTGTGATCTGAATTAAGCTGAGGGATTTATTTTTCCTATTTGAGTTCCATCGAAAGAAGGAGACAATTTTTCATTTACAGTATTTTCTATTATTACCAAGAGCATTTTTAGTTTGGAAATTTTGGGAGCTGATACTCTTAGGATGACAGATGGTGTCAATTATTTTTATCTCAACTAGTACATACTAGTTATGGTTTGCTGGTCCATTCTGCAGTTCTGAAAGTCTCCAGTGCTGACACATTTGTTGATAAAAAAACTGCTCATTGGAGTGCCATTAAACTATATTCTTAGGGATTCCGAATTCCTACTTAATTTTATACTTTTTTTGGGCAAATCATTGGCTCATTTGAATTCCCTGAGACCAATATTGCACAGTCCTCATGTTCAGATTCACTTTAGCAGGTTATAAGGTTTAAGCCAGGCACCTGCACTCAAATGCATCATGAATATCTGTGATGCTAATGGCTAATAAACCACTTGCTTCCTTAGTAAAGCAGAACAATTCCTGAAAAAATCTAATTAAACATGTTCTGCCTACATTAGAAATAATGTGCAGTTTGAAAAGGTTGGTAATAGGTCAAAAGTATTTGGGGGAGAATAATGTGCTAGGCTTGAGTAGAATGAGATAGGAATGTTTCTTGTGGAGTTGCTGCTGTGTAACTGGAGTGCCTGTGTGTAGAAACAGCAGTTGAATATCTGAAGTATAAAACCAGATAGGACAGGACTGTAATTGCTGCACAGCTTGTGCTGGCAGTAGCCCCACAAACAAATCCCATTTGGGTACAATCTGAGGGCAGCTGGTCATGGGCAGGAGGTGTGGCAAATCCCAAATGCTGCCCCTGTCAGAGCAGGGAAAGCTTCTCAGTGGTGTATTCCCCTTTAACCCCTGCTGATATTCCCAGGGAAGTTCCCTGTGCTGGGCTGAGCACTGCAGCTTGTCTGCAGGATCCCTGGTGCCCTGTGCCTGGAGGGAAGCTGGCTGTACAAACATCATCAAGTGTCTGCAGGGGCACTGAGAGATGAGCCCCTCCTGAAGGCACTGCTGCTCCCTCCCATGTGTGTGTGCTGTTTCCTCCTGGGTGAAACACCTGCAGAGAGCTGGAAGGAAACATCCCTTCCTGCAGAGGGATGGAAAGGTGGTTTTTAGGAGCTCAGAAAGCAGACACCTTTTGGCCTGCCGTGTCAAAAGTGCATGACAGTAGTGACACGATGGCAGCTGGAAAGGCTGCAGCTCATGGCACTGCTTTCTCCTGTCGGGGCTTCCAAAATAGCTTCCCACAGGATGAAAAAGACTACACTACAATATCCAGAGCTTGACCCATGCTGTGAAATACAGTATTTTTTGGCAAACTGCTGCTGGATACTTAGAATGAGTTCTGGGAAAGCACCAAAGCAAATTGTTATGGTGGGTATTGTTACCATGCCAAGAATATTTCACTGTGGAAAATCTCCTGCTACAACTTCTTGAACATTTTTAAAGGATTACAGAAGTCTGAAATACATTATCTCCTAGTCCTTTGCTCTTACTTTCAGAAACTCTATTCCTTATTCATTTAGTAGCTTATTTTGCATGTATCTTTATTTTGATGATTCTCTTGCTTCAAATTCCAAAGAACTGATTATGAGATCAGTTCACTGTGAGTCAAAATGAAAAGTAATAGTATACATTTATTAGGAGTTTGGATTAGATTTTGATATTTCATCATCCTAAACAGGGAAAGAACAAACTTTTTATAGTTCTGAATCACAAAAAAGTACCTTGTTTACCAAGCCCATGTGTATTCATAATTTTAGAATATAAATGATGGCTTCTGGTTTGCATTTACAAGTTGTTAATGACCTCGCTTTGGACCTCAGCTTATTCAAGTAATTCTTCATTGCCAGATAATGTTCTTCCATCAGTCAGTCACTGATTTCTGTAACTGCTGAAAGAAATAGAAGGCACAAATCTTTCTAAAAGCCTGGGGTTTTTTTCATTGTAAATGACCAGGTTTGGTTTGTTTTTGGTTTTTTTTTTTTTCTCTAAGTGTAAGTAGATGAGTGACTAGAAAATTTAACTTTTGTGTGTGTGTGTATGTGTTTCTTAAATGCACGTTCATAATGAAAACAGCTTAATAATAAAATCCATTAAAGCCTCAGTTAAAGCTGTATGCATTAATTACAGGTTTATCAATAGATTATGGGGAGAACAAGCTTTACTGGATCAGTTCAGGAAATGGAACCATAAGTAGATGCAATTTGGATGGTGGTAATCTTGAAATAATTGAATCAATGAAAGAAGACTTAACAAAAGCCACAGCTTTAACCATTATGGGTAAGTCTAGTGATAATATGTATATATTTTGATTATTCAAAGCTAATTAGTAATGAAATATAAAAAAGCTTAGGGAAGTTATTTTTGGTTTTATGTAAATAATATATATAATATATTCACGAGTGAGACTATGTTGTCCACAAGAAGTTCTTTATGTTTAATGCAACAGTTTGCAATCTCTAATACAAGGATATTTCTAAATATAGACTTGCATATACATGTATATATCTGGAATGAAGGTAACAAATTGATGGCTTATATTTACTATAGTCAGACATAAAGAATTTTAAAAGGGGAAGAAGCTGTTACACTCTTTATTACACAGAATTATCCGTGACTTGTTTCCTCTGCTCAACTCTTCCTACTGAGTTCAGAATATTCCTAGTATATTAGAATATTCCTAGTATTCCCTAGGCACTTTGGGAAGACTTCTATGTCTTCTATGTTACAAATTGATGATTGGGGTTTGGGATTTTCAAATGTCTGCTCATATTCCATGTATTAAACTGATAAAAAAAATACTCTATTTGTTACACTTTGTAAGTAAGAAATGTTTAGAACATTCAAAAACATTAACCAGGAAAATCAAAAGAACAATAGCATAAGGAAAAATTCCTAAAAAGATCAGGAAATTGCTGATCACTAAATATTATAAAAATATTGTTTCAAATTGACTTTTTCTCATATGCACCTTCAGCTCTTGGTCTTTGTTGTAGCTGGGACAGAGTGTAGAAAGTTTGATTCAGAATTTATGTTTATGCTTCTGCTTTTTTAGAGACGACTTTATAGCTTTCTATATTTCCTACAAGTTACTGACCTCTATTCTGGTTCACCTAAAAATCACTTATGTTGATCTTGGATATTCCAAAAGAAAAAAAGTTCAGTTGATAAACAGACTTTTTTTGGGATGTGTGAGTTATCAACTGCCAGACTTTTGATGAAATATTTTGGTTGATTAATTAAATAATAATTATGTATATATAGATGGTGTGCTAGTGAAAGATGAATAAAATTTAATGATTTTTAATGCACATGGTGTAAATTATGTCATATTTGAAGTGGTAATTACTAAATTAGATTTATTATCCACCCATTTGCCCAGCACTGAACTCTAAATGCTGTCAGTGTCTGTAGGATGTATTATGCTTTTATATCTGCATTCATAAACACGAGCAGGTTTGGTGTCAGAAGGAATCATGAATGTTAATTTGGACAAATTGTTTCTCATTGATTGGAGTGTGACTAGAAATAGGCTGAATAAATGACCTTTACTCTGGGGAGCTGTTGGAAGTCTTTAACAGGAGGTGTAAAGCGTGTTTGTTCATATTGTCACCGAGCTGCTGGTGGTGTCAGGTGCTCATCTGTGATTCACAGAAGCTGCAACAGTGATGATCTCTCTGGGACAGGGAATAAAGAGTTTATAGCCACCATGTAAAGAAGAGGGCGTGAAAGTTGAATTTTTGCTCATCTGGAGATGGAAGAATGTCTGCTGTGTAGGTTTTATCACAAGTACCTCCAATATTCATTGTTTGGGGTGCTTTGTTCTTATGGGCGATGACAATTCTTCCTACTTAAAAAAGGTTGACAAAACTCACAAAGAGTTTGGGGCTTTCTGTTTGTTTTGCTTTGGGGTTTTGGAGTCATAGTTGTGCTAAACTGCATCTTGATATTGCAGTGAGATTCCCTATATAAATCTGCTGGAGAAAAGCACAAGAACATACAATTTTGTCAGCAGTATTGTATGTGCTGATTGAAAAGCATGAAAAGTTTCTGAATTCATTTCTCCTGTAAGTTTCCATGTTGTGGAACATACCGTGGCAATATAACTGCCATTTATTTTCCTAAAGAGCAAGTGGCTGTGCATCAGGTTCTTACAAGCAGGTTTTTGTGCATGTAAAGTGGGTCAGAACAGAAAATCTGATGCCATGTGAGGCAAGATAAGAGAACTCTAATTAAAAAATGGTCATAACTAATAATATGTAAGTAAAGAAGGATGACTGATTTGTTCTAATGTAAGATTTAACATGATAGTGTGTGAAAATGTACTAACCCTGCTGGTCTGTTTGCTTACAAGTTTAATTAGAGGTTTTTGCAGGTGAATTACGTTTATTGCAAAATTTTTTGCTCCTATTCCTAAATTTTCTTGACTGCTTATATCCAGAAACACAGTAAACACAATGAAGCAACATGAATGCAATGTTTCTCCTCTGTGAATATGCTGAGATATCTTTTTGTACCATTTCAACTCTCCAGTGACTGAAAAGGGAGATGACACCCATGCCCAAACCCTTTACTGTTTTGTAGGATTTAGGTTCCACTCAGTGCTGGAGAGTCCTGTAATCTTCAGCTTTCTTTTGTATTATTCTATCTTTTGCATTTGGTGTCTCCCCAGCTAAAAGCGGTGTTTTGGACAGCTAACTTTCTTTGTTGGTATATTTTAATATATGATCTTGTCATATTGTTGGGTTATGTTTCCACATAAAAGAGGCAGAAAGACAAGATGGAGTTCAGGATTTTGAAACTCCCTCTCTACAGTTGTGTCACCAGGTCACAAAGCTGGTCACTTTTTGATCGCCAGAACCTTTGTTGGACTGAGGAACTGAAACAAGGAAGCAGTGGAGGGCACCTCAGTGGATTGAGGGGATGGGTAATGTGATCTGAGACAGCCCTGCATGCACCCATTCCCTGCCAAGGCTAGGTGCACTGAAGGAGAAAGGAACTTCAGAAAAATTGCTGAATTTCTAATAAATTTACTACACCAATGATGTCTCTTTAAGCTGATGTTGGTCTTGAAAATTTCTTTAGATGTTTGGGAAGCATCTTCCCCAGCCATCAGTCTCCTTGTGAGAAATCATGAGCTCAGAGACTCTCAAGGAGAACCCCACAGCCTGTGTGAAGAGCTGACGTCTTTTATTCCATGGCTGGGGACAGCCTTTTGCACAGAAAAATCACAGATCTGAGTTTCCAGTGGCTGTTTCTGTATCTTATATGTCACGTTCTAGATTTTTCAGATCTATAAAAAAAGTGATGACTGGGAGAGGCTTGGCCCAACCAAGACTTCTTCAGTTTGCCTTGGTAATCTCTGTGCTGCTCTGACAGCTCGAGGTTCTTGATCTTTGATTCTGTTAGTTCCAACATTGGAAAAGAGAAGCAGTTAGGCACTCCATGGTTGTGTTCTGTGATTTGAACTCAATGGGCACTGCTAGTGAAGTCAGTAAAGTTTTGGGTTGCTTTGTAACACAAGTTATGGAGTGGTTCAGGGCTTCTCCAGCATTGAGGATTCTCCTTTACCACAACCTCTCAATCTCCACATTGTTTTTATTGCTTTCAATTCCTCTATTTTAGCATTGCAGTTTAGCTGTTGGAAACCATTTGGATGTTACCACTTCTGTTTCAGATGTTTGCTGTTGTTTAGTCCTTTCCAGGCTCTGTCTAACATTTTCCTACTATTGCATTCTTCAGTGGAAGCCTATAGAAGGTAATGATAAGACATAAAAAATAATGTTAGCAAACAAGTTGGTGCCAAGGTAACTCAGGTTTATCCTTGAGGGAAATGGAAACAATATATAATTCACATTTTGGGTCTTTCATTTATTGGTTTTCTACTCAGCAGTGTCAGTCAACTTTCTTTTTCAATATGCTGAGCGAAATTCCTAGTCTTTTGGTGCCTGCTCTTGCTAAATCTTTTTGAGCATGATATAATCTTTTTGAGCATGATGGGATGAAAATTATATTCTATTTGAAGGTAAAGGATTTGAATATGTACAAAGTTGCTATTTTTTCCATGCTTTTAAGTATACAAAAAAAAAAAGAAGCTGTTGCAATTTTGTATTGTAAAGAAGTTGCTGTAAATCTGTGAAGCCATAAGTGCTTTTCTACTCTTACCACTTTTTCTTCAAATCCATATTTACTCTGTGAGATGTCAGTGTATGCAACATCAGCCATTTTTTATTACTCTAGCAGACAAAACCACATGAATGCTTCGTCTGGCACCTCCCACTTGTCACTGTCTTGCTTTTGGTCATAGTAATTTTCTTCTGGTCCTATGTAAACTTTGCATTTTCCTTTATTCAAAGTCCTCTGCTGGGTTTTTTTGTCATTTAGAAGTTTATCTGATTCACAGCACCCTGTGTATGTAATTTTCATCATGAGCTGCTGGCATCATTTATAAGTTGATATCAAATATATCTCCTGTTCTGATATTCTGCAAGTTCCACGTGAAATAATTTTTTGAATGTCTTATACAGTACAGCAAAATTCTTTTCAACAATAATAAAATACTTTCTATATTTGTCATAAAGTTTGAATTTAATCTACCATTCAATATCTGATTTTGACTGTTTTTCTGGTAGCCAGTGATTTGAGTGGGATCTAATGATAAAGATGTATTTGGAATTCTGCATAAAGTCTCATTTCCTGCCTTCCAAGTTACTTACTGAAAATGGTTCCTTGACTGTTATTGAAACTGGTTAGGGATTTACCTTTGTGTGAGAGCTATGTATTTCTGGGTTGGTGACAGAGCCATTATTTCACAAGGTCTGAGTTGCAAAGGAGCTCACAGCAATATCTGACGTATTTCCAGAGTGGTGGGTTGTTTCTTGTAGGACCAATTACTCTGAATGAGAAGCTGAGAGTTTCTAGAAAAGAATTCATTAGTTACCATAAGTCTGTAGCTGAGAAGAACGGGATGCTGAAGGCTTCTGTCAGCAGTTTTGGTGGAGGCATTGGATTGGATTTTGTATCAGGTCCTCACAGAAATACAATTTACACAAAGCCACAAAATTCACCTCATGTCCCTACAAAATAGGAATATAATGTAGATTGTATAATGAGGATATAATTTGTTGTGCATTTAGTCCTTTTTTAGCATAAAATTGAGTAACTCCACGTAGTGAATGATTTTATTGTAAGTGCTATTTCTGTTGAAATTCATATTAAAAAAATTCAATCAGCAATACAACAAAATCAGATATACATAATAGCTTTTCAATGGGCATGCAGATATTAGAAGAATGTCTTTTGAACAAAAATTGTATATAAATATAGCCATCAAGCTGTATTATCAAGCAATCAAAGCAGAAAGTAACAATTACAGTATTTCATTTTAGACAGAAAATGTAGGTTAATATTACCAAACTATATTCATGCTCCCATTTACTTTCATCATGCCGTAGATGATATATTGGCTATTTGATTTTTGTTTCATCCTAAATAAAGTTTCAAAAGCTAACACCAGAATGCTTTCCTAGTAGCTCAGATGGTGAGAGCTGTGACTTTGCTGGATCTGTTTGCAAAGTGAGAGGGGCTGCTTAGATCAGGAGAATTCAAACACATACACCTTAATTTTCCAAGTCATCAGTCTTCTAATTGCCGTAACACCATTCATTACATTAGCATTAATATATGAAATATATCTAGGCAATTTGCCTGGTTCTAAGTGCAGTACATAGTTGTCTTCCATAAATACTCAAACCACCATTAATGAAAACTAATGACCCATCAAAATTTGCATTCAGAGTACTACTCGAAGTCTCCAAAGGACTGCCCACAGAGCTAGAGTAGCATTTTTTGGCATTTGAAGTTGCTGTTTCTCAATATGTTGCTGTACTTAATGATAATTACCCAACAGAATGGATAAATGCAACAATTTTAATATATATTATAACAGTTTCAGCAACAAGATTATAATTAGCGATTGAACAACACTCTTGTTAGCATAATCAAGCAAATAAATCACTTTAGTTTGATGTTTAAAGGTCCAAAACAGCATTTTTTCTTCCCTTGTGTATGAAAGCAGGTTGTCTTTATGCTAAAGTGTTTTTTTTCTTTTTGTAAAATCATACAGTATATTTTAAAACTAATATAGAAATAATTAGTTAATCCTGAATACTAGACATCATAGGTGAGTTATCTACTGTCACATATCAGTAATGCAGAGAGAATAGTCCAAATTTAACTTAGAATTATGGTCAAAAATAGCCATGTGATTGGGTTTGGGGTTTTTTTCGTTATTTGTTTGGGACTGCAGTGGTGTTTGTTGGTCACCTAGTAGTTTCTGAATAATTAAAATATTTACTTCTTAGGTTTTAGGGCACAACTGGAAAGTTTTTGGGCAGGTAGTCATAAGAGGCATGACCTCAAGGTGTCTATACTTCAGAATTTGTGTGTTGTTTGGGTGTTTTGGTTTGGTTTTTTAGATTGGTAGGGGGTTTTTTATTTTATGATTTTTTTTTAATTAACTGTACTAAGGTCAGGGTTTTTTTTAATAAAAGACTTAGTTTAACATTTCAAGCAATTTTGTTTGCTTGTGAAAATGGATTTCTTCCCTAGGGTAACACTAGAATTTCCATGTATATGTAAAAAATGAGGCATTTCTCTATGCAGATAGCCTTAAATCAGCAGCCCAGCAAACGTGAAACTGGTGAAAACTGTTTTCATGTCTGCAGAATCGTAATAATACAATTTCCTCAGATTTTCTCTATAACCTCTTTAGGCAATTTCCTTTTAAATTGATCTCAGAATTAACCTCAAAATCTTTTTCCCACCTTAGGCCTCAACCATATACAGTTTGATAGTGACCCTCATAGTTTCTAAAACTTGGAAATTTTACAGATAAAAAGCTTTGGTGGGCAGACCAGAACCTGGCTCAGATCGGCACCTGCAATAAAAAAGATGGAAGAAACCCAACTGTCCTGCGAAACAAAACTGCAGGAGTTGTTCATATGAAAGTTTATGATAAAGCAGCACAGCAAGGTAAGTCACATTTTCAGTATGTTTAACCAAGAGTGCACAGTGTCTCTTCTCATCTGGTTCTCCCAATGTGAAGAAAATAATAACTTGTAATCAACTAATTCCTCGATTATCTTAGTGAATTTAAATTTTTTTTTCACAAAAGCTTCAAATTGCTGCGCTGTGTTTATTTCCCTGTGTATAATGTCTATTAGAAATCTTATTAATATATATTCTTCTTTTACTTAAATATTGTAATAACTGGGCAGTTAGGTGCATGGATTTGTGAGATCACTTTGGAGTATGTCTTAAGTGTATTAAAAATGGCTCATTCATGAAGATAACAAGGTTAATATAATATTTGATGAATGAATAAGGTATAATCAATGATTTGTTCATGGTCTAGATTAAGATACATTAATGTCAGTGAGATTTCATCATTAACACAACGTAGAATGTTCAGGTTTTACATACACTTTTACTTTAAAATAGATTTTTCAGAAAACATAATTATTTATATTCTGAGGGGAAATGCGGGGTTGAAATTCTGCACAAGGGAAGCACAGAAAGGTACATGAATTTATGAAATGTTTTATGCATACCTCAACTTTTCAAATAGGTTTTCTGAACAAAGACTGGAAATAATAATAACATATTGATAACAACATTTACTTTTTAGCCAGGATTGCATTGCTCAAGTTTTGATTTCTCTTTTCTCTTCTCCTGTCATGCCATAGGCAGCAATTCCTGTCAGTTAAACAACGGGGGATGCTCCCAGCTTTGTTTGCCAACATCAGAAACCACCAGAACTTGTGTGTGCACTGTAGGCTACAACCTCCAAAAAAACCGCATGGCCTGCAAAGGTAAAACAGCTTTCAGCATTTATTTCAACCAACTTGAGCTCTAGGGGAATATTGCAATGAGTAAATAAACTTGGGTCGTTTTTAGTTAAGTAACCATATTTAAAATGCTTGATTGACGCAGTAACAGAGAAATGTTGTGGTTAGGACAGAGTTAAATTTTGCTTTTCATTAAATTATTCAAATAAATAAATTTATGTGGTAACTGATTTTTTTTAATATAGACAGAAAAGCAGACCATATGAACTATCGTTAATAAATATTTGCTCAAGGACATATAGCTTATCTTTAAACTAAATTATAGGCTACAAGTATCTGAATGCTTGGGTATCTCATCCTATTGTATTGCTCTTAATATAAAATAAAACCAAGTTTTCCATAAATTCTTTTCTTTTTAAGTTGGCAGAAGTCAGAACATAACTTACAGCTAAAGTCTTACTCTTTGCCTGAATAATACAAAACCCCCTTATGGTCAAGATGCCTTATAGTTTTATAAATTTAATATTATTTATTACTGTCAATTAGGACTAAGTATTTCCTGAGAATTACTATGTAAGAAGAACTCTGCACAGTAGAATTCATTCCTACTTAACAGAAATAGGTATATTTGGCATTTGATTAATCTAACACAAAAGTAGGCATTTGAAATGCATCTCTAAAACTACATAATTCTCTCTCTGCAAAGGAAATGTGTGTAACAGAAGTGAGATGAATCCTGTACCTTGGAAGACAATTTACTGTCCTGTTTTCCACAAGTTCTTTGAATTATCTCTTGCTGAATATGTTCACGAAGTGCACATATGTGCACTGAAAATATTCTTGAGTTTTCTCATAATTCAAATCCAATTTTTTCTTAAATTTTAATTTCCATTTCTGTTAATTACCTGGTTATGAGGTGGTGTTTGAAATGGACAGTGATTCCTTTCTCTTGATAGGACCAAATTTGTAATTTAATTAGAAATGCGCTGTAAGAATTCATGGATATCTTTTCAAAGAGCTGGAGTTGCCACTCTGAAAAACTGTGGAGCACTATTGGAAAATTAAATCTATGTTAGCTCCCCTAGTCTTGGTTATTTGGAATGTTTCCACTTTTCTCTCATTGTCTGCTTTATCTTTCCCTTAGGTATTGAATCATTTCTCATGTACTCGGTTCATGAGGGAATTAGAGGAATCCCTCTTGATCCAAATGATAAAATGGATGCTTTAATGCCTATATCTGGGGCTTCGTTTGCTGTGGGCATAGACTTCCATGCAGGTAAATATTATGTATAATTTGTTGTATGGATGGATAAAATTGTAATTTCTTCTCATTAGATTAAATAACCCCTTGTTTTCAAGCCTTTTAGGTAATTCACAACTGCATTGGAAATGGATCATGCTACAGAGTTAAGCCCCACCTTTAATATTTACGGAAAATAGAAATGTTGTGCACAGGTTCTGGCAGCAGCAGCTGCTCCCTTTTGGTGGAGTCATCACTGAGAACCTGAGTAGGAAACTGGTGGTTTTGCAGAAAGGGTTCATCAAGGAGAAAGGCTTGTTCCTGCTATGACACTTTTTCCGTGGGATTATCCTACTCCTGTAGGTGCTGTATCTTGCAGATGGCTTCGACAGCTGAGTGGGGCAGTTCTCTCCCTGTCCAGCACTGCTCAGCCACATTCCTGCAGGGCACAGTCCAAGCCTGGGTCTCTTTCTTCCTTCTGGAAGCAGCTCTGACAGCCTGAAGAGCAGGCATTTCCACCTGGAGTACACTACATGCCTTTCCATTGTATATACAGAAATAGGTTTTGATATACACAGCCTCACAAACTTCCTATGAAATTAGTTGGTTTCAGTTTTGCATGCAGGTGAAAGAAGGTGGGAAAAAATAAAGATCAGACTTAAAAAGTGATTGAATACATCAGAGGTGTTTACATATCTTCAAAGGTGTTAGCAAGTTTTGATTAGTTTTTGGACAATTAATCTGTGACCAAGTAGTGACCTGAAAAAAATCCTGTGTCTCTGTTTTTAACCCATCTACTCTTTGGGCAGCCTTCCTTTGAGGCTCATTTGGTTACCCATTGAGTTTACAAACTGGCAGTCTAGAAATAAAACCTTCAGTTACCTATGTTACATAAATACAGACATTACCTTCTTGAAACATTTTGTCATACTCCGTTGTTTTTTATTTTGATGTAGATTCTGCCTGGGAATTCAGCATTACAAGATCCTAATGGTTTTTTAAAGTGTATGTTAATGTTTGGCTTGGAATTGAAATCAGACTTATTTCTGTTGGCTCTGTTAGGCTACTTCATAACACAGATATCACTGATCTTTTTTTACCAGGTTAAAAGTTAAATTCATTAGAATTTTGCTACTTCATTTATGTTCTTGCATCTCTGCCTAGCAAAATTTCAAGTTCTCTCAACATTTTGCAGTGCCCTCATAGTTTTATATTTTGTTTTGAAATCAGTGGCAGCTGATGTTCAGGGCTTTTCTCATATCATGGGTATAGTTCAGTTATAATCTCCAAAGACATAAAAATCACTTAAAAGCCAGTGCCTATGAGCACAAATCTGAGATGGGAAAGACTCTGTTACAGAGAATTTCATCTGTTTCTGGAAAGGCACAGGAGGAGAGAGAAGTGGTGACCACACACATGTTCATGACAGAGGCTACTGAGACAATGCAATTGGGTTTTCTAGGGATTTTTTTTAAAATTTAGATTATGCGAACTTTACAAAATTATTATGCCTAACACAGAAGACTGAAATTTGACCTTTTCAATTTAAAATACCAGTGCTGGGGTTTTACTGGCTATTTTTCATCTCATGTTTTTTGGTTTGAGATGTTTTTGGTTTTATTTACCATAGTCATAAGATATGGTAGCTCCTCGTTTAGAGATCTTTATGTGGACTTAGCTGATAAATATCAAATTAATATTTTGGAAGAATTAGATTTTTGACTTTTTGGAAAAATGAAATTTGAGACTGGATGAAATTGAAATCCTCCAACCTGGCTTGATGAAGTTCCAGCACAGGGAACATGAACAGAATTGGCAGTGACAAATGCATTGCAAAGATAAACATAAATAGTGTGCAGCAGTGAAATCACAAGGGGATAGTGTGTTATAAAAAATTACAGCTTTCAGCTGCATTTCAGCTTCAAAAACAGCTGTTTTTCTCATTTTGGTACCTTATATTGAATTTCATAAATTCATTTCTAAAACCTACATACATCAAATATGATTCAGAAAGCAAGTGGAGGTAGTTTCAGATTTGTTTTTTTTATTATTTTCCACTTAGTGAGTGTTGCTTTCATTTCACTCTTAATCAGGAAGGATTCTGAAATTTTGCTTTTATCACAGTAATTTAGGTATGCAAAGTGGATAAAATATATTTATATATGCTAGTAGTACAGTATATCACAACTAAAAATCTAATGAGAAGGTTTTTTGCAGACAAGGACAAGCTAGAAGATGCATGCACCTTTTTTCTCCCTTTGCTTTGATACTTCTGAATTCTAATTAGCAAATAAGTAGCAAAATGCATTCTTCTCATGTTTGTTTTGACTACTTGAAGTCAAAATTATCATTTGTTTAATTGATGGTGGGGTAAAATTCTTGAGCATACCAATATTGTTTGGTCACAAATAACTCTTTTATTTTATAAATATATCTATCAATCTACACAAATACATATATATAGATACATGTGTATATATGAAGATATGCAATATTTATAGCTATATAGGTAATATTTCTATGCTGTATATAGAAATAGATATTCCATAAATACACTCATACTATTATGGTAGTAAAAGAAGATTTTAAAAGTACGAAAATAATAATGAAGGAACAAATATTATTTAATATCTCTCTGCTAAACATCTCACTCACTGCTTTGCAAGCTGAATGTTGGTTGCAGCTTGTTTACAGAACCCTGTCAGCGAAAATAAAGACAATTTTGCTTGAGGGATGTTCTCACTTTGTTTGCCCCACCTCTTTTTTGATGTTCTTACGTGCCACAGAGGGGAGTTTGTGTCTGTGCTTCAAATTCTACATCTGGCTGCTGAATTTAAATGGTCAAAGTTGGCCCTTTTTTCCAATCACTGCAGCAGAAAGGCTGGGAAGACAGCTGAGGTGTCTTGAAACAGCAATCAAAAAAACTGTTAGTGGAAGCTTGTCAGGACATTTAAAATAAAAGCTGAATTGTGGATGGAATATATTTTTTTTATTCTTTTGTCAGCACATCACTCTCAAATGTCACTTTTTATTTCCCTAGCTAATTTTTTTTCTTACACTGTTAAAATACAATGTGTCTGATTACTGAAGGAAAAGACTTTATAAGCAGTTTTCCACTGCTAAATATTCTTAAATATTTTGGAATGGTGTCAAACAAAATAGTATTTTTTTAAGCATTTATTCCATTAGGGAAAAGGTAAAGACAGCATATTTATTGTGATTTTTAACTGAGGTAGTAGCTTCCATCTGCAGCCATAGCCCTATTGTGCTACGTGTGCTGTACTAAACAACCTAGAATTCTAACAGAATTATTTTAAATGAAATTTAAGAAAAGGCAAAGGAATGAGGAATTAAAGCTGATAATTTTGATACTTAATGCATATTAAAAGCTATAACTGGCAATATTTTCAGCTCCTAATGCAGATACTTGGACTGAAGTAAGTGAATTAATCTGAGAATCATTGACCTGTGTTTTATAGGGAATGATACCATCTATTGGACAGACATGGGTTTCAACAAGATCAGCAGGGCTAAGCGAGACCAAACCTGGAAGGAAGACATTGTCACAAATGGTTTGGGGCGAGTTGAAGGCATTGCAGTGGACTGGATAGCAGGTAGGTCTGAGCCTGCTCCAGGACTTGTCATCATTTCTGAGAGAATTTATCTTAAATATCGGGAAATTACTTATTGGATAGCACTTCTTAGATGGATAGTGTCAATACCATTTTATGCCATAAAAAGGCTGGATAAGATTATAAATTACAAAATATAGCGTGTTGGAGTACAGATCCCCTGGGCCCCATACGCACAGGCCCAGGGGTGTCCAGAAATGTAAGGACTGAATTAGAGCCTTCGGAGAAACTAAGATACATAAATCCACAGAAACATGAGATAGAAGTGCAAGTTTAGTTTTAAATAAATAAGAGGATTTTTAAGTGCCTTAGTAAATAAGAGACTGAATTAGTAAGCAAGAAAAAGACCTAAAGTCTAGTTTAAAGTTCAAGTAATATTGCCTTTTGCAAAGTTAGTTAAATTTTACTCATAACAAGAAAAATGTAGCCTTTCTAAACATTTCTAGATAGAACAGACAGAGTGCAGAATTTGTGTAAGAAATTATGAATATTGCACATCAATTGTAGCTTAGGATAGGCCCAGCAAGGATGTAGAAAATTCATGTTTTACCTTGATTGGCCAAAAAATAGAATAAAATGCACTACTTTGAGAATGTCAGTAGGCTCATGAAACATAGCAAATGTCGCTGTTGTTGTCGCTGCCGCGACTGCACTGGTGAGACGCTCACGGGACACAGACTACGGGTGCTGCTGCCTCTGCTTGGGACTTAGAGACTTTATGTTAGAAGGCTTCCTGTGCACTGCTGTGGACTCCAATAACTTTGCCTTCATGAGATTGATTGAACGATGCAATAAAGGACTTCGTTTTTACAAATACCCAGCTTCTAGTCCTCAGTGAAGACGCCCAAACCAATCAGCGTCGATAGCAGTTTCTGGTTCCGAATTAAACACTTTTCAAGTCGCTTTTCCTTCGTGCAGTGACTTTAGGGTTTTTTTTTTTTTCTAGGTAACATTTACTGGACTGATCATGGCTTCAACCTGATCGAGGTGGCACGGCTGAACGGCTCGTTCCGCTACGTGGTGATCTCCCAGGGGCTGGACCAGCCACGCTCTATCGCGGTACACCCAGAGAAAGGGTAACATGTTATTCCTAACGTACACGGAGCTTTTGCCTTGCTCTCTCTAGTCATAACTTCCTGTAAGTTCGCTGAAAAATAGTCTTAGTTTTCTAAGGGAGCCGTTTCACCTGAAGGTTAGATGTTGCTTGGAAGCGTGCTTCAGGCCGAAGTGCCCAGCAAATCCAAGGAAGCCACATCAGCTGATGAGGGACCTTGTGATGAAGTCACAGAGCAGTGTAATCCTTGGAAGTTACAAACTCCAGGATCATGTAACATCCCAGTGCAACAACCAGGGAGAGTGGCCAGGTAGCTGAAATTCGTATGAGATGAAGGTCGTGGATTGGAGAGTAAGGGTTGGCAAAAGTGACTCTGTAATCACCCAGCTGATTTTGGAGGGCAGGGACTACCCTGCAGCATTGACGAAAATAGGGAATGTACCATCCCCTTCCACCTCCAGAACTTGTGGAATCCTCATCCCTGGAGCTGTTCAAGGCCAGGCTGGACGGGCTTCTGAGTAACCCGGCCTAGTGGAAGGTGTTCCTGCCCATGCCAAAGGGGTTGTTTAGCGTACTTAAGGAGAATTAGAGGAGCACAGATCACTGTTTTACGTGTCTGGTAGAATGGTGTATCTTCTGCAAAAGAAGGAAAATTTCATCTCTTTTATAATATTGTGCCACAAAATGATAACTTGAGAAGTATCCACTCAGTTCCTCCAGGAGAAGCACAGCAGTGTTTTGCTAGGGGCTGCCTTTCTGCCCAAAGATGAAGGCCTTTTTGTCCTTTGCATTATTGTTAAATCTCTTCTCCTTTTTGAGGTAAAACTTTCAAAGGTGTTCTTCACTCCCCTTACCCTGATTTCACATTCTGCATTGTCTGGAAGCTGGAGTTGACAGCTGTAAGAATAGAGAAGAAAATAGCAGTTATCAGAGCTTGTTGAATCTGCCAGTTATGCCAAGATGGGAAACAGGCAGCATTCAGCTGGTTGGTGACATTATTTATTGTCACTAAGGAAAAAGTGAGGAATGTGTAGTCCTAAAGAAGGGTGTCTTTGTCCCCAATCAGGTATATTTATTCATGTAATGTATTTTGGCAGCTGTTTATGATTTTCTTTATAGTATTTTAGATTCATTTAGCCTTCTAATTATGGGTTGGTTTAAGGAATGTTTGATATATTGAATGTCTGCTTTCCTGTGGTCAACATTTAGTTCATATCCTGTATTAAGCAAGTCTCAACTCTCTGACCTCTGACCAGATGCCTGAAAGCAATTTCTCTTCTATTTAGAGGTGCTGTTAATATTCTGGTTAAAATTGCATTAAATTTATGTAGTGATGTTAAAATCCAGCTGATTAATACTGCCTATTTTGGCAATCCTCAACATACTTTTAATTTAACTCATGTTGCAGTTCAGTTTCCGAGTCTACATGAGTTTTGTCATTAGTATGAATGGTATTGTTTGTTATATCAAGAACTATGAGAACAGATTCATTTTTCCTGGAGCCAGAGAGCTCTACAATGAGAGCCAAAGTGGGTTGTTTCAGAAGCTGAACTTGATGAGCAAATTATAGGATTCATATTTTTTTCACCCTTATCACATTATTATCCCTCATTATTTCACATATCTTCAGTCATCTAGTCAAATACAGCTGCTTAACAGCAGATTGGTGTAATGATGTCATCAGACACAGGGCAGAACTGTTTAGTAATGCCCAGAATATTCTGTAATCTTTAAAAACCAACACATGCATTCCACACAGAGGAAAGCACTGGAGAATGGTTTTGTGTGTTCTGTTAAATTTATGAACATCATGTTACTAAAGGATGTTTTGGTGCTCTATGAATATTTGCTATGAAAATCTTCCTTATTTAGGCAACTAGTAATATTTTAGGCCTCAATTGTTATATTAGATATTTCTTCCTCAGAATATATTTATTAGTGTATTTATAATATATTTTAACACAGATATGCATACATTAATATTTGTAGACACATAGATATCCCCACAAAGCTGTTCCATAGGTTATTGTTCATAAAGGATGTGTTCTGTGTAAATTTTTTGGCCTCATTTTGCTATACCTGAAGCAACAGACTGAGAAGTTTATCAAGGTAGAAGTTTGACAAAACATTTTATCCCAAATTAGTGATGCAACTGTGGCACTGAGTATACAGGAACATGAGATCAGATAAGTAAGATTCAGATTGTTCCCATGAGGCATTTGGCAGAATTTGAAAAATGTTTTCTTCTCAAATAGGGTCCCATTGCTCTACCATTTCCCACACTGCTTTTCACTACTTCATATCTAAAACATTTTTAAATTAGGCATCCCTTGTATTATCATAGCATTTATTAGTCATTAGATGCAAGAGCTTTGCTTCCAGAATTTTTTTTTGTTAGTTTTTAACTTTTTTTTTCCTAAACACAAAGCTGAATTCTTTAAGAAATAGAATTGAATATGTACTAATGGAATACAATTTTAAGTATTTCTTCATGTATATAATTTGAAAACAATATCTTAACTGAGTGTACAATAAACAAGTATTATGATGCATTTAATTTCTTAAGATTATTTAAAGACATGAGCACCGTATGTTTTTTAGTTATCCATTTAATGATAATAGTGCATTTTTGTTTGCAATTTTAATTGGTGATTTCTACAACATTCTAGGTATTTATTTTGGACAGAGTGGGGACAGACCCCTTGCATAGGCAGAGCACACTTGGATGGCTCTGAGAAGGTCGTCCTTGTGAGCCTGGGAATTGCATGGCCTAACGGGATTTCCATCGATTATGAGGTCGGTTCCTCTTTCTTCCAGCATACCCTAAAATGTGCAGCATTTGTTACATGTCATTAAAGCCAGCTGCTGTTCCACCTTGATGTAATCTTAATAACTCTTAATTAAATACTTGGACAAGCCTGTTGACGTTTCCTTTGAAATTAATCTTTAGGAAAATAAATTGTATTGGTGTGATGCTCGTACCGACAAGATAGAAAGAATTGACCTTGAGAGTGGAGGGAATCGGGAGATTGTGCTGTCAGGGAGCAATGTGGACATGTTTTCAGTTGCTGTGTTCGGAGCTTACATCTACTGGTCTGACAGGTAATTTATTTTTCTTAATAATTTTAAATCTCCAAACATTATTTCAGTGCCAGGTGCCTCACCTTTGTAGGATTAGCCGTCCCTGAGCAAGATCACAGGCGGGATTGCGGAATCCCACGGAATTTCCAAGGAGAGGAAGTTCTGAAAGATAAAAAGTGCCTGAGGGCCATAGATGAGAACAGGCTTCTCCATCTCCTGTTTAGTGAACTCTCCACTGCTCTTCACTCATTTGTTTGGTGTGAATTAGTTGAGGATTGTTGATGAGACATCTTCAACTTTTTTGGCAGAGCACATGCAAATGGCTCTATTAGAAGAGGCCACAAGAATGAGGCCACGGATGCTGTGACCATGAGGACTGGCCTTGGAATAAACCTGAAGGAAGTCAAAGTCTTTAATAGAGCACGAGAGAAAGGTTGGCTGTTCTTAAGGATTGATTGTTTAAATATCGCCTGCTAATTTTTCTGTATATTAAAGCATTCCAAAAAATAAGTAATCAATGATTTTATCACCACTTTTTACTTTTGAAGTATTTTTTTTTTAAACTAAAATTAATGTACTAAAGAAAACTTACAGTACAAATCCTACTAAAATTCTTTAGAGAGTTTCAAAGAGAAAATCTAACACCAAAACACCTCCTATCATTCCAGGTTTGATGTTTTTTGTTTTGTTTTTCTTAAGACAGTCCTATGATTGAGAGAACTTGAACTCTTAAGATTGAGAGACCTTGACCTGTGCTCTACAGAGCAGTAATTTCAGGCACTTTAAGATTTCTATTGGAAAGCAAACCAGAATTTTTTCTTATTAGAAATTCCCGTCCTCTGTGTCTCAATATTTATTTGCTGACATTACTTGGGTTTGAGTTTCTTTTTTTTTTTTTTTTTTTTTTTTTTTTTTTTTTTTTTTTTTTTTTTTTTTTTTGTTCTTTCTGTGGAAAGAGACCTTGTAAATAATCAGATTTTTTTTATATTCAATTAGTTCAGCAAACTCAAGAGACAAAAGTTATTATAGACTCACTGTGATTTATGGTACTGATGGTTAAACTTTATTCTCCACTACCTGATTTAAGAATAGTCCTGCTATTTAACTTTTTTTTTATTCCTAAGAGTCTGATTTTGAAAAGCTTGCTTTACTGAGGAAAATTGGTTAGATGTGTACCAAAAATGATAATGATTTCCTCAGTAAAAGCTACTACCAGGTAATCCAGACAAAATTTTCTGGAAATATACTCAAAAAGAAAGGAAAAAATAATGGTAAAACCATCATATATAAAGTTTTTAAAAGAAATATATTTCTAGTGTTGGTAGCACTCAAAATTTGCTTTAACCACTTTTACATAAATCTCTCCTAAATAACTGCATTAAATGTGACATGTTAAAGAAATCTGCATTTTGAAAGGAAACATTTTTACAAATTAATAAAACTTTTTAAAAAAAAATTAAATATTTTTAAGAAAAAATAATTTGCAGACATATATGCATAATAATTTTACTTTGGATTTCCACATGCAATTTCAGAGCATCATATTTTGTGGATAAAAAAATCCTCACAAAAATCCATTTCTTTTAACTAGGCTAGAAATTGTTAATGTCTGCTGGCTTGGAAGGGCTTTATAGTATAGGATTAGGAAAATAGAACAGTGGGATAAAACAATGCTTCTTTATGGGTAACTTTTGTTGATGGATTTATAGACTTGATCACATAAGGAATAGGAGAAATTGTTACTGAAACTAAAAGTCTACTGATATTAGTTTGAAAAACATACCTGAATGATTTTTTAATACATTTTTCAAATTTTACTAGGGTACAAATGGTTAATGTCATTGGGAGGGGATGTCAGTGAGCCAGAAGGACAAAAGGGAAAAAAACAGGTGAAAAATGTTTTTGGAATGTTTTTCTATCTAACACTATTTTATATATATCTATAAAGTTTATTGAACTAGAAGTAGTTAACTGTTTTTAAAAAAACCCAATGTAATTAAATAGTTTCCTGACTTTTGTTTTCAAAACAACCCCCAAACAAAAAAAAAAAAACCAAAAAAAAAACCCAACACCCAATGAGCTGTGCTGATTGTGATTAATACTTTTTTTTTTTTTTGAACACCTGTTTTACCCCTTGTGATGAATCCATCCTGCCATGGGACTTGCAAAGATTCCCATCCATCAGTTCAATTTTACAGGTGTGCCTGGACAAGCCCTGACTACCCTGGCTTCAGAAATGTCCATTTTAAAAGATGTTTACAGCCAGTGAATCATGGAAGCATTGAAGTTTTCCAAGAGATTTTAGAATCTCGAGGATCTATTTCATGTGTTTTCTTCTTTTCTTCTCCACCTCCCATCCTTCCAAACAGATATTAACTTTTCTAGCCTAATAAAACTTTTAAAGTATCTTTTAATCAAATGGAATGTAAAAATGTGTGTAGCTGACTCTCCACATGTTTTATTTACATAACTCCAAGGACTCTCTCATGGATTTTTTTCCTAGGAGAATGAAATTAAATGTTTCTACTTTAAAGAACAAGTTACCTCTCATTTGCCATGATTTTTTTCTTAAAAGGATTTTCAGCTTGAAATGTATCAGTTAAAGGATTAAATCAACATTACCTTCAGACACTACATCTTCCCCAACAATTATGGTTTTGTACCCAAAAACATTCTATTAAAATGTTTTATTCACCATCATTATGTGGAAAACTTTAAGTAATGGGAAAATTACTATACTGAAAGAGCAGAGCTGTTAGATGGAATGAGCTGTCAGAAACAGAAACTGAATTTTTGCAACTAGCTATAATAGTAATTCATAGATAGTTCAAAATAAAAAAGTAAAAGACAAATAATTTGCAATTATTAATGATTACCATTATTTTAAATATTACTTGCAACAAGTGTAGTTACTGATTTGACAGTGATTCCTTAATGGTGTGCAATTGTCAGGGAGTAAGTTTTTGAAGTCAGGTTTTAAATTAAATTAGAACAAAATATTAGGAAATGTCTTCATTAAAAACAGAGAGCTGGATTCACAGTTTTTTACCAGTCAATACATGCATATTTAATTTGGTAGAAAATGTCTTACAGCAGTACTGTATCCTGTTGGTAGCTATATTTGACTTGTTGCCAGGAACAGGTGTTTTAAAAAAAAATTTTAAAGCTCAAAGCACTTGAAACACTTTCTAAGTCTTCAGCTGGTTTTGTAAGAATAACCCATTTTATCTTTTTCTACTAATAAAATATGTACTGTTTTGAATTGAAAAGAACATTAATTATATTTGCTCAATCATCTTATTCTTTAAAATTATCTTTCGTTGTTAAAGTCGCATTATTTGCTATTTTGGCCTTTCGTTTTCCTTGTGAACATAGTCCAAATAATTTTTAAGAGTACAATTCCCAGAACACACACACACACACAAAAAAAATTCTATTTAAGTTAAATGAGTATATTTTTATTTATAAAGGACAGATTTTATTTTGTTTTTTCCCCAGGTACCAATGTCTGTGCCAAGAACAACGGCGGGTGCCACCAGCTGTGCCTTTACCGCGGCAACGCGCGGCGAGCCTGCGCCTGCGCCCACGGGTACCTGGCAGAGGATGGGATCAGCTGCCTCAGGCACGAGGGCTACCTGCTCTACTCAGGAAGGACAATACTAAAGAGCATCCACCTTTCAGATGAGACCAACCTGAATTCTCCAGTGAGGCCCTACGAAAACCCAGAGTACTTCAAAAATGTGATAGCGCTGGCCTTCGACTACAGCCTGAAGGGAAGGGGCACCAATCGCATATTCTTCAGTGATGCTCACTATGGAAACATCCAAGTTATTAAAGACAACTGGGCTGGGAGAAAAGTGCTCATCGAAAGTAAGTAATTAAAAAAAACCCCAACATATTTCCTCCAAAATGCCTGTTTTATTTTAATAAAATTTATTGAGTGAAAAGCTGGTGATTGCTTGGCTTTATAGAGTAAAAAACCTCACTGTGCATTGCTTGGAAATGAAACTATTTGGTTGTTTATTTTTCTAGTTAGTGAGGGTGAAGTATCTGTTGTAGCCATTTCCCAGTATAAAATATTAAGTCAGTGTGTTCAGTTGATTCACCTTTCATGAAGTGAAGCCCAAGAAAGAAAGGGATTTGTGCTGCTTGACAATCAGAGGCAAATTCCAACCTACAGAACTATTTGGTTTTAATAGAGACTTACTTGGCAATGTACTTATTCACTCCTCATGGTTATTATGCCTTCGTGCACCACAGTAGTAGGAGAATTTTCATGAAATGTGACCTGTTTCTAGCCTTTGAAACTTATAGAAGCTTGGCACTACGATCAAGAAATTTCTGCTAGTATCTTCACCAAAGTCTTCAGGAAAAGACAAATGGTATTTTGCATCTGAGATTTTAATAAAATCTCAATATGTCAATAAAATGTTTTTCAACCAAGTCTGACATAACTCTAATATGAGGTATATGTAGAAAGGTACCAGGTTTATCATGGGAAAATCTGAATCTGAGGGAAAATCTGAATGTGAATATGTAAGGAATACATCCTTAATGCTAAATATGCATAAATCTGTATGACAAAAGTGTTAATTGTAAAAACTTCTTTAATTTCTGTTCTACTTAATTTTTTCTAAAATATGCAACAAATCACATTCATCTGTAGTCAGTTACCAGATGAAGATACTTGATTTGTTTGTTCTCTTGTCCTTTTTCAGTACTGTCTGGTTTTTTTTTGAGGGCTGCAGTTTCAGTAATTGTTTTCCAAAATGTCCAAAATGCTATGTAGTATTTCTTCCTTAAGTTGTGGATATATCTCAAACAAATTTCTATTTATGATATGTTGCCTAAATTTAGCTATTTTATTGGGTCAGTTCAATGACAAGAACAAAGAGTGATGAATAAAAACAGAAGTTTGTTTGATGTATCACCTTTACACTGTTGCATGTTAATGAGAATATATTTTAGAAAAGAAGAAAATTAAACAGCTACAAACTGACAAAAATATTATTCCACAAGTGACATTGGATAGTTCTACATTCTACCTCTGCACTGGAGTTCCATGTAGTAATTTGTGGTTGTGAAGATAGTTGGCACTAATGCATGGAAAAGCATTTTAAATATTTTTAAATTGAAAGAGGGCAGCTTTAGATAAGATAGAAGGAAGAAATTCTTCACTATGAGGGCGGGGAGGCCCTGCTGCTGGGTGCCCAGAGAAGCTGTGGCTGCCCCATCCCTGGAAATGTCCAAGGCCAGGCTGGGCAGGGCTTGGAGAACTTGGGACAGTGGAAGGTGTCCCTGCCCATGGCAGGGGGTGGAACAGGATGAGCTTTTAATGTCTCTTCCAACACAAACCATTCTGTGATTACATATGATACAAGTTATTTAGGTTTTTGTCCATTGATTGCCTATGTGGGGCTACCGTAGAATAATTTATGACATCTGTATTGAGATATGTTAAACTGAGCAATGTTGTCAGGCTGTTCCCATTACTCCCAGAAAAGCATTAAACCTGGGGATTCAGAGTTGAGTTCAGTTGCATGCAAGACAGAAACGTGCTGTGATGATATGGAAGGACAATTTTGACTCTGGTTTTATAAGAAGAGATTAAAAGTATTATCTGAAAAGCCACTGGAATTTTCAACATTTAAAACAGACAAAGAGGAGGGATAAATACTGGTGAAGCACTAATGCAGATAGAAATTGGTTTTTAAAAGAACAATAAAATATTCCTCATTACTTCATAAGGGGTTGCTCTACAAGAGCTAAAGGCATTCCATAAAGCATAGCTGGGAATTATAGTTTTAAGAAATTGTTAGGAAGTCTTTCTACTTGCAGTTTAATATGCCAGATTTCATTTTTCATTAGCAGAGTCAGCACTCTGAATAATTAAATGTCAGAGGAGATTTTGTATCCTTGCAGAAGCTTTCACTGTACATGCTTGGGATGTACATGTGAACTATGGCATTTTGTAGAAATAATTCTGTAGAAATGCTTCTTTGTAAGTGAGAAGGCATATAACATACGTAAATATGTTTATTGCTCTCCTTCACGTATTTTAAACCTCTTCAGTTTATGTTGAGTCATTCTTTTTCAGCTGATATTTTTGTAGCCACCCATCCCACAGTCTGCACGTGATTTTTCTCTCACTGTAAACAGCAGACAGTTCATGAGGCTGCTTGATACAGTAGAGGTATTTATTCAACCTCCACCTATAAGGAGAAAAACAGTGTAAGATTGGTTGGCACCACTAATTCTAGTCACTGGAAGATGTAAAATTCCAAAGTTTTCTTATTTCCACGTTAAGTCTATGATCTAGAAATCATTGTATGGAATCTGGGTGAGAGATTTTAGTAATAATGTTTCATTTCAGGATTGAAAAATAATATATTTTACATTAATTTTGTTATTTTTCCTCCAAAATTATTAGAATGCATCTGTAGGAAGTTTTCCGTTATTAGGAAGATTTTCAAAACCATGGTGGAAATACCTAGTGTGGTTATATCAGTTCTACACCCTTTTTCTGCTTCATTAAGTTGAAGTCTACAAATAGTGTAAACCTTTAGTCAGTAATTGACTTTCATAGAGAAAATAGGACATGATACATCCGAACATTGTTGCCCCAGATTTTTAATTCACTGAATGTAAGTGTGCCCATAAAGGATCTATAATCAGATGGATCTCTCTCTCTCTCTGAAATCAGATGCGCCACTCAAACCTAATAGATCCTTGAACTTTTCTGCACACTAAAAACACTTAAGAGACATAGAGCTCTTGGTTAAGCAGGTTCCCAGCTCACTAAAAACAGATTTACAACTCACGAGCAACCCATTATCTAACATGTTTTTAGCTCACTGAGAACAGATTTACTACCCAGAAACAACCCATTATCTAACATGTTTCCAGTTCACTGAAAACAGATTTACAACCCATACGCAAGCTATTATCTAACATAGTTCCGACTCACTGAATATTGATTTAGAATTCATAAACAACCCATTATCTGACAAATTTTCACCTCACTGAACAGATTTGCAACTCATAAACAACCCATTAGCTAACACGTTTTCGGCTCAGGGAAAGTAGATTTACAGCACATAAACAACTTTATCTAACTTGTTCCAGTTCACTAAAAGCAGATTCAAGACTCACCGAGATTCCTGTACCTGGTGGGGTCCTGTCTCCAGCAGGAAGAAACAATGACAACAATAACAATAAACCAGTCCAGGATGTGCACAGTGTGTCATGCCCTAACACCTTTATTATTTGTGCAATGTAGGTGTTTTTTTGAGGGAATTCTTTCATATCTCCAAACCACCCTTCAGTCAATTAGCAATCAGTCAATTCCTCTCTTTTTTTTTTTTCTTAAGTAACATTATCAGATTAATCTTTCTTATTCCCACTTTTTAACAATTTACCTTCTCCTTGCCTCTGATTTCCCACAAATGATCTTTTGGGTGATCTAAGTTGTTTCAAAGCTTATGCTTGTACAAAAAAAACTCTTTAGAAGTTAACATTTCTAGGCTATTAGTGCTTTTTTATTTCTTTATTGTAGGGAGAAGTTTGAAGTAATATATTCAATCCCCAAAGCCTTCCTCAGTGTATCTATAGAAAAATGGTGCAGTGTCCCAACAGGTTTAATACAATGGTACAACAGTAGACAGAAAACCGATGAACAAGTTAAAAAATTAGATTTAAAAAGTGGAGGAAAGAAAAAACAAACAAAAAATCAAATAAGAAAGAGGGAAAAGTATTAAGATGAGATACACTCAGCTGTTTTTTCTCCTGCCTGTGTAAACAATGGCACTGAGACATTTTGCCAGTGTACTGTCTTTCACAGCACAAAAAGGAAATGTTACGTGAAAAAACCTCTCCTGTTTTGAACCTGAGGCACTCATGCCCAAGGAACACAAAAATCTTTTCACTGCTAACGTAAAGTGTCAGATCCTGTGATGTATTTTAAGGCTTTTTACAGTCTGAATCTTTTAAAGGTGTTCCAATGTGTGCTACTATTCTTCCCAACTAAATGGGTCCAATTTAACTGTCAAAAAGGCATTTATGTTCCCATTTCTCTTACAGAGCATTACATTTTGTACATTGTATGAGATCCCTTTAGTTTTGGAGCTTTCTTCTCCAGGAAAGAACTTTTTAATCTGTTAAAAATAAATACTTGAATATTGCCATTTTTCATTTCATAAATGAATGGGATTTATGATAACTGTGTGTGTTGGAATAGAGGTCCAGTGATTTTCCCTTTTTAAAGGAGTTAAAGTGAGAGGCTGTTGTTAAGTCTAGGATATTAAATTAGTAAAATATTTTATTATTACAATGCCAACATTGTGAGAGGAAAACCAAGTGTCTGGTTTGTCAATGTCATTTGCTTCTGTATGTTGCTGTATATTAGAGAATCAGACAATCACAGAATGCTTTGGTTGGAAGGGACCTTTCAGATCATCTTGTTCCAAGATCCTGCCAAGGCGGGAATAACTTCCACTAGACTAAGATTAGTGGGTAAAATCTCTTAATTGCTGTTAGGGGTGGATAAAGTTTACTAATTTTATATTAAGCTTTATTTTTTTATTTTATTTTAGAAGTGTGTATTTCAGCACATTTCATGCTTTGTTTGGGTGTTCCTGGTGTGAATCTCTGAAATATGTTCATGATGGGAGCTGAGTCACACTGATCTCTTTAGTTTGACGTGTCCTGAACATTCCCAGCCTCATCACAGAGGAAGGGTGTTCCTGCCTATCGCACTTGAGATTGTTGATGAGGAATTAACAATGTTTGTGACTTAGTCAACTTTAAACATTGCCCTTAAATTTATATGAATGTACACATTTGCTATTTTATTTTTTCCCATCAGCAGATGTTAAATCATTGCATAAAGTGTAAAACTGTGTTTGGTAAATTGTCTTTTGGAAAAAGCTGCAGAGGAACATCCCTATAATTTTATTGTGTTTTTCTAAAGGGTAATGTGTTCTAGCAAATATTATTAGATCATGAGGCTTTATTAGGCTATTCTGTCACTAATGCCTCAAATAAGTCTTTTTCAACAGCAACAATAAAAATTTGTGATTATACATATTTATTAGCTTATTAGGATAATCATGATATAGTTTTGAAGGTGGTAAGGGTGAAGAATTTTGTGGTTTTTTTTACAGTGCACGTGTAATGCATAAAAACATAATGTGCACTCCTATAATTAAGAAAACATTTCTTCCATGAAAATTGTTGAGATTTTTAATAATCTAGTAAAACACTTCCATCTCTATGTGTTAGCTTTCCATTCCAGATCTCTTTCTGCTTTAAAATCTTCTTTTATATGGATATGTTTAACTACATTGAAGTTATGATATCATAACACTTGCTAACTAGTAATGATTTGTTGAAACATCCTGGGAGGGTTCCAGTTATACAAAATACTGTTGGCTTTCTAAAATGTTGAGTTCCCTGCATTTTTTTGAGTTTGTGATGTATCATTAGTCCTTTTCTACATTATTCCTGCTGACCTTAAGACAATCCCTAAATTTATTAAAGGAGTAAGTTATATCTCAGATAATGAAGGACAGAGCATTGCAGGTTTCCATCTCTGTTGTGATCTTCCTTGCTAAATAACCAGGGAACATTTGTGGAAGGGCTATATCCATTGTCTGGAAAAAGTTAATTGAAGGTAGGTATGGATTTTGTCATAAAAAGCTGTTCATTGTTTTGGCAGACACCAAATGTTTTGCTAGATAGCAGATTTCGGTATTAGACTTTCCACAAAAAAAAAAAACAAACAAACAAACAAACAAAAAAAATTGCCAAGAGAGTTAGGTTTTTTCTACTTTCAGAATGGTCTTATATTTTTTTATATCATTCCCAACCAATGTTCATTCTTTCCAATACTGTCTCAGGAACTTTGAAGGAGTAATAAGGTCACATCCATGGAGATATTTGTAGTGTCTTGGACTTAAGCTAATTGTCACCTTGAAGAACCCAAAGCCTTTGTTCATGCTGTCTTATTGCATTTAACAATCTTTCATTAAATTATTCTTAATCATTTAAAAATCTTTTATAGCTTATAGCATAGGTTTATTTTTTCAAGATAGAGAAAAATGGGACAGATGTTTGGTCAGCCTTGGTATAATTTTAGTAAACTTTACATCTGCTATGAAAATAAATTATATTCTCAGGCTAAATAGAATTATATCATAATTGATTATTGCTGTTTATTATAAACTTAGTTCTGTTTTTAAAACTAGTATTTAGCAAAAGACCTTCTGGTATTTAAAAAACCAAGTCAGGGTGAGAATTATCTAAAGTTCTGATTGTGCAGTCAGTGAGAGGTGTGAAAATAAACGCTTTCCTTCAGGTGCCTTGTTGCTCATGAGGCTTTGCTTTCACCCCAGATCAAACAGTGACCAGCTGTTACCTGTCACCACAATCCTACACAAAGAGAGGGACAGAAACCACGGCCCCCTCCTGTGACCAGTCTGCTGGAACAATCCACAGGCTGAATCCTGAGAGGGAAATTGCAAAAGCTGAGCCAGAGAAGGAGTACTGATCCTTAAAGCCATCTCCAAGGTTCTGATATCAAAGTGCTGTTTATGCTCAATTTTATTACTTTGATGGCTTTTCAGTGTTCAAAAAATGATGATGGTGACAGTTGTTCTTGCTTTACATAACTTTTAAAGAAAAGTAGTTGGTTAACCCAGGAAATTAAAGGAACAAGGTAATTGAGGTGGTGCAACTGGAGAAGTTATGACTGTAAATTTTCTAGATAGTTTTAAAACAGAAGAGGTAAAAATCTAGGAAACTGACAACTAGTATACATATATATATAAATAAAAACCCAAACTCAACTATTTTTGGATAATTTAAACTTTGCACTTTATTATTTGTGTTTTCCAGTTGCATTAACAAGGGAGTGCATTCTGAGCTCTTCAGTTATTGATTTGTTGCTTGTCTGTTCCCCAAGAAAGTCAGATGAAGATCAGCATGGCAATATTTATAGGCTGCATCTCATCTGTGGGATGCAATCTATCTTCGTTAACTTCAGTAAAAGTGATAGATAGCATTTGGCAACGTAATGATGTGATCACTCTGGCATTGCCTTTGTAAATCATAGGCTGTTGCATTCTCTTGTGTAGATATTTAATCAGTTATACACCCCATTACTGATTTAATTCAGAATGTCAGTGGCAGGTGAATAATGTGAGTATTTGTATATTAATATCATATTGTATTAATGTTCTTTTCATTTAAGTATGCTATTCATGTGAAAATCATAAACTGTTGCTTCATGGCTAGAATAAATTTAATCAGTGCTGTAGGCATCTAATGCCATCAGTGTTTTAATTCAATATGTCAGTGTAACAAATGGGATTCTTTTCATTTCCAGTTCCTTTATGCTTTACCAATTCAGAATATTACACGATGCTGCGAAAATATAAAGCTTAGAGTAAACAAATTGCTAATTTTCAACCTGTCAGTGGCTTTTGGGACTAAATCCCCTAAGTGTAGCACCAGAGAGGATGAGTACATATTTCTGATGTATTTTCTAGTAACTGAGTATATAATGATAAATTAAATTTAAGGAAAAAAGTGTTCTAGAATATTCTTTTAGGCAGTATGCAATAAGTAAATAGAAAAGAATATCTATGCAAATCAGTGATGTTATAGCACTGCTTAAGAATCTTCTCCTGTGTCCTGTCTTTAAAAATATAAAGTTGCTGAAATGTTTTTGTTTTAAGGAACAGCCTAAATTCTAGAGGACCATTTCCAGCACAAATCTCTCTTTGGTCACTTATCACTGATAAAAATATTTACAGGGATTTGGAGAGTCGTCAACAACAACTAAACAAATGAAAAACCCAACAAACAAATTTAATCTAGAAACATATAAATTAGGAAAAAAGTGCACTGCTGGCACATCCAGCTCACACCACATACTAGCAAGAACAAAGTTACTTGTTACATTGTAAGAATTTATCTAAAAGTTCTATCAGTCTCTAAATCTTCTGCCCTTGACTTTAAAACCACCTTATTTATAGATTTCTAAAGCTATTAAATGAGTCACTTCTATATTGGTTGAGTTCTCAATTCCATAAGTACAGAACATGATAAAACTAAAAGTTTATTAGCAAATAAAAGAGTGTGCCTGACGTAAATCCTTCAGAATTAATGCTTTTGATGGAGTTAAGAAAATGCAATTGGTGTGTGTTTGCAGCAGTTAGTTTTCTTTTTAATTGATTTTTTTTTCTTGTCTTGTAGCAATTTAATTCCTCTGATTTGTTTTTTGTAAGAGCATATTTTTTTATTCTGAGGTTTTCTGTTTCAACTATTTATGAAACAATTGTCATCTACAGGTCTTTCACCTGAATTCATCTTTGAAATATTGTTTTATAGATTGCTTTCTCTTAGCTCTGCTCCCTGGAGAACACATGTATGTATGGCAAAGGTGTTTTTTGTAAAACTGTATATTTTAGATATTTTATTAGAACATTTTTCATCTATGTGCTAAATATTTTTGTGTCTGCATACGTGCCTAACCTTCCATGTAGCTGTTTTCTAAAAATTTAGAAATTACCATTTTATAAAGAGTAACTTGGAATGAAACCTTCTTCTGTCACCATTCACAGGCCTAAACATGGAACTACAATATGATATAAGAAGGAGAAATTTGCTTTCTGATACCTGTGGGGAAATTGAATTTTCCTCTTTAGTACAGAAATTACTCATAAAACAACAAATCTGGTATTGAAGAGCACTTTCATCCCTGTAGTTGTTTCTTAGTTGATCACATCTTGCTGTGACAGGAACAACATCATTATTTTTTTGTCTGCTTCAAAAGAGTTCTGGACTCTGTTCTGTAATCAGTTTGCTCTCAAATTTCTTGACAGTTTCAGACAGGAAACAAAGTTGATAGAAATTCAAGAGGTTATACCAGGACAATGATTTTTTATTTTTTTCTGTCATCTTTCAAATGAAGAGCAATAAAAGGTTTGATGATTTGTTCATTACAAATGCCGTGTAGAATTGGTCAGAAAATGTCAATACACCTCTCATTTTTTGATAGAATCACAGAATATCTGAGTTGGAAGGGACTCAGGAGGACCATAAAGACCAAGCTGTGATTCTACACAGGGAAACCTAAAAGTTGAATCATATATCTAAGAACATTTGTTTTAGGTTAGGGAATTGTATGTAGTTGTGAATTTGGATTCAGCATATAATTTTAATGGAAATCTATGTCATGGTATTTGAAAGAACTGATTGTCTTTGAATTTCTGTTGTTGATTTCTAAAACCTTCACTATATTTCAATATTTTGCGTTACTTGTAGGTGAACTGAAAGTTTGTTTCATAAATTTTGCTTCATGAATATTCACGTATACATATATCCACCTCCCTTTAAGGAATGCCATCTCATTTGGTTTTTTTCTGTTGCTTTTTCTTGAACACAAGTCATTGTTACTTCTCCACAGATACCTCACAAAATGTGACATCAGAAGATGGCCAAATGCTTTAACAAGAAAAATATGAAAGTCTAATAAGTCAATATTGGTTTCTCATAGTTTTGATTTATTTGCCTCAAAGTTTTTGATTCAGTGTTTGCTTTTCAAAGTGATCAAACTCTGATTGGGCCTTTTTGTCTGTATTTGCATAGTAAAAATCACATCTTTCAGCAAGCTGCATGTAAATTGTAATAACCAACATATTGTAATCCTGATTATATTTCTAGATTTTTGCCTTCTGTAGCTCATTAATAAGTTGCATGAGCCTTCTGGTCTAAAAATATTTGTTTCCAGCAAAACAATAAGTGAAGTTATCAACATACATATTTCTGTAGTAATTCACAAAAAGTGGTAGGAAATAATTATTCTTATTTCTCACAGTCTGTCACTTTTATATATTGGGATTAAATACAATTTATCTTTTCAGGCATTAAATATATGTTTTAGTGGCTTATTAATACTTTTTTTTCCTAGCTCACAGGTTTTTTTGTGTTGAATGAATGAGTGTGGTGTCATGGCTTATTAAAATTATATATTGATGCCGAGACCTTCAGTGCTGGTATTTTTTCAGTAATTTTCAGGTGTTTAGCAAAAGCCAATACAGTTGTTAACAACAGGGCACTTTGATCCCTATTAATGTAACATGTCAGTGCTACAAAATACATTGAGAGATGGTGCTAAATAATACAAATAACTATTGAAAAAATGCCCAGACCTGGTTTAAATGATATTTGAAGATGAGACTAAATAATTATTGTCTTGAATAAATGTTTGTTATTTCTAATGTGTTATCTGGGGACACTGCAGTGGTAATATCAATTTAATGATTGTTAGAATTGATAAATATAGTAAAGTGTTATTAACAGTGGTTATGCCCTCTATGTTGTTTTAATTTAAATTTATGAGAAGAAAATGATAAGGTTTTGATTACAATAAAAATAAACAGCAGAAATGATTAAAATAATTGCAGTCAGTCAGCTGAAATACCCGAATCCCGCGAGACTGCAGGACCAGCTCTGAGGAGCAATGAAACCCAACCTCCCGTTAGCAGGAGTTTGATTTGCTCTGTCTGTCACCATCTCTTGCAGATGTGGGGTCAGTGGAGGGCCTGGCTTATCACAGAGCCTGGGACACTCTGTACTGGACCAGCTCCACCACGTCCTCCATCACGCGGCACACCGTGGACCAGCGGCGCCGCGGCGCCTTCAACCGCGAGGCCGTCATCACCATGGCCGAGGACGACCATCCCCACGTGCTGGCCCTGGATGAATGCCAAAAGTAGGTGTTACATCCCTCCTGCAAATCCTAATTCTTGCCCGGCGTCAAGCAACACTTCTTTATTTTAGAATGCCGATATTTCTGAACCCTACGGAGGTTGATTGGATTCCTCCGTTTAGGAGACAAATGTTAATGTGTTTTATTGTCAGTATCTATTATTATCTCGCTCTTATAAAGGAGTTGCAGAAGTAAGATTTAACATTTTATATGTTTTCTTGTCTCAGATCAAATAATCAATGCATTTTCTTGGACTGTTAAAAGAATTCCAAGAATTAGAACTCTTAAGAGTGAGCTAAATGCAAATTCTGGAGTGGTCATTTTCTCAGATGTCTCACTCTTACTGCTTAAGTAAAAAAAAATATAATCCAAAATTATTTAAGCACTTACAAAAAGAAGTCTGAGTTTCTTGTGTGTAAAATGGAGGCCCATCTGTTTATCACAGAAATCAATGTTGTATAAAAGTAAGTAACAATGGACACAATCCTGCAAAGAAGCCTAACTTAGTTCCTTCCCTCAAAAATACTGTGTTAGTGAGAAGATTTTTATCTTATTTCAGCGTCTTACGTATTTGAGGTACTTTAATTTTCTTTGTTAATTCTAGGAGAGAGGCAACCTGCTTTTCCTGTTTCTTCTAACTCTCTCTGTCTTTTGGGGAAGTTGGGGAACATTTCTGCCATATTAAATTCTCTTTTTAATTAGTGGTGGCCGAATGTACAGAGCTGCATATTTCCATGTCTGACTTCATGTCCTGTTAATGCAAATCAAAACTTTGTGCTGCATTGTAAAATACAATTACCAGGGACCCGTGAATAAGCCCCCTAAGCTCTGATGGAGATTGCAGTGAGAGGAGAGGCAGGTTCTGTCAGTTGGTGAATTATAATTCCATCACCAGCCCAGTCCATAACATTTTCTGTCATTTTGAGCAGCAACAAGGGGCTGACTGAGCCTCCTGCAGAGCATATTAAGGTCCTTTTCTTCCCATTATCAACCAGTCCTTGGGTGTGCAGAGGGTTCTGTCACTGCTCTAATATGGGAGAAGCTGCAGATTAATTTCACTGTTAAATATTACTAATGCACACATTAGCAGAATTAAGTTTATATCATTACACAGCTTGTATCTCTGTCTAATGGTAAATTACTACAGAGACAAGATCAGGATTGAATAGATCTGTAAGAGAAAAGAATTGTACTCCTATACAAATTAATGAACTAGGAAACTGCTATAATTTATATACATAATTTATTTATAGACTGTTACATTTTCTTATTCACTATTGATTATCACAATTATTTATAGATGCCATTCAGAATTGTTTATGAAGGCATTTGTTTTGGGGTTTTTTTTCTCTGTTGCTCATTTCATAGAGAATTAAATTATAAAATGTATCTTATGGTTTTGTTTGGTTTTTTGATTTTAATACAGCTTAATGTTTTGGACTAACTGGAATGAGCAGCTCCCGAGCATCATGAGATCCACCCTGTCAGGCAAAAATGCCCAGGTTATCATTAGCACTGATATTCTGACACCAAATGGACTCACCATTGATCACAGGGCAGAGAAACTTTACTTTTCAGATGGCAGCTTGGGAAAAATTGAGAGGTGTGAATACGATGGATCACAAAGATATGTAAGTAAAACAAAAATCCTGACCATACTCATTGCGTGTTTGTTTGCATTCATTAGTATCTTTAAAGTGGAATTTTTACAGAAAGATTAATAATTTCCTAATTTTCTCCTAGTACTAGATATTGAACTGCTCTCCATTACTCTTTCATCATAATATATTTTGGTCCTTGAACACTCTTTCAGTTTCAGCTCAAGCAGATCTTTCACTAGGAATGTGCTGAAGGCAGTTGATCAGTGCTTGTGGTTTTGTTACATCTTTAGCGCTACATTTCTAGTATTTCATGAAATCTTCATTTCAGGGATTTTTGTACCTCCCAAAGTTCAGAATGTAATGAATTAAGGCCATGTTCTGGCTTGTATTCAATTCCCAGCTTTACAAGAGATCACATCATCTGCACATCATCTCACTTTGATGTCTATTAACTTTTAAAAAGTGCTTCATATGCAATGTATGAGCTTTGAAATATTTTTTCCTCTTAAATGAAAATTACATGGTTTTTTGGAATCTTATCCAGAAGTTCTCCTCACTACTTTCAGCCAATTTTTTTTCAGAATAAAATAGGAGAGCCAAGATTGTAAGAGCAGAACTGAACTACAGTCAGCATGGATAGGCATGTGCTTTTACTTTCTCTTTTTTTTTCCTTTTATAAAAATTAACCACAGCTCCCCAATGCTTTCAGATGAAGTTTCAGATCAGAAACTTGGCAAACCAACCAAATGGATTCTGAAGTTTTCAGTCTCTGACTATATGCTTATTAACACAAAAGAGAAGTACAAGGTAATTAGTTAAGTACAAGGTGATTAGTAGGTTGTGATTAAATAGTTTAACTTCATCTTTGCATAAGGTATGACAAAATAGGCATCACAGACATGAAGTAGGACATTAGGCCACTTAGTTACAGAAACCATTACTCAAATATTACTTTTTTAATCAGGTCTATGGCTTTCATTTTGCAGTAGCAAGAAGAAGGGGATCATTCAGTTTTCTCATCAATTGAACATTGAAAGTTTCAATTTTTCTGAGTACCTTGGCTCTTGGTTTGGCTTTCTGACAATTTACCTCTTCTTCTCCATTGCAGTAAACAAAAAAAAAAAAAAAAAAAAAAGCCTGAACACAATGATCTGAGTCCAGCACACTCTTCTGAAGGGTTTTTGGGCGTTGCAGTGAGTTACACAAACACCTGTTGTAGGATAACCAGCTGATTCTGTTGTCAGAAGTAGTGATCTGGGTTCTCTCTCTTCCTGCATTGCTTAGATGAGCATTGTTACAGCAGAAGGAAAAGCCCAGCAGGCTGCTTGGCCTCTAGCAGCACTTCAGCAGAGAGGCTGATCACGCTGTGGATGCATTTTTACTGATACAAGCAGTGCCAGCATCCAGCCTGTTAACTGTATTATTGACCTAGTGAAAAATAGTATTTCCAGGGCCATTGTTTTATTTTGTTCATTTGCTGCCCAGCTGGATGAGATCCCTGATTTCTGTGACATCAATGCAATGATTGTTCCTCTGTTCTGGTGATCTCAGATTCTTTTGGGGTGTTCCAGCCATCAACCACCTGTCAAAAACAGTTTAAACAGATTACCCTTTCCCTCAGTATCTCTGCTTCATTGCTCCCTGGTTTCAGTTAGGTTAACAAGGGTAGGAATTGGATAGTAGAACATGAAAGGCTAATGGTAATGTCATGAATTTTCTTCCACATAGAAGCTTCTTTCTTCATTCTGCTCACCACAATAATCTAATACAATGAATTAGTAGAAAATCATTTAGCAATATTGAACTGACTCTTTAAAGTGGATTGTAAGGGTTTATTGATTTTTGTGTTGAGCTGATATTTTAATACTAGTATTTGGTTTCAGGAATACTCTTTCAAGTTTGGAAGATTTTTTGTTATTATAGTTTGTATTTATTTCTTAGAAAATATTAATTTTGGGGGGTTTGTTTTTTTTAACATTTTTTTAAATTCTATTCCATCAGATCTTCTGGTTTAACAGAGAGTGGCGCTTTTTTTCCATTTTTCTCCCCCATTTTCTTCCAATTTTCCTCCTGCCCTTGCTTGGATGTAATATTGTGGCCACAACTGGTCTTAGCTGCATAGTGCTTTAATTACAACTTTTTTTTTTAAATGAGCACAGACACTGAGCCAGCAGCAAATAAAGCTGATTTCATTTTGGACTTTTTTCCTAATGAATCATGATTTGTGTTTCCTTTTCTTCTTCAATGTTAAGTATTTTTTTAACATTTTACATGTGAAAAACTAGAAATATTGTTGACTTCCTGTAAACGGTTATTTTTTTAACATCCAGGCTGGAATGGTTTGGTCTCAGTTATAATTTTGTAGGTTTATAGGTGTGATTGTTGAAATCAATATGGGTTTAGAGGTGTTACTGGTAATTATAACCTTCATGTAATTGCAACTTGCCAGTAACTGTAACTTTCAGTTTCTGCGATGTCTGTTTTTATTCTATTGAATTTCTGTATTAAGGCAATTAAAGAACTTCCATAGTTGGTGTTCAGCTTCTGTTTTATTCAATTAGATTTCATCAGATATCTCCTTCAGTCTACAGCAGCAGTGCAAGCTTTAGGTTTGACTTTGCATTTATGAAATCTTGAATTTATGAATGACCTCTAAAATTTAATTTTCATGTGTGTTGTTATATTTATTTGAAATACAAGTGTCACTGAGGGCAGCAGAATAATTTTGGTCAGTTCTGGGAAGGTATTCATGATGACATCAATGTTACCTTGAGAAGTGACCAAATAACTCACTAAGTCAGGATAAATTGAGTTTAGGCAAGGCAGCTGGCACAAAGAGCAATTTATGCAAAATATGAGCAATTTGAAATGTAGAATGTCTAACTCCATTAAAATAAGAATGTGCTAAAAATTATTAGAAGAGGTTCTCACCAAAATCTAAGCATTAGCAGTTAAAAATTGTGAAAGTCCTGAATGTGATTCAGTGAACAATCTCATTGCTGTATTCTCTATGAACAAATAAATATACACACATGAAATCAAACCCAAAGGAAAATAATGTCAACTAGAATGCAGATATTTTAATTAGCATTGATGGTTGGTCTGAGAAAAAAATAAAATTGAGCCTAATTTCACTGAGAAATTGTCAGTTTCTCTGGTCTCTCTGTGATTTTTCTAAATGGCACTAGAAGCAATAATGATAGAGAAACAAGAAAGACCAGTAAAAAATGATGTTGTTAGCACAATATTCACAATTTACCCCCAAGACATTGAAGTTCACCATGGTTTGCTTCTCCTATTTCCCTCTTTTATGATAGTTCAGGGAACAAGGGTTAAGTTCTGGGCTTTTTAATCAATTCTTCTTTCTGTGTTCAAAAAGCAACTGGAACAGTGTAGATATTTTTGGCAATTAATGGCACTAGAAGTGAAGTTGTGGATTTTTTAGATTTTTCTCTGTCCAGCAGTACAAATACAGTAGTTGGAGCAGGAATGTTCAGTCCTTGATTTTTTTCCTTGCAAATATATATATTAATTTTTTTTCTCTGTTTCTCAACTTTTCAAATGTTCACATTTCCTTTCAACATTCATCTGAAGCCCCAAAACCAATGGAAAGAGTGAAATCCCCACCTCCTGGTCAATTAATTTTTTTTTCTAAGGACTTCACTCCATTGATATTGATGAGTTGCTTTCTTTCAGTAGCTCTGTAAAGAAATGTTCAACGTGAACCTAATGAAAGTTATTCCCTAGCCAAAGGCAGTGGAACCCTCTAATCCCTGTGAGGCAGATACTTGATTGAGACAGAGCCAACATTTTTAGTTTGGGACAGTTTGCTGAAATATCTTGATGTCCAGTGTTGGCAGCCTGGTAGAAATTACCTTCAAGAAAGAATTAATGAACAGATATAACTAATTTCAAAGGCTGTAGAGAACAAGATTGTTCATAATACCTCAAGATCCAACAAAATTCTAGGAGATTGAAGTGAATCTAACATTAGATGAAGTTGTCATTGTCATTTATGAAGTCGAAAATAATTATCATGGGATTAATAAGTTTTGAGTTTCAAAGAACCTGGTTAATATAATAGAGGTAGAGAAAAATAAAACAGAACAGTGTGCTTTCCATTTCCATGGCACTGAAAAGTCCAGGCCTTTTATAAACAGTTATCTAATCTATCATTCAGCTGAACTGCAAACTGAGTTGCAAATTCATCATTGAAGTTTGATTTTCCGTGCCTTAGATGTCCATTGCTAATGTGGAGAAACAAAAATGAATTGTGAAAGAGGAAGCATTTCTGATTTTGTTACATTGTGCTTGGAGAATTCCATGGAAACTTGATCTTGCTGTTCTTGGCAAGAGTGGTTTTAGTATGTCCATGGCATCCTTTTCTATAATTCAAGTTATTAAAAAGTAATTGTGAAAGACAAAATAAATGAAAGAAAATTCATGCATTAAAGTTGTGTTGAAAATAGTCTTTATATAAACCAATCAACAAAGAGCATCACAAGAAACACAATCAAAAGTTTAACGTAAATGTACCTTTTTTTGATAAATAAAACAGATATAGAAAAGTTTTCCCTTCAATTACTTCACTTTCCCCTATCTGTGCAACAGGTTTCCCTGTATTTCTTTCTCAAATAATTTTTTTCCATAGATTCCTCTTCTATAATGTTTTAAAATCACTATTCTTAAAAAAGTAAATATGGGATAATATTTTAGGTCTTTCATTTGAAATAATAAAATTTAAAGAATAAAATAAATTACTGTGGGGTCATAAATGTGGGGTTTTTTCCGTTTCTTATTCATCTAAAATGTTATTTATTTTTTCAATTACTGGTATCATTTTATGGTTGTGTAATGATTTTATTACACAATTAACTTTAAATAGTTTTTATACCCTTTTTAAGTGAAGTTTTGGGTATACCATTGTACACTGCTTTAGATGTCTAAGTAGATTTGGGAATCTTTAGGAATGCAAAGAACCCTTAAAAAATATTTAGCAGCTCTATTAAATACTGCTGCCCATTTAATAAGCACTTTGAAAGCAAATCATTAATAATCGTTCATTAGGGTTAAAATACTTACAAAAAGCATATTTTAATGCACCAGAAGCTGGTGCATTAACTTTATGCACTCTTCTTTAAAAAAAAACCAAAAAACAGTATTTCAGTAAAAGTTTTTTGTCATGATAAGAGTCATTGAGTCTAGCTCTTAATGACAATCTAATAAGGGTTTTATATAAATGATCAAAATTACAGTATTCTGTCTGAAATTTTTCTCTGCCTGACACGTGTCCCTGGCTGGCTCCTTTGCTTTTCCAGTCATGTTTTTCTAGAGAAACTGTACACAGATCTCAAATTAGAACTGTCAAATGCTAAACCGAAAGCTTTCTGGACAACTTAAAAAGCAGAATTCAAAACAGAAAGGACCACAATTAAAATTAAATTCTTTCCCAACTTCTGACATCCCTCAGTGCCCCCATCTCTTCATCTCTTTACAGAAACCAAAGAAAAAAAATTAAATACAATGAACAAAAGTGAAAAATCATTTGGTTTTGTGACACTGTGTTTGGATCTCAGCTCTCCCAAGGCTGAACAGCGATGATCAGTTCTGTAGTGAATTTACATTCTATTGTTACAGTCTGAGATGAATTAGGACAATGTCCCCAACACAGAAGTCTGAGCAGGGCAGTGCTTTAGCCTTGGTTGTAACAATAAAATCCTTCCAACTGGGCAGTTTCACTCTATCATAGAGAAGAATATGGGGTGCAAAATCTGTATGGCCAGATTTCATAAAGATCTTTCAGAAACATACTTTTTTTTTTTTTTTTCCCCCCACTGAAATGTCTGAATATGAATAGTGCTGGCTTTTAGAAGTGTATTATGAAAATTGTCTTACTGGAAATGTGCACAATTAGAGAAGAATTCTTTTGCCATTAATATATTCCCATTTATCTTTTAATACTTTTAGTTCTGGAAAAATGTTAGTTAGAGAAAAGTTGTCCTCTTGGGATATCTATCACTGGGAAAAAATCTTTCCTGGAAAAAATGATTTGCTGTCCAACCCTCTTTAAAATATGCAGAAATACATGATGTGCATAGTGAAGCAGAATTTGTTATAATTATCTGTTTAATGTAAGTGATTTTGACATTCTGTCTGTATAAGTGAATTTAAACATGGACAGGAATGCTCCTGTGCACAGGACTAGAATTATTAATGTTAGCAGGTTGTTGAGATACCCTGAGCTGGCACAGGTGGAACAAACCTGGAGCATCCCTTGGTACTGAATCCCGCAGAACTGGGGCACCTTCTTGGTCTCCAAGGCATAGCTGTAGTGTCAAAACTGGGGGCTTTTGTTTCACAAAAGGAAATTTGCATGTCCTGTATATTAGGTGCGTTTTTTATATATAGATAAAGACTTCCTACACACCCACAATGAATTATTTAATAATTAAATATGGGATTGACTATTTCTACTCTGTTCTCACCCCAGCATTTCTTAAGGAGCTGTTACACAGCATCCCTTGCACGCACAAAGGGCTCAGGTCCATCAGATGTGCTGGTCCAAGGAGATTTCCATGAAACCTCATCGTTGGTATAAACTCCCTCTGGGAAAGGGGATAAAGCACACAAAGCAGAGGTTGGAGAAATATTAACCCCCTTCCAGAAATTCTCTTCAGCCAAAATAAACTTTCAACTAAAAAAAACTGATTAAAAAATCATCAGATTCTTCAGAAGGAAAACTGTTAAGGCGAAATTTTTAATCCTGATACATGGAAAGAAATAGCATATGGAAATATTTTACAGGAGTTGTGATTTGGATTGAGATCAAATTCATTGCATTTCTAGAATTTTCTTCCAAACCTTACTATATAGTGACCTTTAATTAATTTTTTTCTTCTAGGTTTTAAGCTAATTATTACTGTGGTGAGATTTTTTTTCTTTCTGAATTGGGAAACATGAAACATTGTTTGGGGTTCGTGTTTCTAATGTGATATTTGGTGAGCACTCTTCAGTTCTAAAGCTCTTCAGTTCACTTTGGTTCCTAAAGTCTGAGTTTTTAGACTTTCAGCCATGCTGAAAGAGCCTCTTCTCTTTTCTGTTGAAGCTATTAAGCAGGTAAAGTGTTCAGCAGGTATTTTTACAGGCACATTTAGATAAATTGTGATTTTTTTTAAGTAAGGAACAGGTGCCTGGTTTTCTGAAATTTGGATGCCTGTGGCATCTTTTTAACACATTTTAAGTGCTGTTATCTCATTTCCCCAGGTGCTGCAGGTATAAAAGTACCAAGTGTTTTGTCTAGAAGTGATGGGAGTCGCAGTTTGCGCTTTAAAATCTTCTCGTTCAGTGACAGCACTTCCCTTCCTGTTTCTCTTCTGCACTGTTGCATTTTAGGTCATTGTCAAGTCTGGCCCAGGCACTTTCCTCAGCCTGGCTGTGTATGACGAGTACATCTTCTGGTCAGATGGAGTGAGGAGAGCCATCCTGCGTTCCAGCAAATACACGGGAGGGGACACCAAGGTGCTGCGCTCCGACATCCCGCACCAGCCCATGGGAATCATCGCTGTTGCCAACGACACCAACAGCTGTAAGCCACAAAGTAGTTTTATTCATGCCAACACCCTTCATTTCAGGGATTTTACTTAGTTTTTGCCAGGTTAAAAGTTTATATGGTGTTTCCTAAGTTCTTTCGTTAAGAAAAGATGGGGTATCTCCTTTTCCCTTTTCTGCTTGGGTGTTGAGCTCAGTGGATAGCAGTTAAATACCTTCCTGTCAAATTTCAGCATTTTTGAATGTTGCAGGTTTTTAAAGTTATTATTTTCCAGGTGTTTGTTTATCTTTAGCATGACAGCATCTGAGAGATGCTGACATTTTCATCCTGACTGATAACACCTGAATCAATTGCCCATGAATCTGCAATATGGTGATCTTTCCTCTCTCAAAGACATTGGCCATTGAAGCAAATTTAATAAAATAGAGTTCATCTCTTGTCATTTTTCTTCCAGGTGAGTTATCTCCCTGTGCACAACAGAATGGAGGCTGCCATGATTTGTGCCTTCTGACGCCTGATGGACGAGTGAACTGCTCGTGCAGAGGGGACAGAGTCCTGATAGATGATAACAGATGTGTGAGTAAGTAATGGTGGCTGACACGATGCGTTTCTCTGCTGTGAGGCACTCAGCTTTCATGAGGCAGTGGGCCCAAGACATTAATTTTATTTCTTCTCTCTACCGTAAAAATTGATCTGGCAATTCAGCACAAACAAGGTTTTTAACTCTTTTGTCTTGTAAGTCTTTTGGGGGGTTAAAAAGTGTTAATACTCTCCTTAACTCCTATTATTGTAGTGGGATACTGTTTCTTATTAATAGAATTTTTACATATTTACCACAATTACTGCTGAGATAGATAGAAATAGTTGTATGTATCCTTCCCTTGGGTTATGTGGGATAAGTTAGTGAAGTTGAACCTTAATTAAAACACTTTCTGAAGTTGAACCTTAATTAAAACACCTGTCTCTCTATGTTGTCAAACCAATGATTGGCAGTGGAAGTGAGAGAGGTTCAGCAGTTGAATTCACATGCCTAACAATTTATTTTATGATAGTTACACGGCATTTATATTATTCAAATTCATCACAACTCTTAAAACCGCTCTTATGTAAAACCATGTTTAAATTGTCATCTAGGACATGAAATAAGATTTAATCTTCTATATTACTCTGTAGGATATTTGCAAGAAGCGTTGATCTGAGCTATCAGGAAAAAAAAAAGACATTACGTGATGGGGTAGAGTAGCACAGAAAGGATGGAAACAAGACAGACTGTAGTTTAGCTTTGTGATCAAAAGTTTCTTTCTTCATAACAGAATTGAAAGTGATACTCAATAAAATTGAAAGTTAGCAATTCCAGCTGAGAAAAGGAATTAAGTGTCCTTTCACAGTGTAATTAGGCTGTATAGCTTACTGCCAGTCAAGCCTTGAGACAAAGCTTCAGTGAAATTCAAAGAGGGAGAGATGATGATTCGGGTAATGACTGCTCTGACTGCTTGCTTGTCATCAAAGAAACTGTTTGAAAGGCATTAAAATGCTTTGCTTCTGCAAGATGGGGTTTGAAGCAAGCTCTAAAAGGGTGTCCAGTTAGACTTGAACTGAGGGCAGACTATACTATATATACTTTTATTCTTTTCATTTTTTTCTAAAGATTGTAGCCTAAGATGCTGAACTAGATGAACTACAAATGTAATTGAGAATTACTCTCCATACGATCTAAGTTCTTACAATGCTTGAAAATTGAGGGAAAAGGGATAAAAATAATAAAATTCAAATGTAAAGGACTAAACAAATCATATTTAAGACCAGATCTCACCTTGTTCAGAGTCTATGTTTTCAGCACTTTTTCTTCATGTTCGAATCAAATCAAGAAATGCTTTCAATTTATATTGGCTTGGCTATTGCATGTAGCAGACATTGCTTCTTCCTGAATTTTTGCTGAAGTGATTATAATGGAAACAAGAAAGAAGCATAACAATTGGGTGTCATTTCCCCATTGTTCTTCTTCTTGAGTTGTCCTAAATGCTTCTTGTTTCTCTCCACTTTGATATTTTATTTAGAACCATGCTCACAACGCATGAACTTCACAAAACTGAAGTTCATGAGCAAATTGTTGTGTCCAATTTGGGATGTGTTTTAGTTCCTTAACTAAAAGAGTAAAAATTTTAAATGTGCACCTGTTTCTCTTCTAAAATAATAGATAAAAGATCCATTAGATGAGAAGGGGAGGGTTTTTGTGAATAAAAGAAATAAAATGGAAGCAGCAGATTTCCTGCATTGGGGTTTAGGCTTTATCCTTCAAGCTAGAGGTTGGGAAGGCATTGGTGAGTAGAAGGAAGCTGAGCACAATAATTCCAAAGTTCATATCTTATCAGAATGAGTGCCTGTGAGTTGTTTCACTACATGTTCATTCATGGGTATTTGTCAATGTATTTTCTTTTACAGGTTCTCTTTGTAGCAGCTTTTAAGTTCTGATGCCATGGTGTGGTTTACTGTTTTGTACTCAGGTTTTCAAAATTCATGTAGGCCAAATTTGAAATGCAGCCAGCATTTTTTCTCATTTTCACTGGTTGTAAAAGCTCTTAAAAATTACGTGTTAATGTGGTTAATTTTTAGGTAAAAATTCTACTTGCAACATCTATTCAGAGTTTGAATGTGGGAACGGTGAATGCATTGATTATCAGCTGACTTGTGATGGCATTGTGCACTGTAAGGACAAATCTGATGAGAAGCTTTTCTACTGTGGTGGGTATTTCCAGATCTTTCACCTTCCCTTTGTAATTCTGGTGTTATACATGCTTAGATTGCTTCCTCTGTGACTTTTCTACTTGTTCACACCAACTGTTCGGCCAAGATGCCCAGGAAGAAAATGCCAACATACATTAAGAAAAGCTTGACGTGACATGGAAAAAATGACCTGAAAATATTTTTTTCTTGCAAACTTCACGTATTAACCGACATATTTAATAAAAAGCATCTCAAATGTTCTCATGTTTCTGTCTCTAAAACAAAAATAAGGGAAAACATGGATAACTGCTTTTTTAAAGGTGGAAGATACCTATACAGTACTGTAAAATATATAAATGGTAGATTTTAAATTTATAAATAGATTGTAAATACAAGATTTGTTGCCCAGAGAAGCTGTGGCTGCCCATCCCTGTCCAAGGCCAGGTTGGACAAGGCTTGGAGCAGCCTGGGATAGTGGAAGGTGTCCCTGCCCATGGCAGGGGGTGGAAGGCGTGGGTTTTAAGGTCCCTTCAAACCCATTCCATGATTCTGTGATTCTGAGAACCAACAATTTATCTTTCCATGGATTTGCCACAAAATTTTATGAAGGACGTTCTATTAATTTGCAGTGTGTCAGTGAACACTTTGCCTCATTTAAATCAACTGTAGCAAATATTTTGCTACACATTGGAAAAAAAAAAAACAGGCAGAACTGAGGTCCTTTCCTCCTAGGTCATATACAGGGGTGTTGCTTTCTGAATCTGATAAAGAACAGGATGCTGGACTCAGTATTGTTGATTAACTAATGCAGTGAACATTATTATTGTGACCTCTACAATAATTAGGGATTCAGTAAATCAGCCCTGAATTTTCAAACATATCATTATATGTAATAATAATACATTCTTCAGTTGTGTTCTTGAGCAGAACAATGTTGGTATTGCTGCTCAGAAATCCAGAAACCTCCCTGCTAATATTTTTTGGGTTTTTATTCTCCATTTATTCCTATTTTGGTTTAGGTCAAATTTGGAATGCTTCATTCTGTGTGATGCCTCATGCAAACTTTCTCCCCCCAAAAAAAAGTGTGTGTCAAAACAAATGCATTTAAGCACATGGGCAATTTGTACCACAAGATAATGAAAACTGGGGGCCAGGCCTCCTTTTTCTTTTCTTTTCTTTTTTTTTTTTTTTTTTTTTGGTGATCATTATTTCTCATCATGCTTTTATTTATTGTTCTTTATCCCTTTATTGGTTCCAGTTATGCTGCGTAATAGATGAACAATTTCTCAAGTTGTTTTTTTTTCTGTGTCCTGTAGCTTGGACTGCATCACCAATTAAAATATTTTTCTGGAATGTTTGTTTGGATTGAGCTGTTTCCATGAGGTGTCAATCCAATCATGTGCTTGTGTTTAACTTCCCAGAAAACAGGGGCTGTCGGAAGGGCTTCAAGCCGTGCTCCAACCGCCGCTGCATTCCCAGCGATAAAATCTGTGATGGTGCCAACGACTGTGGTGACAACTCCGATGAATTTGACTGCAAAGGTAAATGGCACCTTAATTCCAAGGTGATTTCACAATTTCGCTTTGTAAATACTCATTATGCAAATAGGAGTAGCTGGAAAATAACCTGTGATTTAATCGTGGGATGGGATTGATGTAGAGGCTGATTTTGGTTTGCACCTACAGTCTTCTAGAAGGAGAGTGGTTTGGGCTATAAAACATAAAATATACATATGCGTTATACATATAATATTTTATGCTTTGTATGTATAAAATATAAAGTACAGGTGCTGTTTCTTCTGTGAAGTAATGAGAGAGTAACTTTACTGCGGACAGATTGAAAGATGGGTGATTTCTTCTCTGCATGTGCTTCCTCTCTGAACCAGCAAATGCTGTATTTCTCTGCTTCTCAGATGCCTGGCAATATCTGTGTCCTTTGCAAAGCTTACTAGAATTGTTCTCCTTTTCATATCAGAATTGTTTTTCAATTTATGTTTTTTTTAACGTGAATATTTATATCTGTGCATCAGCCAATGCATAAAGACCAGAAAGCAGACCGCACAAATCCTTAGCAACAATTCAGAAAGGTTTGTCAGGATATTATTCCACAAACTAAAAAGCTATATACCTGTAGTAATAAGCATATTTTGAAGACACCAAATTATTTTTAATCATTTTTAATCATTTACCTAAATATAAGTAGAGGGAAAACCATATAGGCAAGAACCCCAAGTTGGCTTTACAAGGAGTAAATCTGAGACATTCCTGGATGATCCTGAAAATGCTTCTTCCTCCCTCAAATATTGATTATCTCAAAATGAATTGAATTACCTAGAGACATTTCTAGGCTAAAAAAAAAACCAAACACAACAACAAAAAAAAACAACTAAAAAATTAGCAACTTAAAAGGTGTAATAAAGTCAAAATCATATGTCTGCTGGAAGGTGCAGTGTGTTCTGAGGACCTCATTCTGAAAGGCAGAAGGCTTAACCATGATCATGAGTATGATGTGCAGTCTGAAGAGTCTGCTTAGCACAGAAATTTACATCCTTTATAACCATATGTTCCAGACTCAGCGTGCGCCTCGACAGAATTCCGCTGTGCAGATGGGGTTTGCGTGGGGAAATCAGCGCAGTGCAACCAGATCATTGACTGTGCAGATGCCTCGGATGAGAAGAACTGCAGTGAGTTTGTGTTTGTGCTCCCTCGCAGCAGCAGCTGCTCCCTGATTATTCCTTGTTATGTAGCAGTTAATTCCTGGGCGTTGCTGCTTGGGATTCCAACACCTGCACGGGCTCCTCCAGCCCAACGTGAAAATTAAACTGCGAGGCTCTCTCAGTCTGCCTTAGGTGTGTGGCAATTTTCTGTCTCTTTCCAGATAATACAAACTGTGCTTACTTCTATAAACTTGGGATAAAATCTTCAGGATTTGTCAGCTGTAATTCGACTTCCCTCTGTATACTGCCAGAGTGGATTTGTGATGGATCTAATGACTGCGGTGATTATACAGATGAACTGAAATGCCCAGGTAACTGTGAAAAAGTAAAAAAGAAAACAAACCCAAGACATTAATTTACCTTTTAAACAAAATGAAAAGTTCTATTTGGGGAGTGAGAGTGTTTCTCATTGTGTTGCAAAATGTTTATTCCGTCAATGCTGGTTTATTTAATATAGGGATTAATACAAGGCTGAATGCAGTTTATTCATTTATTTTGTGCTTCCTGGGATTATGCAAATTATCACAAATGAATATTGATTTTTTTTTTTTCTGAAGCAACCTGTAACGTTTAGCTATTTCCTCCAGGTTAGGCCTGTCATTTGTCATTTTTGTTTAAGTAAAACATGAGTCATTAAAATGTCAAGCTCATCAAGCATCAGCATAATCACTCAGAAAGTTTTATTAGCTACCACTTTAGTGGGTGGTATTTCTTTTCTTGCTGACTTGTTTTACTTTCTCTTTTATTTGGTGGAGGTCCTTGGAATAGGCTGCCAGGGTAGAATCCAGGGTTATTGCTTTTCTGATAGTTCTGGTCTTCAGCCAGGAGAAAGGGATCATGACAACTTGAGTGCCAGACAGAGGACTGAGGTTATATTTAATGTTAACCAGTGAATTATTCACAATATTCAATTCTTACCTAAGGAAGGAGGGCATTTATGTGTTTGTTCCATTTTTATCCAGAACCCCTCATTTGAGGTTGAGAATATTAAGTACAAAATGAAAACATTTTTTTAACTTCTATTTGTTTTTATGATTGATTCATTCTAGAATGAAATTAACCCCCTGTTGACCAGTAGCTCTTTTTCCTCTAAGAACTAGTGTTAAGTAAAAGTAAATATTTACTAAATAATAAATTTTATTAATTTTTAAATTTAAAACTTCTAATTTTATAATGTTCAATGTCATCAAATTTTTGCATAGCAGTGGACATAATCTGATTCTTTCCATTTAATATTTTCTTTTTCTGTGTGATAATTCTGTGTGTCACCAGAAGGTTCTATTAGAATTCTCATATGCACTGTGCCAAATTTATTGATGAAAATATTACCAGGATCCAGAGGAACCTGGGACTTCAGCACTACTGTCAGCCAGGCTGTCATTAAGAACTTCCATCAGTCCTGTAAAATAGAAGCATATTAAGTTAGAGTTTCCATTCTAATCTCAACATTCTCCAGACTATCTCTTAACTATGTAGAATTTATTCTCTATAACACTTCATTAAGCTCAAAATAGCATCATTTGCTGTATTTTTAGATAAAAAAGGGTGTTTTTTCCATACCAAGGAAAATGTTGAGAGCAGTGTGCTACAGCTTCAGTAAACTAATGTTGCATAAGTACACTAATGTGCATTTTATTCCATTGTCCATTTATTTGTATTACTTCTCTCTGAATTCCAAATGTGTGCCAAAATGTTCCATCATTTTAATGTGTGACTAATTGCCTGGATCATTCCTCCCTTTACTTGGAAGCAATACCATTCCCACTCACCTACATGTGATTTCCTTTGCCATTTCATTCAAAACTGACCAGCTCTGGCACATTAAGTTTTTGAGTGTTGTTTCTGTTATGAATATTGCAATTCCCATTAGCACTTTGGTTCAGTGTCATTGTTCTTACATAAAATTATAACAAAATACTCATGGAGGGTAGTTATACTTAGGGAATCCTTAATATCTACCAGGTCATCACAGCTGTCCAGCTTCTTTCTTTTTTTTCTTTTTTTTTTTTTTTCCATTCATACAGCTGTGGAAGCCATAAATGTTTACTTTACCTTTCCTTTTTAAAGAGAGGAGGCTGAAAGCAAGTCCAGTACACTGAGGGAATAATGAAAACCATGGCAGAGAGTTTCAGTGGTCTCCAGTGCTTGGAACTCCATCCTGGGTTTTCCCAGGATCTTGCTTAAGATTTTAGAAATAGTCTTTTATTAGATTAATATTTGTGCTTCCATCATGACACTCTACATGCGGCCCATTTTCTTTCCTCACACCTGGTTTCTAAGCATTCATAAAAGTCAAAATTTAAATTACTTTCTGACTCAACAAAATTTAAAAGACAATGGAGAACTTTTTAATTTCTGACCAAGTCTAAACCTCTGGCTCCAGCATCACTGGTATAGCTCCTGTTAGTCAGGATGCACGAGATTTGTAGCTTCTCTCAGTGACAAGAATACTGCCACAATTAGATTATCTTGTAAATAACAGGAGAAAGTTCAGAAGGGCAATTTCTTCAACTGGTGTAAAACAGCAAGCAATGCTGACCTGCCTGACCTAAAAACCTGTAAACTGAACTACTTCCCTCTCTAGGGCTTTTTATTTAGTTTGAAGCTGTGCTCTGACTCTTCTCTAAATAAATAAAAAATAACTATTTCGCCTACCTAAACTACTTAGCTATCACTTTTTATTTTATTTTTATGAACACAATTTTTTTTCCATTTTTAGACATAAACACTTTGTCCATCAGTATTCAGAAATTTAGCAGAAATGTATTAGGCTCCTGATCATACTAGTAGAGACCATTTTACATTACATTCTTTATTTTATCACAGTTCAAAACAAACCCACATGTGAAGAAAATTATTTTGGTTGTCCTAGTGGAAGATGTATTCTGACCACCTGGCTTTGTGATGGGCAGAAAGACTGTGAGGACGGAGTAGATGAATTGCACTGTGGTGAGCATTTTGTCTTATTTTTACTTCTCTAGTCACTAATGCACTTTGGAAACAAAGAAGTGGGCATTTATATCTCAGGGATTGTATAAAAAGTCTGTAATGCTATTTTTCAGATTCGACTCTAATACTTCAAACTGACAATACCTTAAATTCTATTTCATGCCAGAATGAAAGGCCTCTAATTTTTTTTTTTTTCTCTCCTAAGGATACATTTATATACAGAGTTTTCTATTACTTTAATATTTAACAATTCCACTAATACTTCACAACTCCTCATTAGAAGAGTTTTACAGATATAATGAATTTGAATCAGTATCTGGAGCCCAGCAGGAAATACTCAAACCTCAAAGCAGGCATTGCTTTGCATCAGAGGCCATGCAGATATCATTATTTAAAGTAACAGCAAAAGAGATGTAAATAAAATACAGCATGAACTGTGAACTGGGTTAAGGGTATTTTCTGTCTCAGATCTTTTCACATTCTTAAATTTTACCTAATTGAGGCATAAAGCTGGTTGTTTTTACTCCTAGCAAAAGCTGGTCTTTTCAATTTGTATGGATTACCTGGATGGTTTATTTTGGTAATGAAATTGTACTAGAAGGCAGTGTCAAATTTTTCTTTTCCTCATTTAAATAAAACCTGAAATTTAGTTTTTTCAGGTTTTTTGTGGGTTTTTTCCTTTTCTTCTTACCGTGACTGAACATTTTATATTGCTCTTCTCATGAATCAGTTCCCACTAACATGCTTCCATATTTGGTTTACAGTTTACATTGTATATTTTTATCTTACAATTTTGAAATTAGGAAGTGCTGTGCACTGTGACAATAAGAATCTTTTCTGTTGGCTACATTTGTCAAGAATAACTTGTTATTTACATTTCCAGATGTTGTACACATGTGTGCAATACTGTAAGCTGAATTAGATGATTTTTGTAGGCAAAAGGGAAGGGGGGGTTAAGTCAATGCTTCTCACCCACTTTGAGATACTTGCTACAACGCTCTCCTTTAAATTCAGATTTCATTACCTATTAAAATTTGTTGCCATCAAAATCAGTTTCAACAAAATAAACTTTATTCTTAAAGAAAGAAGCCTGGGATAAATGGAAGACCTGAATTTTTTCAGAAAAGCATAGTGGTGACTTATGACAGTTTTGCAGTCTGATTTTTGAAATGCAGAAGCTCTTTTTCCAATGTATAGAAATTTAAAGATAGAGTTAACTTCTGGAATACCAGGAGGAAGGCTGTGCTGTAAAATTTGAATGGTGGCCTCTCTGCCCTTCTACCCAAATAAAGCAGTTCACTGTAGTTGTAGCATCTGTTAAATATGCAAACCAGGCTTCAGGTTTTTAAAGTGTTTATCCTCTTCCCACTTACAATATATTTGACAATATTGGAATGTCTTTGGAATGTTTCACTGTTTATTTTTAAAAATGTGTTGGTGAATGCAAACTCTTGGAGAAACTGATGGTATGCTGAGTAACAAGCTTAGGATTATACAGTGCTGGAGTGTTTTAATAGATGGAAACTGGAAGGAGAGAAGGGAGCACTGCAAATAATCCTAAACCGTGGTTGAAAGTGCAGGGAAGGCAGTGATGTTGTGAACCTAACAAATGCAGAGCCTGGTGTCCTCCCCAGATTCCTCCTGCTCATGGAATCAGTTTGCTTGCTCTGCCAACAAGTGCATCTCCAAGCAGTGGACGTGTGATGGTGAGGATGACTGTGGAGATGGTTTAGATGAGAGCGATGCCATCTGTGGTGAGTTGGGTCATTTCAGCTCTGGGTTGGGTCAGATCGTGCTCAATGTGGGAGATCTGGGGAGTGTTCCAAGGAGAGGCTGGGAATGGAACAAGGACAGAATCTCCAAAGGGTGTGAGGGATCTGCTCCCTCAGCCCCCTCCAATCAGCAGATAGGTTCCTTTTTATGGGAACCATATGTTTTGTGTAATTCTGTTGATGCCTGAAAGAGGCTAACCTGGAACAGAGGCTGGACAGAGTTATAGGAAGAAAGTCGGTATTTATTTAAAAGGCCTTCAAAGGATACACCTTGTGCAGTGCAAGAGCCAGGCTGGGGCTCTGCCCAAGGCTGACCCAAGATGGATGCAAGATGAGGGATGGGTCACAAGTTTTCACACTTTTCTAAGTTTTGGTCCATTTCCATGCTGGGGTTAATTGTCCAATTGCAGCTTCAGGTTATGAAATCCCATCCTCCCAGATTGCTCTCCTCAATTCTCTGTTTTTTATGCTTTTTGGGCCTAAAGCTGCAACAGTGTCCTTGGTTCTCAGGCTGGAAAAGGATTGTTTTGTCCAACTAAACTATGAGGAGAATTTGCTAACACTTTATATGAAGTTCAGAGTCACACACTAAGGCAGTGCAGAATCTAAAAAATGTGAAAGCTAAAACTTAAGGCATCACTAACAGTAAAGTTATGAATGGCAAACCAGCCCAGGCAAAAGGACAGCCAGCCTGTTCTCCAGTTCCTATCCTTGAGGTAAAACCCCTGTTTGAGTTTTATGTTTCAGTGTCAGGTGCTCAAAGACCCTAAAGTTATTGTATTTTTTGTTTTAGTTTTTTGGTGTTTTGTTGTTTTTTTCCTATCTCTTTCTTCTATTTCCTCTACAATTTTCTATACCATAAGCATATATTGCATGATATTCCTCTCAAATTTCCAATCCCTTCAAGATGCATAAGGAATTTAATTTTTTTTTTTTCATACTAGGGCTCAATGGACTTGGAAATGCGTTAGTGAATTCTTTTCCAAAGGCAACCACATTGTGTCAAGTCATGCTGTCACAATTTAGTGATATTTATACACTGGCTCCCTCATTCTCTGTATTTTAAGTTTCTTTTTAAAAATTCAGCCTTTAACTCTAAAAAGATATATTCCTCTTCAAAAACCCTCTTACTTGGTCATTCAACAAAGACTGTTGCTGAATGTCAGTCCAATCCAACAAAAAATATTGTTGAATATAAAGTCTATTCAACAAAGTATATTTCATCTGTATTTCCAGTGTGTTATCACAGTAAAAAATATTGCTGATAACTGGAAGTGTTAAGTAGGCAGAGAAAAATTCTGGTTTGTTAAAGTAGTTGCTTAATCAAACAAAGATGTAGAAATGCCAGTAAATGAAAGAGACGGAAGTAGAACTTATACTGTTCTAATATGGTAAAATATTAATTATTTAGGACACTTAACTTCTCTCAAAGTGGGAAAATTATGCACTGCATATGAAGAAGGGGGAGTTAAGGCTGTATTTCTTTTTAGGAACAGTAGTTGGATCTGAATTTCCAGGAGAAAAGAGATCAAAATGACTTCATATTTTTCACTCCTAAAAAAAAAAACAGTATTTTTTTTAACATGAAGTTCAATTCCAGAAATATCAAAAATGGCAAGTGAGTGTAAGTAAGAAAAATTGCATCTTTTGCATAAGTAAGATGAAAAAATATTTTAAAAATATATATTAATATTTTATTAAGTTCTAATTAAAACTAGTAGATGTACTGTCTCCTTTTACAGAAGTATATTTAACTTATCTAAGAGAATGCACTAAGTGATGGATTGCACAAAAATTTACTTCCAAATGGAGGAAGTTTAACCCTAGGGTATAATATTGTCTAAAAAATAGCCAAAAAGAAGATTAGTCAGGTAAATAATATGTTGAATTAGTTGGATCAGAGCTGTCAGATATTTTTTTTGCTCCCACTACTGCTGTACTTGGTACACATGGTTTTCTTCCCTGTGGGACTGATTAATAGGAGTTTGGAGTGCCTTTGGCTTCCTGGCACAGAATTTGGTGATGCAGGGATTATGTGGTTTGCAAGATCTGTTCCTTTGTCCAGTCAGTCCAAACGTGCAGCCAAAGTTACTGACCAAAACTGGTTTGAAGAATTATTCTGCTGGGTAGTTTCCATGAAGTGGGGGAAATGTAAGAGGCTGAATAAACGAAGCAAATGGAAGTAACAGGAGATGGTCAAAATGTGACTGTAAAACAATCCTAGCCAGTAGGTTTATCACAACGCACAGAACAAAACAATACCTGAGATTTAAAACAAACCCCTTTAACCACTGCCAGTCACCACAAAAACACGGGTTAGGATATTCCAGCTGGGGGTGTGGGATGGCTCAGTGCTGAGGGCTCCCCTGCCGTGTTTCCCCAGGCTCAGTGACCTGTGCTGCAGACACCTTCAGCTGCCTGGGCTCCCACGCCTGCGTGCCCCGGCACTGGCTCTGCGACGGGGAGCGCGACTGTCCCAACGGCAGCGACGAGCTGTCCACGGCCGGCTGCGGTAGGTTTGCCTGGCAAAAAAATAAAAAAAAATCCTTTTCTGTCACTGTTCTGGCTTCTTCTTCTCTTTGCCAAGGTCAGGGAACGTAGATTTCGAGTTCAGACTTGGATGTTTCTTGTTTCTTATCTATTTACAGACTCACTCTTCCTCTAGCTAACAAGTTAGAGAAATGAGGTGGAATGGAGAGCCTCTAACTCTTTCCAAGGTTATTCAGGTGATAATTACCCAATAACAAGATGACACCTATATTATTTGTATTTCTGACCCAATAATGGCCACCCAAGGCCCCAATGCAGAATTCTTCACTCAATTACATAAAAACACCCAAACCCATGAAGAGGAAGAAAGAAGAAGGTGAAGAAGAAGGACCCAGACAGCGCTCAAAATCCTCCATCTTAACTGACATGTATTACTATATACTAAAATCCCAAAATCCAAATTTCCAGAATTCTAGCTATTTTCATGCTGTTTCACATTACTTTCATGTCCACTCTGCTGGTGAGGATTGCTGACCCATGTCCACTCTGCTGGTGAGGATTGCTGAGCAGGATCCTTCAGAGTTTTACTCAGGCTGACAGCTGCAGGCTCTGCTGACAGGCACTGAGGCAGCCCAGCTGGAGATCAGGATGTGTGGCACGTCACAGGCATTATGCAGTGTTTACTGGTGAAAATTACCACATCAGTGACTCTGCAGTTTTGTTGTTCTTCTTGAAGAAAATGCTGCTGCTCATGACAGGGAGACTGTGCAGCAAGAAGGCAGATGCAGGTTCTGTCTTCAGTTTATTCTGGCTGATTGTTCAGATCCTGACATCTCTTGCCCTATAAAATGTGCATTATTTCCAGTCTTCCTGAGACACATTTCCATTAACAGTGTCAGGAGTTCAGTAAAAGTTTCATTGGAGAACTTTTTTTATTAATATATCAAAATTATATATGAATATAGTCTATATATTTTGAGTGTTTGTGAACTTCAAAGAGCACTTGTTCAGGAGCTGCCCAATATAAGGACATCTCTTTTTCCCAAATATTCTTTTCTTCAGAGCCAGACCTTAGTTTAGTCACAGACAGCATCGACTTCTGAAGCTTTCCTGTCTTGGATTACAGAAGATTTTTAGCTATCTTTATTGCTGTAGCTTTCTTTGTGATGAGTAGCTTTTTCTGGTATTGAGTTGTGTGATGCATTTTATCTGACTAAAAAGTTATGATTATTTCCATTGAATTCACGCAAATTCACTTCTCATTTCATTTTTGTGTAAGAAAATCGGCTGTTTATCTGATTATTCTCAATTTCTGTCTTTTTTTTTTCTTTTTATGTGCTGTATTTTCCTTAGCTCCCAATAACACTTGTGATGAGAATGCTTTCATGTGCCATAACAAAGTCTGCATTCCCAAACAGTTTGTTTGTGACCACGATGATGACTGTGGAGATGGATCAGATGAATCCCTGGAATGTGGCAAGTATAACAAAAACAGAGTAAATAGAACAATTTCACACTGCTAACTGTAAGGCATTCCTCAGAGTCTGGTACTCTAAGGCACTATTGAAAAAGAAAGCTCTTGTTTTTAAATTGTTTTAATTCTCACTTTTAAATTATGCATTAACTAATACAGCTTGGTATTAACTTGGATCTGGGGCTACAGTGACAAATTATTTCCAATAGTGTCTTACAGTTGATTCCTAATAATGTTTAAGAGAATGTTAAAAGTATGTTCTAGAATTTCTCATTTACTAAGTGTATCTTTATTATCTGTACTTTTGTCTCTCTATATTTTTTCTGTCAAATAATCAAATACATCTGTCATGATTATCACTTCACTTATATTATATCAACTATATGATGTAAATTATATCAGCCTTATGTGAATGTTTAATTTTCAACATTCAGATGAATTTAGGGGTTTTTTATACGTTCTGAGTGTCTGTTCAATGTGTCTGGACCATAGTCAGAAACATTAATCTATATAAGTAATATTTATTGAAAATACAGAGCAAATATTGCCATCAAAATGACAAATTGGTGATTATCATGCCTGGTTTTGTGCTGTTACAGTCTATATACTTTTCTAAGTTTTTCTACTGCTTTGTCAGTTTTAGAACTCTCAATTAAGCCACTGTGTTGTAAAAAGCAAATGCCTGTTTGTGGTTTATTTACTTCATTATATATATATATTTGTCGTTGTTGTTGTTAGAAATCCTCTTTTGCTTTGAAAATGTATCCATTCTATGTGTTTTGATTTTGTGTCCATCTTAGAAAAGTGTGTTTAGTGTGGTTAAGATGATTCAGTGTTCAGCATGTTTTACAGGGAAGACAGCCATAAGCACACCATGAAAATATTTGTTGGGTAGTGTCAAGCTGTCTCCTAATAACAGGAATAAATGAAATGACACCAAAAAGAAAAAGCATTTATGATTGAGAGCTGCATAAATATGTTTCACATCTATGTGAATTGTATCATGACTTTATGGTGCTGCATAAGAGAATTTTGATTTCTCTCTGCTGGTAGCCACTCATGTATGAGCACAACACTCTGCATCTCTAAATGGAGCAGTAAAAATTTTTCTTTTTACTGCCTCAAATATTCAGAATTGTATGTTGAAAGTATGGGGGCACACACGAGGTGACTGGTGGCTGTTTTTGTAGGGTACCGTCGCTGTCGTCCTGGGGAGTTCACCTGTGCTGATGGGCGGTGCCTGCTGAATTCCCAGTGGCAGTGTGATGGGGATTTTGACTGCCCAGACCACTCTGATGAAGCACCTATCAACACCAAGTGCAAAAGTTCAGGTTTGGGTGTAATTTTTTGACAAACACCTGTGACCTTTCTTTTTTGAGAGAGACGGTTTAGGGTTTTAAGTTGGCAAATGTAAAACCTCATAGCTTAAATTTCCAGTGATTTCATGGAGATATTGCTCATGTCTTGCAAGGAAAAAGTGTTCTGAGCATCCAGAACTTCAGTTCACGATGCCCAAGCCACCAGTTCCTATGGAATAAAACAGCAGACACTTCCTTAATGCATGATATTCATTTTGTAATCCAAAGTTCATCTGGATTTCCCTTATGATGGTTATGCTGTTCCAGATATTCATCACACAAAAGGAGGTCATACAAAAGGGTGTGCAAAATTGCTCCCACTATAAACAATAAACAATGCTTTGGTTTTATTAGTAAATTATTGACCAAATTCTATTGGTTTTATTGATATTTTATGATTATGCTTGTAAGTTTGATGAGATCTGACTGGTTTTTGAGAGGGAAATTAGTCCTGGTCTGCATATGTTGTTCTATTCTGTGGTTTTTTGAAAGACCAGATCTTCCATCTGGATCTTAGGATTTCATTGCACTGTAGCCAGCTTCTTTTTACCAATTTTGATGGAAAACACCAGCTGTGAGGTGAGGCAGCACACCTATCTGATATTTATTTAAATGTTCCAATTGTTATTTAAATATTCTGAATCTAGCTGAAACAGTGTATTCAAATTTTGCCAAACTGGGAAGAACATATTTGGATGTCGTTAGTCAAGGAGTGCGTTGGAATTCAGTCAGTTGTGTTCCTAAACACCTCAGCATCTACAGAGGGGAGAAACAAAGTTATTTAACTTTTGGAAACTAGAACTGTATTTTGTGCAGAGATAATGTAGAGGGTTCTCCATTATATGAAAACAAATATGTAGGAGAGAGTAATAAATTGATGTCTTCACCCATTTTTCCAGGAGAGGAATAACCTTCAAGGACACTGAAAAGTGAAAAGTCATTTTAAACCTATCAATAAGGAATAAATATTCAGTTGTTACACAGTTTTTTCCTTTTGCAGCTGATCCACGAGAAAATTAATTCCAAATACCAATACCAATAGATGACACCAAGTTGTATGTTCTTTTTGTGTTCCAGAGCAGTCATGTAACAGCTCTTTTTTTATGTGCAAAAATGGCAAGTGCATTCCTCAAAGCGAGGTTTGTGATAACAAAGAAGATTGCAGTGATGGGTCTGATGAGAAAAGCTGCCACATTAATGAATGCCTCAGTAAGAAAGTCAGTGGCTGTTCCCAAGATTGTCAGGACCTTCCTGTTGGATACAAGGTGAATAATTGAAAAATGTGGTGTATATAATGTGAGTTTTTAGTTCTTAAGTGTTTAACTACTGCATGATTAAAGTAAAACCCCACTGTGTGGTACCTCCTTGTAGCTTATGTGCCATAATAACATTCAAATTTTCATTTCCTGTAAGCAAACAATTGCCAATTGTATTTTAAAAATGGTACAGTACATATTTTAAACCTATGGAAAAGGTCATACAGTGCTTTAAATACAACAGATCATAATGGTGTATATAGAGCACTTAAAATCAAAGAGTAAACCTTTGAAAATGCATAGGGACGAACAGCAGAAATAGTGGTTTTCTCCAGGTTTGTTGCTGTTGTTGTTGTTGTTTTCGTTTTTCCAAGACAGAGACTCTTGCAGAAATTTAAACAAATAATATCACCTTAGTAGCAGAATAAAACTCTTCGTTGTCTGCATGTGAAGATGTTTTTTGAATCACCTGAATCTGCTCTTTGGCCTTGACAGGTAGAGAGGAGCAGCCAGCAGTAGCCCGTAAATAGTAGCTAAAAATAGAAGAAAGACTTTTTTCAGGGTTTTAACTCTGAGGTAACCCTAACTGCCCTCCCAAAGTTTCATCTTTGCAACTGAGAACTAAATAAAATCTGTGCAGCGTGGCTTAGATCTGGAGCTATTTAACCCTCTGGAACTGTAAGGGTTGAGACAGAGACTCAAGAGCTGCCGGGTTCAACAAAAACCTTGTTGAAGTGGTGGAGAAAGCCCGTCCTGGGTCTCTGCAGAGAGAAATAGAGAATATAGGAGGGAACATGACACTAAGTCTTCTGTAGATAAAATTTATGCCCCTTTTTCAAAACCCCTCTGCCCAGTTGTATTTTGCATCTTTTACACTGCATGTGAGAAACTTGGCAGGATCATCATCAGACCCAAATAAATGTCAGAGAAACAGAGAATATTCTGAGTTAGAAAGGATCCACAAGAATTGTCCTTGTCCAGCTCCTGATCAGCCTCAAGGGTTCTCATTCACATTCCTGTGTTGGTTACACAAATTGCTAGGTGATGCCAAAGATTCCAGGAAAAAATAATTAAAACTTATCTTTACCGAAAAACACATGTAAAATTGAAAATTAAGAACTCCAAAGGGTCCATCCATCTTTATTTTGAAGGAAAAATCCTTTCTATAGTTTTGAAAAGGCTTTACCTTTTCTTCAGTTAAAGTAAAAAGAATAATTGCACATTCCACAGGGTTTTGTTTAGGTTTTTGTTTTTTTTTAAGAAATGGTGTTTAAGATCACATTAGCAATATTTGAAAAGAAAAGTAGATATGCCTTGTGTAAACCATATGAGCAGCAAAGTAGTTAAGATGTTACTTGAAAAAAATGAGATGCATAAAAAGTTTATGATGCTAACATATTCAGAAAAAAAGTACACACAGGTGATAAACATAATTAAAAATTAATGTATTTGGTTTTCTTTCCCAGTGCAAATGCTGGCCTGGATTCCTCCTGAAGGATGATGGCAAAACGTGTGTAGATATTGATGAATGTTCATCTGGATTTCCCTGTAGCCAGCAATGCATCAATACCTATGGAACCTACAAATGCTTGTGTGCAGAAGGGTATGAAACACAGCCTGATAACCCAAATGGCTGCAAATCCCTCTCAGGTATTGCTAGCTAATGTTTTTAGAATCCACAGCTGCATCCAAATAATTTCTGGGGAAAAAAAACTTAGCCCCAAGGCCTGTGTTACCTTTATATGCAACAGAAAAACAGAGTTACTTTGAACCTGCTACTTTTTCAATATAAAATAGGAATGTGACTGTGTCTGAATGCAATAATAAGTTATATTTTTAGTGTGTATTGTCCTCAGCTCATTTGTAGTAAATAGATGCAGTGGTTTTTGAAAGTGTGAATAGTTAACTTTATTAGAAAAAGTATTAGAAAAGTTAAAATACATCTCTTAGTTCTCCTTCGGAGTCAGATGATAATAGCATGTTTATGATAAGATTTCATCACCTTTAGAATATTAGAATGTGGATCAAACTTCCTCATCTGAAAAGGAGGAGCAGGAAAAAATAATAGAAAATGCAAACTCTGTTATAACATGCAAATGTATTCAGTACAGGACCAGAGTAAGCTGAACAGTACATTACATTCTGGAGTGCAAGAGCAGTAGATACAAACCCTTTAATACATTTTTAATTATCACTGGTAATCTTTTATTTTAGTTGAGGTGTCTCTCAAAAGACCTAAAATAAAGCCAGCCTTAAAAATAATATTTTTAGAATAATGTGTGTCAGTGTCAGAGATATTTCAGTCATGTCATGAATGAGTAACTAAAAGTAAATATTTTTTATAAACTGGAAAGCCACGGTTACAAAAAGTCAAATCTGGCTTCACTTCAGACTTTAAAAATCAAGGTTTTTATGAGTAGCTGTTTCTTTCTTGCTGTACCATGCAGACTGATGAAATCTCAAAAAGCAATGGTCAAATCATGCTTGGTTTGCAACCATAATTAATAGTCAGTGTTAATTTCAAAGGAAATGTCAAAATTAAAACATATGGAATTAAATATATTTCCCATTTAATCTCTGACATTAAATTAGGATAAAATACATCGTGGTTCCCATATTACAAAGGCAGAACTATTAAATTGCATTGAAAGATATACTAATTGATTGCTTTGTTCATTTTTATACTGCATCATTGATCTTTCTTGGAGCATTTGAATGTTTTAAATATTTCTTTCATCCATAACATTGATCAGAGCATGTAACATTTATTTTTCAAACCATCTGTATTTCAGCATTGTATTCCTGATTTTCCATAAATTAACGTAAAAGCTAGTCTAATATATTCTTTCTCCCGGGGTTTAGATGAGGAACCTTTCTTAATTCTGGCTGATCATCATGAAATAAGAAAAATTAGCACTGATGGATCCAACTACACTTTGTTGAAACAGGTATAACCATAGTACCATGCTCTAAGTTTAACTCAATACTTTTATTTTTTTCTAAAGTTTGCAACTGACAGAAGCATCATTCTACAATTGGCGTTGTGTGCACCACAGAACAACTGCAGTACCTTCAGAGTTATTACAATACCTTAAATTGACTATTTTGTCTGGATTTGACATGATTAAAGCTCAGGCAGTTGTTTTGTCATTCTGATGTTCTAAAAAATTATGTTATTTGTGATCCTCTTCCGTCACAATGTGTTTTGTGCAATTTGTCTATTTCAGTTAAAAAAAAAAAAAATCAAAGCCCCCCATCTATTTGGCCATATGTTATTTGGGCTACTTACTGTCATAACCTAAATCTATTTTCAGACAGACAATCCCAATATTTATGGTATTACAAAACACGAACTCTTATCTTTGTGTAAATCTAATTTTTTAAAGTAATTACTCTAAATTATTATAAAAGAGAAAAAAAAAAGGTGAAAAACTGCAAAAATAGGAAGCCACCCAGTAAATACAGAGCTGCCATTTTTAGCAGTCTGCTCTCCTTCTATGCTTCACCTAAGTGTAGTTACTTACCACAGATTAGATTTCCAAAATATATTCTAATAAAAATAACGATTTCCTTGAATACTAATGGGTCAACTGTAGTAAGACTAGGAAATTGTTTACTGCCCATCAATATCATCAGGCTTTATCCAAATTTTTGTGTCACTGTGCTGCGCACCTTAATACCACAAGAGAGGTACTCAGGTGTTCACAACAGTAATTATGAAATTAACCATCTTGAATGAAACATTGACTTTATTTAAGCTTAGCAAGCATTATGAAAGTCTGTCTGTTCTCCTGAAATCCTTCTGATTCCCTCCCATTTGCATCTCACTGCCTCTCTCCTCTTTTGCTGGTGTACCTGTTTATAGAAACCCGTGAAAAGAGGGGAGCAAGAGGAAATTTTTTTCGTGGTTGGTGCTAACAGAGGCCCCTGAATTCAGTGGGCTCCTCTTGAGTCTTAGAGACTGAGCAGTGCCAGCCACTGAACAAAATATGTGTTTTCCATGTTACATCAATTCCCTGGGCTGATAAACACCTCTGCTGCTGAACTCACTGGTCTTTGCTCCTGCAAAGGCAGCGTTTGGTTTGAAAGAGGGGTCTTGACCCTCCTAAGGACACCCTTGTGTCCTTGCAGTGCCACCATGGATTTGGCTCTTTCCTGCACATCTGCCAGCTGATGGCAAACCCCAGAGGCTCTGGCAGAGGAGCAAACCCACCCTTCTGTGTGTGTGTTTGATCTGTGATTGCCATTCTAACAGCTGTTCATAAAAACTCAGAATAAAGGAGCTGAAAGTAGGAGCTCGTTCAATCTTGTCTGAGTTACGTGCCAGCTTTCCTCTATTTTCTTTTTCTTTCTTTCTTTTTTGTTTCTCCAAATACACATAAACAGTACGACTGTTTGAATTGTGTCTCATGTATCGTCTTTGCTTTCCATTTCCTTCACTCCTAGTCATCAAAATCCTCAGGGTTTCAATAGGCAGAGTAGATAGTCTTCCTCCTCATTATTTGTGATTTTTATCTCCATGTTTTTAAGTGGGGGCCAAGGGAACACAAACCACAGCCAAGGATATATTGTGTGCTGGGTGTAATAGAAACAAACCCACAGGTTTAAGATGAGAGACTAAGGCAGTTGACGCCATTTGAAATCTTCCCTATTCCTTCTAAAAAGCAGATTATTTGTGAAATGACAAAGAATTATGCTACGAGGGCTTAAGTGAGATATGCATATGATAAAGAGGAAATTGTGTCTGGACAGAGAGCTCTGTTAAAGACATACAGAATTTTATGTTACCTGCAGTTATTTTCTGATCGAAATTGAAATTAAAATGACCCAAAATAAAACACTTGAAACCAAAGATGTGCAGGCAGTCAATTCTCTGTATTAATCTTGGTCCTTAGGAAACTTTTATAGTGTTGTGGAATATATAGAGATAAGGCCATATTTTTTACAAATTGCTGGCTTTGATTAAAATACATTACTATAAAGTTGTTTTAAATAATATTTTGTATTCATTGATTTGTTGTCTCTTTGGTTAAGAATTTGGGGTGGGAGTTTCTCTGTAGATGTAATTATACTGACAGGAGAAAAAGAGACAGGAAAAGCATTTTGCAGCCCAGCTATAAGTGACAGCTGCAGCTGGTTTTGTGAAAGTGTGTGCATGTATATGATAATTTTGAAAAATGAGAGTGATCTTCCTGCACTGAATTGTTTCAGGCTTTTTTTAAATGGTTTGTGCAGCCTAACTACTCTTTTCCCCTGCATTTTGATCAAAAGGTAGATTTTCAGTAATTGTGCAGTAGTAGATGGCGGATGAGCCGGGTATCAGTTTCTGTACCATTAAATATTGTTGTCCTTAGCTGTTTACTTTCCAGCTGGCTGGTCCAGCACAGCCCTTCCCAGCAATGAATTGCACTAAAGAGGGAGGTGACTGATCTGCCTGAGAGCAGGATGTCGCTGGGCTGATAAGGCAATTGATTACCTGACCTTGAATTTATAGCAGGAATACAGACCCCATCCGCTCCTTTCACCACTGCTGCTCCGTATTTCACTGATAACAACAACCTGGCTTATTAAGAATAATTGTGATGTCAGTCCATATCAGAACATTCAGCAGTTTATGGGGCAGATAAGGAAATATGAGCCATCATCTGAATGCAACCCCTTTCCTCCTTTTCATCTGCCATTTGGGGTGAAAAGACGTTATTGTGTGATTGCTCCTTCCAGCCTCTTGGACTACCTCAGATATAATCACCACTCTCTCAAAATATGTTGGAGCCCTAGGAGATTCCCCAGGTGCCTGCTGGATCTCCAGCTTTCAAGTTTTTTTGTATCTACCACCTCTGTGTCTGTGTGTATCCACACACACATTTATAAATATACATAGAGTACCTATAATAAAGCTTCTAAGAAGTCCAAATCCCTCTTCAGGAATTAACATCAATGTCCTTTTGTATCACCACCATTTTAAATTCTGATTAATTTACATTACCAAGGAATTATTTTCATTATTTAAATGTCATAACAATTATACTACTTCTGGTTCTCCCATCTAGTTTGCCAAAGAAATGCCAAAGGTAATAATCAGCAGTGAAACTGAGCAAAAGTTAGAAGTATTTACTGCTAAATTTCATTCAAATAGAAGTATAGAAAAGCACAGGAGCTTCACTTGATTTCATACATCATCTGCATTTTTTGAAGTGACCCAGTTAATTTGTCACCATATTTATTTCTGTTACAGTCTTTGTCTTACTCTGTTCACAAGTAATGTATGGAAAAGAGAGGGAAGTGCTTCAGAAATATGCAGACAGTAAAATAAAACATTCGGAATATTAAATGTATTTTGCATTCTGAATGCTATCCAGCACTTTGTGTTCAAACATTTGAATAAATAGAGGGGTTTTTTCTGTTTTTAGGGGCTGAACAATGTGATTGCAATAGACTTTGACTACAGAGAAGAGTTCATTTATTGGATTGATTCCAGCAGACCAAATGGCAGCCGCATAAACAGAATGTCTTTAAATGGAAGTGACATCAAGGTAATTGGGGATTAATAGTGTCACTACTGGAATTGAATTTTTTGAGTGTTTTGGGAAATGCTCCTTCATACATTTAACACAGATTGTGAGGATTTGGTGTATGAATAAAAACGCAGCATGAGCTAGCAAGACCTAGTAAAATTTGATTGCATTTATATCTTATTTGAAGTAAAGATAGGGATAAGGAGCTCCTGTATTTAGGAGCTAAATTTCTTATGACTTATCTGACAGTTTATGGAATTGGCAGTTCCACGTGGTTTCCAGGATGCCAAAGAAAAAAAGAGCTATAATTAGGTGTAAGCCGTGTAAACACTGGTGTATTATTTCTTCCGGTGTAAAATTTCCTGTGATCTTCAGCTTGTTTTTGTTTCACCACCACTACACTGATAATTAAAATAATTCAGTGTCTTTGCTGTGAAGGGTAAAAGTGCACTCCCATTTCCGCACAGCCTCTCTATTCTGCTCTGTAGTGGATTAAGTTCACAAACCCACTATTAAGCACATTTGTTGACTTATGTGAACATTTTCCCAGAACTGGTGATAAGCAGTAAGGAATTTGTTGTTTATTCTATTATGTCTGACCTTCTGAAAGATGGAGTTAAATGAGCAGCAACATATCCTGTGAATTTTGTTCCCTCTTTGCACACCAATAAACATGCAGAGAGAGAAAAGTTTTGTGGTTTTCACTCAGAGCTTGGTGCATGCACTGACACATCCTCAGAGCTCGTCAGCTTTGGTCCTTTTGAGTTGGGGTTTGAAACTCACTGGCTTCAGTGACCCTTGTTTGTGTCTTTCACAAGAAAATAATTGCTCCTAAAAAGAAAAAAACAAAAAACAAAAACCAAGTGAATAACCATCTTCTGGCACTCTGATTGCTTTGGGATAAAAAGTAAAACCCTGCATGCACTCAAAAGTTTTACCTGTGAGGGGAAAAAGATAGAGAAGAGGCAAGTGTGGGTTTCAAAATCCATTAAATCCTTGAATCGTATTTATTGTCTTTAAACAGTTCCCAAAGCATCCTCCTCAGCTTCTGTCCCTTCTGGATGATTCAGTCTTATATAAGGGGTGGAGATTACTCAGACTCTTTATTTCTAATCTTAACTGTTTCAGGAAGAACAAAGAAATTTTCCCAGTCAAAAATGTTTTAATAACCAGGTACAAGAATACAAGAAGAAATTGCTTTCTACTGATTCATTAATAATTTTACTTTTTAAGAAAAGGTTTCAGAAAGTTGAACTACCAGTAGAAGAAAATTAGGATGCGGACGTGGAGGATATCTCGTTTTTCCATCAATTTGAAATCTGCACAAGTGTCATGTTGATGAAAATTTTGCTCATATAGAATGCCACATTCAAAGCAAAAAATCATAAAAATAAGTCCATTTAATTTTCATACAAAAACCTGGTTTTCCTCTGAAGAACCTGGCCCAGATTTGGCCTCTGAAAGCTCAAAAAAAAAAAAAAAAAGGTGTTGAAAAAAATTAGCAAGCATTATATACCATAGCTGTCCATAGTCTGTTAGTAACCTTTTATCCAGTGCCAAATTTTTTTGGCTCTTTGACTTTTTTATTAGGTTGCTACAGGACATACTTTATAACTGACATCATTAGAAATTATTTCAAATGAAATTATTATATAATTATATAACTGATAATTCATTATCTAATTATTTTAATGCTGGTGTTATTATTTGTTGTCTAGCAAACCTCTTTACATATTTTAACGTGGGGGATTTTTTAGTCATGAGAGAGAGTTTTTATGCTTTTTCCCCTGAAGTATGAATCTCTCATTTTAATATTTCCCACTTGTTGTGTTACTCTTTGCTATAAATAGATCTGCTCTCAGTGTAAGTGATGCTGTTTGATGCATTGCCTCGGATTCCCCTTGCAGGAGATGGCATTTCAGCACCCCAGCTCTGGGAAGCCTGATGGCAGCTCATTTTTCTTCTTCCTCTGCTGATGGAGGAGATATTTACAGAAGTGAAATGACAGCTTTGTCACATGGATGTGTTCAGATGTTAGCACAGTGTTTTATGGAGAGTTTAGGTTCCAGTGTTAGTGGAAAATGCAGTAGAAATGCACATTCAGTGCCACACTGTGATGTCAGTGCCTGGGACACGTTGCAGTGACTGTTCCAAGGAAAAGTCATCAGAAAGAGAGGCTCATTACCATGGCTGATGCTCTAGTGTGGTGTTTAGACAGCTAAACCACAATCTAAATGTTCAGATTTCCCCATTTCTGCATGAAATGTCCCTTGTGCCAGTGCAGCAGTTGCTGCAGTACACATTTATAAACTGGTGAAGGAGGTAGGGTGAAGGTGTCAGAAAGTAAAACATCTTATTCCCATTAAAAAAGTCAGTATATCCTGAAATTTAACTTTTAAAAAAGATTTTATAAGGTGATAAATTATGTAACAACCTGAGAAGGTGCTTTTACATATTCATAACTATAAAATTGATTTAAAGCATCTCACCATTTCCCTTCTTATCTTGAAGGCTTTTTTGTGTCTTCAGGTGGTAAATAAATTTAAAGCTAGCGCATTCAGTTATACCTAATGCAGGTTTATATGTGAGGTTTATACTCTGGTGCCCATGCTGTTAGTGATGAAGATAAGAGTAAATTATAATGTACACCACAGTAATAAACCCATTATTAGTGATAAGAAATCACATAAATTTTCAAGTACTGCTTTCTGATTTCTGGTTGGTTTGGGTTTTTTTTTTGTTTTTTTGGGGTTTTTTTCTGAAGTTCTAGTTGCACAGACCTAATCAGGATTTAATCAGGAATAGAGTAGGTCGGGATAGATCTTCTCAGAAATAGAATTTTCAAGTCTAGAAGAAATTGGACTCACATGTTTGTGAATATTGAAATATTACTGAACACTTGACATGGAGTACTCCCAGACAAGCCTGACTGAGTCATGCTATCATGAGATTTGTAGTCACATATATCCAGAGGAATTTGTTCAAGTTCCAGAATTATCCAAGTCATCAAAAACCCTGAGAAAAACACATCCCTGTCAGCAGTCTGTAGGCTTTCCAGTAGGTGACTAAATTGCTTTTGTCTCTTAATAATGTAGTATTTTAGAAATTTAACTAATTCTTGGGAAGTTCCTCATTCTTCTGCTGCCTGAATGTTGGAAATAAGAGCACAGTGTTTACTTTCCAACCAGTAACTCCCTTGGAGCTCTCGTGGGCTCTCTGTCACGATGACATATGGCACTGCTGTGACATTAAAATGAAGGATACTCTGATGGAGAGAAATGGGGAGATGAGAAGCAGATGTGCTCAAGGGCACGCTGTGGGCAGAGCAGCCTCATCTCCACTCTGTTCTGTGGGAGAAAAAATAGACTAGTGAAGGGGAAAAAAGGTTGGTTTGGTTCAAGTTTTTTTTTCTTTTTACATTTAGAGAAAACTAGAAACTTAAGATGAAAAATAAAACATCAGAAGTTTTTAAAAGTTTGTGCATAATGCAGTGAAGTTGGTAATTTCCTCTTTACAATGTGGTATGCTCCATTCTCCCTTACTAGGAGAAAAGTGTCACATTGTCACAGCTACCTTTGAAGTGTCATTACCTGAGAAGTGTCAGTGTTTAGCAGTGAATAATATCCATTTTTCACATGCTCTATGTATCTGTATCAAATATCCAGTCTCTCTATATCCTGGTATCAGTACCCCTCTGATTGTTGTTCCTTTTCCCAGTTATTTAGATGAATCATTAATGTAATTTTTGCTTTTCCAGGTAATTCACAATACAGCTGTTCCCAATGCCCTGGCTGTCGATTGGATTGGGAAAAATCTCTATTGGTCTGATACTGAAAAAAGAATTATTGAGGTGTCCAAACTCAATGGCTTGTACCCAACTGTCCTTGTGAGCAAGAGAGTGAAGTTTCCCAGAGATTTGTCCTTAGATCCTCAAGCTGGGTATGAAGAAGCCAATTTTCTGTTTAATCCTGATTTGATATTAAAATATTTTTATTCAAAAAATAGATAGCAAATAATACTTAGTTGTTTGGGGGTTTTTGGGTGGTTTGTTTTTGTTGTTTTTTTTTTTTATCTAATATTCAGTGATAGGAGAAAATTGTTGTGTTGTTCTGGACTCTACAAAAACAAAGATAAGCAGTGTTTTTCCTAGCATAAAAATATAACCTATCTAGTTTACTAGTTTCAAGATAAAAGCTATTTTCTACTATATCTTAGAACTAGAATTTAATTTTCTTGAAACTGTACCCTTTCTTCCCTGTAAAATTTGGGAGGGAGGATGCAGACCTTTGTTTAATGTCTCCAAGATATAAATACATGGGATCTTTCTGTGGTTTCCTGGGCATCCCTGAATATGCAAAAATCACCCTACAAAGTCAGTACAGACAGTCTCAGTCTTTCAGGAAGGCTTAGATATATAAATAAACAGGCATAATAAACATACTGGGTTTCTTTTTGGGGTGTGTAGACAGCTTTCCAAAGCTGTTTTTACTTCTTTGTTGATAAACATAAGCCTTTGTTCATTTATTTTAATATAGAATTTTACTGGAAATAAAACCTCAAATTCAGTGTAATGATTTGAAATGGTGTTACTTGTATCTTGGACTTTTTTTTTTTTTTTTCCCTCACAAATGAGAAATTCTTGGGGAATTATCCTGCTGATTCTGTGCAGTTTGTTTCCAAAGAAAACATTTTCTGTTGGAGAGAGTGGAGAAATTTCACTCCCTCTGCTGCTTGTGTGGAGCAGGCTTGGTGCCAGCACTTTGCACCTGTGTTGTAGGATACCTGTAACTGTTCTGAGGGCCACCATCTCCTCCTGCACACAAATCCTCTTCCAGGTGGTTATTAAGGATATGAGCTGCATCTGGATTTTGGAGAGCCTGTCCGAATCCTGTAGAGCAGAATCAGCTTCCCAGCTGGAAAATCTGTCCTGAGGTTCTGAGCAATGGCACACAACAGCATCCACGTGCATCCCTGTACTGAATAACGGGATTTTTCTTTCTTTATGGCAAACATGCCCTGCGTTTTGAGGGGAAAATTGCTGCTCAGCTTTCTGACAGTCTTTCTCAGCATTTCACCCATTTTTAAACCCTCTGCGTGAGGAACTGTTTTAATGTTTTGGAACTAGTACTTCTTGAAGCAATTCAATTTGCATTATATGGCTGTTAACAGCAAAAAAAGTTTTGTAATGCTTGTAAAAAAAAAAAAAAAGTAGATGTAATACCATATTTCTAAAAAAATTTGGTAGTGATGCCATTTATGCAGGATGTGAGATTCCCAGAGTCCAGTTTGGGTGGTGCTTCAAATTCTAAAGTATCAAGAATAAGCCATTTAAGTGCACATTTTACTAGTCCATAATCAATTTAATAAAATCACACCCACCATGACGATTCTTTTTCAAACCCTTTACATTCAGCACACCTATTTACAGACAAGTCTAGAAAAATGCATGGAGTTATCTGGAAGGTGGAAATATTGTAATGTAATTACTGATTAATTCTTGAGATCAGCTAAATAAATTAAGCATTGAGTCACAGAATGATTTGGTTTAGCAGAGACCTAAAGATGATCCAGTTTCAAACCCCCAGGATGGGCAGGGGTGCCATTCGCTATCCCAGGTTGCTCAAAGGTCCATCCAGCCTGGTCTTGGACACTTCCAAGTGGGGCAGCCACAGCTTCTGTGGTCAGTTATTGATGTTTTGGGCCAGGGATGGTCAATTATTGGTCAACAATTGGTCAGTTACTGATGTCTTGCACCAGGGATGGGGCAGGCACAGCTTCTGTGGTCAATTTATGGCAGTTTTGGCCAGGGATGGCCAATTACTGGTCAACAATTGGTCAGCTGTTGATGTTTTGGACCAGGGGTGGGACAGGCCCAGCTTCTGTGGTCAGCTCTTGATGTTTTTCAGCTGCTGTGTTTTGTTTTACAGATACCTGTACTGGATTGATTGCTGTGAGTCCCCTCACATTGGCCGTGTCGGGATGGATGGATCCAGGCAATCTGTGGTGATAGAAACACAGATATCCAGACCTATGGCTCTCACCATAGACTATGTCAACCACAGGCTCTACTGGGCTGATGAAAATCACATCGAGTTTTCTGACATGGATGGGTCTCACAGGCATAAAGGTTGGTCAACACTTCAAGATTTAAATTTTTTTTAATTATTTTTTTAAAATTTTTGATGCTATCCATGTTATAGTTATGTAAAAATTACCCTTTGAAGCCTTTTTGTTTGTGGGGGAAAATGTCAAATAGAAAAAGAAGCTCTAGGAACAGCAATCTGAAGGGGCCCTGTCAATTTATTCTCTGGGTATAAAGACATGTTTTTGACTAAGTTATAAAGTGAGTGGAACTTTCTGTAAAAGTAGAAGGGATAGATCCTCTGTGCCATGTGTCAGAAATGGGCTAAAATCAGCCTTTCCTCCCACTTCAGAAAGCCTGGAAAAGCCATTAGTCTGCTCAGCATGAGGGCAGTATTTCAAGTGTAATTTGGGGCTTTCCTGGTAGATGGGTGAAATAATAACTTTTGAAATTCTTATGTAACGAACTAATCTTTATCCCTGTGTTTTGCATCTCACCTGACTGATAATTAAAGAGCTTTTGTCATTTATCTATAAAGTATTAAAAAAAAATAATTCTACACTCTGATGAATAGTTCTCATATTCTGAATTGTATAATTAAAGATCTTTCATTTTAATTCACATATATGAAATATTATCAGTCTTCTAAGTTTTTGTTGGGGTTTTATTTGAGATGAAACTGTTACCTGAGCTCCTTCCTCAAGCTTTACCCAAACCTCAGCACTGCTGCAATGCTGGTAAAACTTCATGGATTTGGGCTTTTTTAAGCTTTTATCTCATACTGGGTGCCTCCAGGCCTTCTCCAAACCACAATTGATGAAAGAACTACTTTATTTTCAGATCAAAGCTTCACCATGAAATAAAAGAGAAAAAAAAAAAAAAAAAAAGGAAGAGCAAACCAACAAGTTTTCTAGCCCTTATATTCTTGGATTGTAGGTTATAAATGCCTCATGAATAATTCAATGGCAGTTGTTTGAGATGGTAGACTGGAGACACTCTAGCAGTAGCTGTGAGAGCTGTAAACATTCCCATTAATCTCAGCATAATGTCCATGGTTTTTTCAGGACAAACACTGGTCAGTTGTATCCTGCTCACCTAAGCAGCTCTCGCTCACACACAGCCCTGAGCTGGATTCCTGCTGACAGTCTGTTCTTCTGACAGAGGGAGCAAAGCTCCCTGCTCCTCTTGATGTCATTCCCTGGGCTGCTGTCCTGCTATTTGCCTTCTCATAAAATTATCCTCTTACTCTTCTTTCTGGATCTTTCAAACGGAAGAAGTAAATTACAGCCAATGTGTCTCTCTTAGCCCTAAACTGACTGCTGTGGTCAAACCTTTCACAGTCTTCCCTTTTAGCCTGAGAGTTTCAGAATTATTTTTTCCCCAAAACTGCCCTCTTGTCACTAAACTCAGGAGACAGCTGCAAAATTCCTGTCAGACATCTTCAGTGTCCATTGCCTTGGTCTCCAACCTATGGGGTTCTTCTGCACAACTGGGTAAAATCAGTTTCAACTGCTTTATGAGTTAATGTCTTCTTCTGAGGATGCCTGATCCTGAAGAAGAAGGAAATTTGTCACAATGCCACAGCAAATTTATCCAAATTTGGTACCATCTGAGGCAAGCTCCAAAAGCAACAGTGGTTTTGTGTAAAGCTGGTATCGTGCTGCTTTTGAGGACGTGTCTCTTTGAAATCCAGATGGTGTATAAATATTCAAGCCATAAGAAGTGAGCTTTGGGAGAAAGATCCTGTAGTATTTAAATGATGTGAAAGCAAGACTTCTCCTTAGCCAGTTGTCTTAGAGGATGAGGTTGGAAGAGACCTCATGGATCACCTAGTCCAACCTTTTCTGGGAAAAGCATGTTCTAGATGACCCACAACCACGTCCAGCTGCATCTTAGGAGTGTACAATTCACATTTCCCTAGGAAGATTATTCCAACAGCTCAATGTTCTCATTGAGAGAATTTTCCTCTTGTCTCCAGTCAGAATCTTCCCAGGAGTAACCTGTTCCAATCACCCCTCACCTTTTCCATGTAAAAAGGGAATCTCCTTTTCTTTGCAACCCTCTTTAAAGGCTGGAATGTGGTGATGGGGTTTCTCTTCTTTTCTCAAGAGTGAACAAGTTCATGGCATCTTCCCAAGCCTTGGATCATCTTTGTGGCCCTTGTCTGAATCCTCTCCCACCTGCCCACACTAAAACTTTCTGTTGTTAGGAGTTTCACTCCTAACTCATTATCAGATCAAAATGAAGCTGCAGAAAAGTTTCTGTGGATTTAACAAAACAGTGATAGAATGCTTGGCGTCTAAAACAGATGAAACAGCCCCGTGGGTGCTGCTCCAAGGGCAGCTTTGATGGTTTTGCAGAGTTCCCACATAATAATCAATTTGCCTTTAATCAGAGTCTTTTCCCTTTCTTCCTGCTTTCTCCTGGAACAACCAACCAAATAAGACTTTAATTTCTTCGTGATTCAGCACAAGATTACAAATCTTTTGGAAGATGAAATTTAGCCATTGTAAAATAATTATTTTAATAGGGGAAGTGCAGAGAAGTTCAGTGTTAGGAACTGTGATCTCCCTTGGCTTTCTGATATCTGTAATCCATGATGATAAGCACTTAAATGAGAAAGATTAGGCTTTATCTCTTGTGATAACTGTGTTTCTTGAAGGCATGTTTTTCACATGGATTTCATGGTCTGTTTTCTTTGTCATTTTGGACATTTTGTATTGTCAAAGTTAACTGAGGGGGAGGTGGTTGGGTTTGCTCTTATCCTTTGTGTTTTCAAATGGAGAAGGATAAAGGCACAGATAGGGTGACCACAAATCGCATTCTCATGGAGGAGAGGAAAAAGTCTGAACAGGAATGCTATGAGGGAAGTGCTATTAATGGCAAATAAGCATTTCTCACCTGTTTCTGTGACCTCTGAGCATAAGGCTGGCTTGCTCTGAGGTTTTTCTTTTTCCTGAGACCATGATTTTTGGATCTTAAGTTATCTGTTGCAAAATGTATCAGAAAATGCCACAGAGATTTCAAAAGACCCTGAAAATAAGTAACTTTTCAGAATTAGTGGATTTCATACCGTTAAGGGATGGTTGAGACAGTGTGCAATGTTCTGTGCTCCTCATCAGATAATTTAGGATAAGCACAACAATCTCAGGTTAATTATTCACACTCTGCCTGTTAAACCAAGGAGTGTTTATTACATTCAATGGGAGTTTGCATGTATTTAGATAATTGGTGTTAACATTTTTTCAACAAGTATGGGGTTTTTTTGTTTGTTTCTTTTGAACCTTAAACCTTTTTGAGGAGAACATCTGCTGCTGTTCTCTTGTTCCTCTGCATTTCAATAGAGAAATGGTCTTTTATAATTGCCAAGAGTGTCCTAGTAAGAATTTTTAAAACATGCTAACTAGGCCAAAAATCTTGGAGTGCTTGGGACCTCTTCCTGATGCTGGGGGCAGCGTTGACCTTGCTGAGCTGTTTGAAGTTTAATGCTTGGTTATATAAACTGTCTTTAGAGCTTATCTAATACAGCACTGCAGCATTCACAGATGTTATACACTGTAAATGATTAAGGAAGTACTGAAGCACTAATCTGGCTAAGCACTAAGCTGGTTTACTTATGTGAACTTTAAAAAAAAAAATTTAAATAAAAAATTTAAGAATTTGTCAGACTTAGCTGCTTTCGGTTCCCACTGCCCAGAGGAGAGGCAGACTTTGCAGTTCCCTGGGTAGCTGTTTGCTTCATGCAGGTTTTCCCAACTTTCAGGGCTCCTGAATCCCAGAGGTGCCTGCATTCCCCCATTTCCCTTTGAAGATGAGCATTTCAGTGTAAAGAAATCAAAAAGGGGAAATCTGACAGTCCAGTTTAGGAAGTACAGAGACTTCTCTGGGATCAGGCCTTAAACTGTGTCAAGTTGATGCTTTATACTGTAAAAACAAAAAGTTGGGCACTTCATTCCTTCTTATGACAGGGGCATGGAAATTAAGCAATGGAGAAGTGTTGCACTTTAACTAAATTATAATTATTAAATTACTTCTTTAGCTGTAATGTAGTTAACAGAGAACAACTTTCCTGGAGTACCTCAATTTGAAAAAACATTCTGTTCTTGAGACAGCTTCTGCCTGAATGTTTGCAGTTCTCTGAATTGGAGGTTATATATGCAAGTTTTGAAGTAACAAGTACAAGGGGTTTGGGGATTACAACCATTTTAAATTTAGTGCCTGCAAGTTCCTTGCTCATTGTAAGGAGTTTGTTGGTTGAAAATGAGTATTTGTGTCTGATTCTGAACCCTGCCACCAGAGTTTTAAAAGAGACTATGTCCAATTGTTTATAAAATTGTCCTAATGCAGAAGTGATCTAAAAGATTATAGAAACCAATTCCTTTGAGATTTATACTGGAGGTTTTCATATAATTTTCATTTCAAAAATTAGAGAATTCTGAAAGAGGGTTTGTTTCTCAGAGCAGATGAGAAGTAGTTCTGATAAGGTAACAGACATTTACCAACTTTTGAGGAGTCTGTAGAATTACTCCTTGTAGCCACATCTGATAACACAAACTGATAGTTGCTTCCTCCCCATTATTGATTTCTGGATTCATTTTTCAAAATTATTCCGATAAATTTTCCCATCCATATGTCTTTCCAAATCTGATTACTTTATTTTATTGGGTTCCTTCTCTTTTAAAGGATAATATTCAGAAAAAAATACATAAATTCATCTATATTAAAGGCAGTTCACAGAGTTACATTACTCTAAGGTTCCCCAGTCTCCAGTTTATGAAGATTGGTTTCTGTATATTCCACTGGTCTTGTGAAATATGCCTGAATTAGATTAGATTATAAACTTCTGAAGAAAGTTCACTATAACTGAAATTTCTCCATGAGCTGGACTTGTGCCATCACAAATTTTAAGGGATGGGCATTACTTTCCATGTAGCTGTTCCTGTCAGGGGGTGATCACAACAGAGAACACAAACCACAGATTTTCTGTTTTTCTCCCTGTTTGTATCAACACAAAGGAAAAAAGCAGGATTTTGATCAAGGGAGGTGCAGAGTTGAACAGCTCCCATGGTGTCAGTAGAAGATAAATGAGATACACCAAAGTGGTCCAGTAGTTTATGCCCTCATTGTTGGATGATGACAGGAGAGGGAAAGATAAAGGAAGGAATAGCTTGGGGGTCACTGGGAATGGATATCAAATCCAGCAGCAAGGCAGGAGTCTAAGGTGAGGGGCTGGCAGGCAGGTAAAGGGTCTCTGTAAATCCAAAAAATAGTTTAAAAAACTTTTGAAACTCACTAGCACACTGTGAGTTGTTCTACTTGTATATATTTGAGAACAATTTAATTAGTGCTCTGTACTGCTGTGGAGCAACTGGCATACAAGCAATTGCACACAGTGAATTTAAAAAAAGTTAATAAAACATTTTACAGTGGGGCAAGAAAATATTTCATTCCTAGTTGTGATCAACTGGTTTTATAGGCAGATTTTGAAAAATTTATGCATCTCTTCTCATGGTGATGTTATATCTAATAGTGAGCTTTGGTATCTCAAATACGTTAGTGCCTTAGGATGTTTAGATTTAAGTCTAAATTACCTACTTCTTTAGTGATAGCAATTTGGTGATGTATAACCAGTTTTGTGTGAGTTTGTAGTACTGAAACATTCTCAGTTTTCATTGTTTCAGTTACATTTTTATACTGGCAAAATATCCTGCCACTGACTGCTTGGACTTTTATCTTCCATACTTAACCCAATATGGATGTGTGATGTATGTATTAATTTTGCAGAAAGAAATATTTATGCATGGACATGTTATTAAAGATATGAGTAATAGCATCCTGAAACCGTATTTTTAATTTTTTTTTTTTTTAATGAGAGATGTAGCTTCAATTGCTGGACTTAATCTATATAGTCCATTAATTTTTTTTTTTCTGTTCATTGAGTTTGACAGGTTAAGGTTTTTAAACAAGGCATCAATTTCATAAAAGTAATAATGATTATAAAATATCTTATCTTTAAAATATAGTATTTTAATGTAATATACTTAAATTTAATTATATCTGTCAAAACTACATACTTCGTCACAAGCTTAATAGAGATAATCTTATTGTCATTATTCATTATTAATTTTATGAACTAAGCACTTCAAATTCTTTATCAAAAGGAGCAAGCATCAGGAGTAAGTAGTGTAGGAAATAAAAAAGTATTGACTGTGTCTCAGAGAGGTTCCAAGTTTGAGGTAAAATGAGGCAGAAACAGCTACAAGGGAGTTCACTTGGAAAGAGGACAGTGGGGGCCAGTAATTGCTGCAGAAGAGAAGATCAGCAATCTCCAACTTTATTTGGTTTTGTAGGTTTAATTGCTATTTTCTTATTAAGTGTTGTTCTTCCTTGATGCACTTTGTCTTTGGAGGGTTCTTAATCCTTCCTAGAAGATTACCACTGGTTACATTTAGAACAAGATGTCAGTAGGCTTTTTATTTCTGTTTTGTTGCAGTTCCGAAAATCAAGTTTCAGAGAGTGGAATTCAAAATATTGAACCCTGTTTTTTCAGGTTTGGTCATCCATGTAAATTTTCTGTCTTTGGGTGCCAAAATTCTTAAACAGAAACTGCTCGAATGCCATGGGGAGCTAGAAAGTAATTTAAATTGTTTCTTAACAACAATTAATTACCTTTAGCAATTGCTTCCCAACACTGGCACTCTAGCTGGGTGAATTTTTGGGAAGAGCCTAACAGGAATCTTTCACCCCTTCTGTTTTTATAGATTTTGCACAAGGGTAGGGCAAGGTTGAAGTCCTTTGTTTTTGTAAAGGGAAGGGACACATCTCATTCTGTCTTGGAAGTGTTCAACCATCCTCTGGATATGAAGTGCACTGATGATTTGGTTTGGTTGGGGTTTTTTTTCTTCTCTTAGAAGGGGTCACCATGTCTTGTTTTAAGGACACTTTTTCTTGGTACATTGATTTTACCTCCCCCCAGTGCGACCTTTTTTATTATTATTTGTGTTATTGTATTTGCTTTTAATTTTGGAAAAAACTTGTGTTTCAGTAAGAGCCAAAGGAGCTAAGCTTCATTTCTGTATGGCTTCTCCATAAGCAGGTTTTGTAGCTCAGGAATCCTAGATGGAATGAATTTCATTCCTGAAATCAAATGAACATCTTTTTATGCTTAAGTAAATGTGCTCAGAAAATATAAGGGAAGCAGAGTTCACTTTTCAGAGAAAAGTAAACATTTGTATCACAAATATCACAGCCTATGAATTTATATTCTTGGATCACAATTCATACAAAATACAGGAGAGAGAGGGAGACAGACAGATATATTTTAAGCCTGTCATGTTTCTCCTGTGTCTACATAATCATGTTCCCTCCTGTGGCTCTTCTCTTAAGTTCATGCAGCACTTTATCTTCCTTTATTATCTTATATATTGTCATTTTTATTTGTCTTCAAGTATCTAATAATTTTTATTTCCCACCACTTCTGATCCGTTGCAATCTTCCTCATTTTTCCCTTTTATTCCCTTCAAACCTGTGGGGTTTTTTTTCCTATTTTCTGCAGCTTTCTGAAAGGCCTGTGCCTTCCTTCTCCTTTCTTGTCCCTCTTTCTTGTCCCTTTTCTCATCTACTTGTTTGGTCAAGCACTGCCTGGGGTTAGCATTCAGTGTCAGAAAATCCACGATTTGTGGGTGAAATGAAACACCACTAGAGAATCAGAACTGGCAGCAAGTGTGTTAGAAGAGGAGGAATTGCAGCAAACCTGCCCAGCTCAGGGAGGAGGAGGAGGCTGTGGTGGGGAAAGGAATCACAAAAGTAAATTTTTTAGCTTTATCAGAATACATTCCTTTCTTACTAATGAGTTTGCAATGTGATAAAATGTTTTCAAATAGCTGATGCAGAGAGAACAGAGGTGCTCTGTTATGACTAACCTGCCTTTACTTTAAATTTGCACAAAATAATCTGGTTTTGCAGTGCTTGCCAAAGAAATAGCAGCAATGAGTCCTCCTTTACTGTTTAAAATTGTGATTCACCCCGCAGACTTTGCTGCAGGGTTAATAATTAGTATTGCAACACTTAACTACTCTGGATCATTTGTGACGAGATCGATCAGCTAAAGCTTTTTTGGAGCTCAAGGAAAGAGTGACAGAAAGGAAGTGTGTGTTTCTGCTACTCCATACATTTATGAAAAAAAAATCAATATTCACTGCCTGAAATTTTGAGAAGCATGAAACACTGATGTCCTCAAAGGCAAAGAATAAAGAATATGAGAGACTATTTTACTGCTCCATCAGATAATCAGGTGTAAAAATTACCTCAGTTTTCTGTTCATTTTTGTTTGGTCATTCAGAATTAATGGGAACTGTAAATTCTATAACCTCTTACATGTCAACAGTTCTGGTGTTTCCTTGCTTGTAACACACTAAAAGGCAAAGAAAAATTGTATTCAGCTGTGATACAACTATTCCTTAAACAGTAAAGTCAGAATTGGTTGCCATTCAATGCCTGTTTTCAGAAAACTCTCTCAGGCTTTACAGGTTTATCTTCTACAAGAAAATGCATTGAGTTTTATGGTCAGCTTAGAAGAAATTTTATTGTTTTTCTTATGTAATTATTATTAATTCTTCTTTTATAAGAATTTTATATTTTTATGCTCAATGTAGAATTTTTGTGAGAAATATTTGTCCAGTGATTCTGTACTTATTTTCTGTTTTACTTCAAGTGCATTTTCATTTGCATGTATTTATACTATTCATTGCTTTCTTAATTGATTTTTTAGGAACTTTCCCTACATTTCACAACAGAATACATGTAGCTTTTACAGCTTTAAATGGTGCAATTTTGTGTTGATCATGATGTAATGAAAAGTTAATGCAGAAGCCTATTAAAATTACAGAGTTGCTCAGAAATAGAACAGTGACAAGACAAACTGCAACATGAATCTGTGAGTGTTAAGCCATTGACACTTTCAACTTTACACCTATAAATGGTAATAATAGGAAACCTAGTTTTTAGAAACAAATATATTTTGTCATTCTTCTTTAAAGAACATAAAAAGAAGAGAGTATAATATTTTTTTGCATTTTTCCTGATAGGGTGGGCTTATTTTTAAAAAGTTTGAGAGTTAAGCTTTTAAACCTAGAGCTTGCAAATTTGGGTTTTTTTAATAAAAGAAATTTGTACTTGAGTCAGTGACCAATTCTCTTATGTGCAGTGTTCTAAGTGTAATATTTAATATTTTGTGCCACACACTTAACTTGGCTTCCCTGTTAATGCAGCGTGATGAGACAATTCAGGCAGTGTATGGTAATCTCCTGAATCTTCTTTAGCTCATGAATATAAAGTTTCATCTGGATTCTGATATGTGTCTAATCCAATGAGGGCAGGATAAATTGTCTGGCCATCCACAAACCTCCTCAAAACCAAAGAGTAAGCATTTATTTGTATATCTATGCTTAGGATATGGGGTTTGCTTCCTGGATATCTGAAATAAGGGTGACACTTAGATGTATTTTTCATTGGCAGAAAATAGTAAAGATGATGAAATAAAAATAATTTTTTTGGTGTAAATCTCTTTATGTACATTAAGGCTTTTATATGCCGTTTTGTTCTAATTTTAATCTTAACTTTGAGCAGAAAAAGAGAAAACAGACAGATTAAACGGAACACTTTTTTTCTTTAGAGAGACTGGAGTAGGACCTTTGACATCTTTAATTTGATGCCAAAAGTAAAACAAGGGTCATAATTTATATGACCAAATATTGTCTCAGAACTGAAGCAAAAATAAAATTATTAGTTTTGTGGAAAGCTTTGGGGCCTCATTGAGGGCAGCAGTTTCTGATGTCCCATCGTGCTGCTCCTGTCAGCCTGGTTTGTATTTCTCATTGGGAACATTTCACGATGGGACTCTACAAATCACAGAAATTACAGGAACTTTTCTTGCACTGTGCAGAGTATGGAACTGTGGCAATGCTGCCTCCATAGTGAATGACTAAATTGAGATTTCTTTGGACTTCAGCTGATTTCTTGGAAATGCTATGAAGCTCTTTCAAAAAATACCACATTGTTATTTCAATGTGATAGATGTGGTTCATGGAGACATCAACAAGGGAAAATAATTTCAGGCCTAAGCAGCAAGGTCTCCTTGACCAGAGGGCAACACACCCTGCACTGGAGTTCAGTACTAGGAGGACTACTGGATAGAAATTTGAGTTTTCTAAGTTGTTGTTCCATATACTCAGTATTCAGTATCAGATCTCAGTGAGCTATGAAATGTTCCAACAGGAATTTGAGATTTGTCTACTCTATGTCACCACTTTCCAGGAAAAAGATGCAGAAAAGGAGGTAAAGGTGTAAAGGATGTGCTGGTGAAACGTGACAGTCAGCTGCTCTGCTCTGCCTTTTCACCTCTATCAGTAATTAGAGTGATTCAGCAACAGAAGATTATCATTTACAAATTAATTTAGTGGTCAGATATTCTCCTGTGATGTTTATGATTACTACTGTTGATGGTAAAAGGAGGGGGAAAAAAGGAGTAGACTTCAGTTACTCTTTACCAAGAAAAAATACTTCAGGTTTAAGGAATGTACAACAGATGAAGAATGCTCCAAAGCTTTTTCTCCCTTTTGTCCTCCCATCCTTTTCCAAATTATGTTGGCTCATTATTTTGTGAGACTGTAACAATGGACTATCATCATTACTTTATTTTTTATATAGTATAGTTGGTAATGTTAGGAATAATCCGTAAGCTCTCTTACTGAAATGTTTATTTTAATGACAATTTTTTTGTTGTTATTTTTCCTGTCTCTCTTGTCAGTATATTTTGATGAAATAAAATGCAATTAATTTTATGAAAGTGTGTTAAACACAGAGCATCAGGAGATGTATATATGATGTTCTGGATGTTTTCTAATAATTTCTATTCCAGTAAAAGAGTCCATTTATATTGTTTATGAAAAAAGTAGGGAAAGTTACATTTGTTGCTTATTACTTTGAAGTTTGACATGTCTTTAGTTTCAAATCTGGAGGTGCTTTTTAACTGAAATCCTTTCATTTCCTTAACACTGACTGGGCCAATAAAATCTAAGCAAGCAGGGCTTGTCCTCCTTCCACCTTCCTTGTAACTGGTAATAAAGGAGCCGCTGGTGCTGGGGTGTTGTCACCATAATTATTCTCAGGACATTCCATAGCAGTTGTTCAGCCTGTGCAGTGGGGAATATCTTACCTGGCAGTTTCCCAAGGGTGAGCATTAACCTGAGCATCTCTCCTTCCAGTCCCTAATCAAGACATCCCAGGGGTGATCGCACTGACCTTGTTTGAGGACTACATCTACTGGACAGACGGGAAAACCAAATCCCTCAGCCGTGCCCACAAAACCTCTGGCTCGGGCAGGCTGGCCCTGATTAACTCGTGGCACACCATCACAGACATCCAGGTGTACCATTCTTACAGGCAGCCCGATGGTAATTATTCTGCACATTGATGTATTTAACTGAGTACCCACGTGCTGAGGTACTGCATGCTCATTTATCTGCAATGATTGCTCTGTTTCTGTTCTGTTTCAAATTGTGGAAGTTTTCAAATGATCTGTGATTAATGCTTTAAGCTCATCCAATATTGAATGCATCTAACAAAACTTGTTCAGTAGAGAAATAATTTATAGGCTCAAAAATTAACCCAAATACTGACTGAAAGTACAGAACTGTTCAATTGCATTACAGTATGAGCTACCATTTTTTTAGGAGGGGTAGAGTGTGTTATGAAAACTTTTAACCTGATTCTTTGAAAAGTGTTAATATTGCAGAATAGTACTGCTGGAGTGAGGGAATGTCAGAGAATGTGAGTGGTATGATTGTGTCTTATCTGCTGATATCCCTGTATTTGAATTGTAACTGAATGTGACTTGGCAATTGACCTAGATAAGCTAATTTTTCTCTCATTATTAAAAAAAAAAAAAAAAAGAAAAAAAAAGAAAAGCTTTTTTAACTTACAGCCACGGTAATAATTCTTTTTTTGCATACAACAGAGAATGGCTTAAAGGCAAAAGGAAGAGGTTGCCTCTGTGCGTTTTCAATTTGAGTCATGGCTTTGTAAAGACAGTACACGGAACGCAACTTTCTCCCTCCAGAAAGCAGATACCCCAAAGAGTGCTGAGATAAGAGGCTCTGATCTCCCTCCCCTGTTCTGTCCACAGTGTCCAGACACGTGTGCACGCTGAACAATGGTGGCTGCAGCCACCTGTGCCTGCTGGCCCCCGGCAGGCTGCACTCGTGTGCCTGTCCCACCAACTTCTACCTGGCCGCGGATAACAGGACGTGCCTGTCCAACTGCACCGCCAGCCAGGTACAGCTGGGCCGTGGTGGGCTTGTGTTTCACCCTTCTCCTGCTTCTGAACTGGGAGGGTGTGGGTTTCTTATCTTCTTTTCTTCCTGTTAGAGCCGGGAATAATACACCAGAGTTGCAGTTTCATGTTTGGACTCAGTGTTTATTAATTCTTATCTCTAGTACAGTCTCACGAGTCGTGAGCGCTAAATAGCAAGTTAGAAAATGGATTTTTATAACTCTTTCCAAGGTCTTCTTAAGCATTAACTATCCAAAAATGGGATGACAACAATATTATTTATATTTTTAACCCAATAACAGACCACTCAAGATCTGCAACGTAGACCCTTTCACCCAATACAATAAAACCACACAAAACCAGGAAGAAGAAGGTGAAGAAGAAGGACTTCTTAGACAATGCCTCAAATCTCCATCTTGCCCCATATATACTAGTATACACTAAAACCTTAAATTGTAAATTTGATCACACAATACTATTCAAACTACACACTCACAACCCCAGTGCTATCACTCAATTTTGGAAGCCTGTTCCATGGCCTCAGGTCAAATGTGGTGCTTGCTTGAGGGTCAGCATCTTTTAGCACAGAAAGCCTGAAATTCTCAGCCTCCAGGGTTCCAACAGGAGTGCTAGCACCCAGGGAATGTGGGAGCTTTAAAAGGAGCTGAACACTCAGGGGTGCACCTTGAGCATCTCGTCTCGAAGGCTGTTAGTGGCTTTTTGCAAAAGGCTTTTTCTCCAGAGAGTGCAGGACTTATTTGCTTTCAAATGTCGGTGTTCCTCCCCGTCACCAGAACAAATGCAGCTGCTAAACCCATGAAAATAACCTTGGAAAAACATTTGTCTGAAATATCAAAATACAAAGTGTATATAACAGTGATGTGGGATGCGTGTATGAATTTTGCATAAAAAAAAAAAAAAACAAAAAAAAACAAGCTCATTCCAGTGAAAAGGATTGGAAAATGATAGGCTTGTGTTGAAAACAATCCAATAGGAAAAATGGAAAAAAAAATCAATTAAACCACTAAACTGTATTCCCTATTACTTAAAATAAACATTTATGACTTTATTTCTTAAAATATAAGGTAGAGAAGTACAACATACTGATTTCTCATAAGAGAACCACTTTGATAAAAGCCTTTGGATTGCTCTAACCAGACAATTAATTGGTTGATTGTTAAAGTATATATGGCCTTTAAAATATTTCTAATAGTCTGATTTTCAAGTAGTTCCTTTTCATTAGAGGTGTGCTAATGACCTCTTACAATGTTCTCTATCGTGATGCATGATAATGACTTCCAGCATTAAGGAAAATAGGGAGCAGTGGCCATCTTAATAAAAGAGATAAAGTTTCATGCAAATAATAATCTTAAGAGACCTGCCCATTGCCTTTTTCTCTTTCCTTAAGAGGTAAATAATTTTTAAAATGGGGAATTTCCTACCAATTTCCCCCTGTATTTAGTTCCTCAAATTTGGCTTAAAAAAAAAAAAAAAAGACACTTAATTTTTTTTTTCTTTAAGTGATGCTAGAAGCTTATTCCACAGTGAATTTTTATACTAACAGTTGACTGAATGGCTCCATTCCAGTCTAATTAACTCAGTGGTAGTATGAATTCAAGAAATAGCATCATATCTTGGATACTTGAGGAGAAATATTTTATCACTTGTGGATTCCACAGAGTGGAGAGCAGAATTATGTAAAAGAGGCAGCCTCAGGCAGGAAGTTAGAGGTTGACATTGGTTATTCATCATTTTTTTCTTGGTTTGCAATCTGTTTACTGTTTGATAACTCATCAGTCTGATGGTGTCAGATCCAGAGATCGGTGGCAAAATTTTGTTTCTCCTTAAGATTTTCAGATGATGCTGCCAAATCAGAGCTGTTCCTAAAATGTCATCATTTTTGGCAGCACAGCCACGGTTGGCTGTTTCTTATGGAAAAGAGTTGGATTGTCCATAAACTGGTCTTGCCTTTCCAGACCATCCTTTGATGACTCATCTGGCATGAGAAATTGTTTATTACAAATCCCATTAGACTCTTGAACACCAAAACTCCATCCATTTAAGACCCTTTTGACCCTGACCTCTGATTTTGCTGAGTTTTGTCTCCTCAGTTTAGAAGAGAATAACACGAAAGAGTTAGTACCTATTTCCTGGAAATAACTTTCTGATGCCATTTTGACAGCCTGAAGTCCCTTGTGGTGAGCAGAGCAAGTAGAGAAAACAAAGAATGGCAATTGTCTGAGTTTCTGTTTGTCTCCTGCCTTTGGCAGCCTCCTCCTGAGCCCCTCTGAGCTGCAGATCTGTGTGGGGCAGTGACAGCTGCCCGTCAACCCAGCCTGTTACACCTCAAGTCCCTCAAGGTGCTACAGGAATGATGTAGCTCCAGTTATAGGTTCTGTAACATAAATGCCTTTGAAATCCTAATTTTTCTTGTTAGAAAAGATAAATTGAGCTGAGGCACCAAATTTAATATACCATTTAAAGACAGCTTTATTGAATAATCAATGATTTTTAAAACGTGAAAAACAAGCTGCCCAGGGATAGAAAATGAAATGTCTTGCCCTTCTAAACCTTTTGGTTTCCTTTCTTTCTGTGCTCATAGAGACACCAGGTAGGAAAACCAACATTTCTTAAAAGCTGGCTGATAATCTACCCAGATTTTTCTCCTTGACATGAGCCACACAATGTACTCAGTTTTTAGGTTTAGCCTTAGCAGAAAATTGCATCAATTTGTGCCGTTTGTTTTGTTTGCATTCCTCTTTCAGTCAGAACAAAGGTACAGTCACCTGAGTAGGGAGTAAACGCACGGCTTTCTTATAAAGGATTTTTCAGGTTTTTTCTACAGATGTTTATCCTTTTGAAAATCTGGAAGGCTTTACATTTGGTTGTTCATTTAATTCAAACAGTGTAAGCAACACTGTACACGACACCACACATTAAGGCTCTTTTCTGTAACTGTGGGTGTTTGGGTTTACTTGAAAAAATAATGTTGTCTGCTTCAACAGTCTACAAAAACTGAGAATTGAAGTGTTTGCTTTGAATAAGACCTTCAGGAATGAAATCACAGACTGCAGCAAAATGCAATGAGCAGTTTGTGTTGGGGCATTGTAAGCCAGGATAGCGCAGTCACTGAAACTACAGTGATTATTTTATCACTTTAGCAATCTCAGTGCCAAACATCCCCAAATAAAAATAAAAATAAAAATAAAACCCAAACAATATTTAAAATAGAAGTTTTTTAAAATTAGGAGCCAGGATCAATCAATGGAACGACTCCTCAAGCAGCGGAGTTGATGTTCATGAACCACACTAGCATTCCTGCTTATAAATAAACAAATAAACGTTAACATGAAAGTTTTTACTCCTGTTGGCCTTTCCTCCTTGCAGTTCCGTTGCAAGACTGACAAGTGCATCCCTTTCTGGTGGAAGTGTGACACGGTGGATGACTGTGGGGACGGCTCCGACGAGCCCGCCGAGTGCCGTAAGTGCGCGCCGGCTTCAGGGCCCCGCTGCGCCAGCAGGGTCCAAAACAAATGTAATAATTTATCAAATATAGGAAGAGGATTTTTTTGGACACTTCTGTGTCCAGCACTCTTTTGTGTTCCTTGGTCTCTGAGTCTTTTAAGGTCTTTGAAAACTCATACGTGTTTCTCATTTTTTGGACCTTTGCTTCATCCCGGTTCTGTTTTCACTAAGGATTTTCATTTTGAAGCTGTGCTCTGAGGTTGTGGAATTCTTTGCATAAATACAAAATTCTGACAGGTTTATTTAGGTTTAGTTTTTGTCTGCATAATAAAAATGTGGGATTCTAATCTCATGTGCTTGTGTTTTGTTGCAATTATAGAAGTTTAGATGCACATTATTATTTACTGCAGTTTTTTGAGCAACAGCAATGTTCTCCCTGCGATCCTTGCTTTCCTCCCTTAAGCTTCTATTTGAAAAAAAAAAAGCTCTGTGTGTTCTACAGTCTTCTGGTTAATTAGCAGTTAATTTGATTTTTTTTGTATTAAAATCCCTAACTCCTATTTTTGCAATTTTATAATTAGTTCTCTTTTCCTGCTGCAGAGGCCTCTGAAGCAACTTTTAACATAAGTAATCCTTCTACATAAGTTTTTATTTTAAGCTGCTCTATCTTTATGTATATTACTATAGAGGTACATAATTGCTCATTATTCCTAATGATAGTGGCTGGAGAAGGAACAATGTTAGGTCTTTCTTGGGAAATAGAATTACAGTGGGATAGAGTTTCTTAAAAGCAGACTTGAACTCAAACATTTAGATCCTAAATTTCAAGTCTCTGTTGAGCCTTTGGTAAGCTTCAACCTGCAGGAGGTTTTCCCTCTGTGTCATTAGCACTGTAACTAGAGCTGCACAAATTAAAGATATCAGACTTTGAAATTAGTCTTGCAATTATATGTGTACCTTTTAATATATACTCAGATTGGTATTATAAAGGAAATACAGATTTATAGGTATTTTTGATTAGTCCATGGGGTAAGAGCAGCAACAGTGAGACTTTACCCATTCCTCTGGTAGTATTCATAAGCAGTTTTGTCTTTTCCCAGCTGAATTCAGATGCCAGCCAGGACGTTTCCAGTGTGGCACTGGGCTTTGTGCTCTTCCAGCCTTTATCTGTGATGGAGAGAACGACTGTGGGGACAATTCTGATGAACTGAACTGTGGTAGGTGCTTGTATACACTGCAGGCTTCATAAACAGGCCAAACTGCTTTAAATATTTCACACTCTAACTGCATTTTTTCTTCATTTTTTCTTCATTGAATCTTTTCAACTTTTAATAATTTTAACTTGTTATTTTTATTTTCTTTTAATTTGCAGACACACACGTGTGCCTGTCGGGGCAGTTCAAGTGCACGAAGAACCAGAAGTGTATCCCAATAAACCTGAGATGCAATGGCCAGGATGACTGTGGTGATGAGGAAGATGAAAGAGACTGTCGTAAGTGATGCTTAGAGAATTTTGCTCTGTAGCTGGTTTTAAACAGGAGTAAAACTGTAAAATGTCCTCTACCTAAAACAATTTGAGAACATGCAAGCAGTTAATTCACAGGACTGCTCTGCAATGCTTCATATACAAAAAAGCAAACTAAAATGCCGTTTATTAACTGCAAATTTAAAGTCATTGCAATGAACAGAGGAGTACAAACAATTTCAGGCGTTTAATTGGGTGTTTGACTGAGGTTGAAACACGTATTTGACTCTTAACCACCTCACAAATGACTCATCTTCCTGAGGCTTTCATCTGCCATGCCTTGCAGCAATGCATTTCAATGGAAAAAGATGTTTTTCAGAATCTTTTGCTGGAAAAGCTGTAGATCCAAAGCTCCTTCTACATCCTTCTTCTTTCATTGATTGTTTTTACCTTTTCTGTTCCCCTTTCTCTGGGGATTTCATTAATTTTTCTATGTAGCTGGATTTCCATTTGCTCAGCTTTTAGTCCAACTTACTTTTCATACATTTATTTTCACTTTACATTTTTAGATATAAGTGGAGAAAATATTTTCAGATTTATAATGGAAATTTGTTGAATAAGTTTGTGTCTTTGATCATTTTGCAACAAAGATGATGGGGCTGCCTTGAAACATAGCTCTGTCTTTTACTCATTTCACTGCTCAGATCTGCTGCTGATCTGCTCTGCGTGTTCTGGATCAGCTTTCTCAAGGTTTGCATGGGCTGCATTTCTGCAAAGCACAAATCCTGCTCCAAGGGGAGAAGGGTTGCCAAGGGTAGAAAGGCTTTGCTGATGGTTGTGTTTAATGGCTCTCTTCCAAACTGCTCGGGAGAGATGTAAATACAAGTTTTGCAGAAAACATTTTGTGTTGCGTTTCATGTTGGGCTTCTTTAAAAAGTGATTAAGAGGGATCAGGTAAACTCCTGTGAAAGATAAGGCAGATTACTTTTTTTCTTCCTTGGAAAGAACTGCATATTGTATATGGAAGGTTCCCAAAAACCTTGAGGTGTAGCTGGCAGAAGTTAAATCAGAGCAGCAGAGTCTACAGCTCAGGGACTGTGAGCTGATATTGACTCCTGGCACAGGACAAGGAACAGGTGAGGTTCTCTCTCACTCCAATGTCACCAGTCTGGGATCCATAAAACACTTTTCTTTTTAGCCCTGCCACTGTTGTGTTTTGCTTACCAGGTGACTTTTTCAAAGCCACGTTTCATACTGGAGGCTTTCCACATGTACAGTGCACTGTGTTGGCCTTTTTTGGAAAGCACTGGGAAATCCCCTGGTGGCCTGTCCTATCTGAGGATCAGGATTATTAGCTCTAGTCCACTTAGGAACATACCCAAGCCTATGGAAATGTGGCACTGAAAGAAACAATATACCAACTTTTAGGATACCTAAAATTTTTCTTCTTGCCAATCCCAAGAAAGAAGAAGGTTAATATCAGGGAGCAAATTGCTTTTCAGCAGGGGTAGGAAAGTTTTTTTAAAAGCACTACAGAATTCCTTAGGTAAAGGTGGGATATACATTCATGAGGGAAAACATTATCAAAGGCTTCCTGTTTTCCTCCTATGGTCAGATCAGCTTAAAATTATCTGGAGTACGTATACTCAACTCATAAGAACATCTAGAATCACAGGATGCACTGGGGATCTGTTTTGTTTTTAAATGTTCTAAGGTTAATGCAGTTTAACTTAGAACATCCTTAAAGAATAGGCTGAAAGCTCAGCTGCATCTTTGCATCTTGCTGCAGGATTCATGAAAAAAATTGTTGTTCTCAGCTGGTAAAGTGAAATATTTGTCAAACTTTTCTCAACATTTACCCAATTTGGCAGAGTATAGAATTTCACAGAAATTGTGCATAATTTTGATTCAGTTTTTGATCAAAGCTTCCAGAGCTGCCTTATGAACTGACTCTCACAATTTATAACTGGCATTTTAGAAAGTTAGGGGAAAAAAACTTGTCTGATTGTTGAAGTGCTTTGATTCTGTCAGTGGTAAGTATATTTACTATTAAAAGAATATCACAATAGACACTTTGTTTATTATATTTGTTTTGCCTTAATGTTTATATAAAATAATATATAAGAAAATGACAAAACTATAAACAGTATAGACCTGAATTTCTTACAGATATTGCATAAATTATGCTGTAGATGTCCAATTTTTTGATCCTTGAATTCCAAATATTTTTTTATTTAAAACACATATTTTGATTATTAGCAAAAATTTCTAATTTTGATCTGGCATTCTTTTATTTAAAGCTGAAAACAGTTGTTCTCCAGACCACTTTCAGTGTAAAACAACCAAACACTGCATTTCCAAGCTGTGGGTGTGTGATGAAGACCCAGATTGTGCAGATGGGTCAGATGAAGCAAACTGTGGTGAGTATGCTAGTGGTTCTGAATCTTTTGCTGTGGTTTGACATATTTTTAGCAAAAGGAAATAATCATGTTGTTCAGTGTGTGATTATACCTCTCTGGTTCATCCAGTTCTTACTGAATGGCAAGCTTTGTATGAGTAGTTCATAAAATTCCTGTTGTACCACTTCTTTATTGGCATGACCCGCAGAGGAGGCTCTAATTTGGCATTTGGAATCACAGAAGTGGCACAGAATGTAGTGCCTGTCACAGGATACAGTGACATTCTTTATTTTTTTTCTCAGTGTTATCCAGTTTCTGTCAATTCAGTCTTCACTTAATTGCTGCTGAAGTTCATAAATAGTGAAAATGCAATAATTTGCAAATCTTGGTAGTTAAGGCTGATGATATAGAAAGGTTCAGAGCAGTTTCTAACTTGACATGGACAACTTCTCTCTGTGAGCTCTAGGGAGTTATGACTCAGCTCTTACTCTTGTGATTAGAGAAAATACTAAATATAAATATTCTACCTGGGAAATGGATTACAGACAATCAGAGGCAGAGGAAATGGATCAGTAAAGCTGGAAAATCCCTGAAGATGGGTGACAGTGCAAGGCACACACTAACCATGTGCAGAAACACCTGTGAAACTTCCAGGACTGGTCTATAAAGAAAAATACAGAAAAATGTTCTGAGGTGAAAGAGAACAAGACAAATATGGAACTTTTAAAGCTCTCACCATTATTCATCCATGCATCAGTGACTGGTTTGATGAAACACCTGTGTCTGGACAGGTTTATCTCTGGGACAACAGAGTGACAAAACTACAGGCTGCAGTCAAGGACAAAGCACTGAGCTGCTTTTCCATGGATGTGTTTCAAGTAATTGACACATGAGCACGTATAAAAATGCTGAAGGTGGCAAATATGGGAAAATGAACTTTCTCAACACTGAAAATCCAGGATCATCATTTGAATTGCCGTGATGGGGAAAATTATTGCTCCTATCAACTGGTGAGAAGTTTACAGTCCAAGGAGTCATTTGTCTTGAAGAAACAGTGATGCAAAGGAGATGAAGCTTCATATCCACTTCTGTTATTGAAGTCATTGAAGCAGCCCTGCACTGCTCACTTTCTGCTCGACATCACAGCTACTTTCTCCTCCACCATCCCACAGCACCTGGATCTCCAACATGCTGTGTATTTCCAATTGGGACAGCATTCCAAGTTTCCAAACTGTGGATTCACATTTCGGCCAACCCATGCACACCCAACCGATGTGGCACAAATTGTGGTAAAATAATTCTTCTAGTTATGTCCTCAAGTCACAAAGAAAAAAATAAAACTGACAATAGGAAAAGTTGTGTTTAAAATAACTTACTCAGTACTTACTCAGAGCCATCATTTTACAGGAGAAAGAATAAAAATTACTCAAATGACTAAACAGGACAGAGAAGAAATGTGTGCAGTCCCAAGCTCAGCAGGTTTTCAACTCACAACACATTCAGCTGGAGGTGTTGGTTCATATCTGAGGCTCATCTTGACTTTTGTCCTGTCTCTGGCAGTGTCTAGGGAGGAATATGTGAGCAAAGCAGTCCTGTACTGAAACTTCCCTGGGATACCCTCCCGTCCTCCAACAACTTGAGAACCAGAGATATTGTCAGTCAAATAAGTCTCTGCATGCAATAATTCATTGTAGATTTCACTCTCTTTTTGCCTTTGTAAAGTTTTCACAGCATGCTGCAGTGAGGTGTTCCACAGCTTAACCACTTCTCTGAAAAAAGCACCCACATCCTTATTTTTAATCTCCTGGCTGCATGCATGCTCTTGGTTTTTGTGTTGGAGGAGACAGAATAATTTATCCACAGTCACAATTTCTGTGCCAAACACTGTTGAGTACACACGGAACAGCTAAGCCTTGACAAGAACAGGGTGTGTTTAATCACATTTTGAAGTTGTCCATATTTTTAGTATTTGAAATATGGTTAAATGACCTTACAGTGGCAGTAATTTCAACACAGTTTGGCCTTCTGCATGTTTTTTTTCAAGTTAAAGATTGTTACTTTTATGGACAAAGTTTGATAGAATTAAATTCTAAATCTGCAGGGTGAATATAAACAGGATCTACATATGCTGATGTGACATTAATTTGTTATTGTTTGGAGTTCATTTCTAAAATGCCTGCAATGCAAAACTTGTGTAAAATAATCTCTTTTTGCTTGAGTGCTGCCTGGCCATATGTATTTTGCTTAGTCACCTTCTGCTGCTGTGTGTTATTTGGGATATTGCACTGAGTGCATTTTCTAGAAGCAGTGTAAATGTATTTAGGCTTCTGTGGTTGCTTTCCATCTCAGACAGTTGAGGTAGAGTCAGGAAATGTGTGCTTGTTTGGGAGTGTCTGGTGTTCCTCAGAGAACAGGAGGTAGAGTTAATTGGTGCTATCTGTCCAGGAAATTAAAGAAAGCCATTAGATTGTGCTAATCCTTGCTCACAACTTTGATACTTTACATCAAAATGGACCAGTTTGAGTCTGAAAAAAGCTCTGTGTGGTCTTGTAAAGTGCTTGTATAATATTCTTTAAAGGTTATGTGTGTTTCAGGTCTTTATTTCCTGATGTGTCAACACTGGCATGACTGCTTTCTACCTTCACACTTTTTTTTTTTTAATATTAATTTTATTTTTAGCTGTGAGAGTAAAAAGTAGGCTTTTTCCTGATGATAAAGAGTATTTTCTTTGAGGTACTTGAAAGGTGCATCATATAAACTTAACCTTTCTTCAACAAGCTTTTAATTTTCCTGTGTCCAGCCTGCCAAGCTCTAGGACAGCCAGCTGATCCCAGATCAGAAGCAAATTCCTTTTAGTTTGGGATTATATCCTGCTCAGACACACAAACACACAATGCACACACATGAAAATACATGGATTTAAAATCCCCAAAGAAGAGCAATGCATACAATTAGATTTTATCCTTTGCAGAGCTACAGAATGAAAATACAACGGTGTCATAAATTTGGGAGGAATACTTCTATGCTTTGTAATGTTAAATATTTTTAATTGTTTGCCAGTACAAGTATTTGAAATATCATGATCGAAGTATCAAAGACTGTAATATTGAAAAATATCATAGAAAAAATATACTTTGGGAGAAACCTTCTTGCAATTGTGACATTGGCAGATAATAAGGAACAAACACAAAAGGCAGAATTGCAGTGACCAGATTTTTGAGTGCACTCAACTGAGCTCCAGCACCAATGTTGACACTCAAAAGTACTTTTATCACTCTAATTCCAGAGCCACAGCTAAAACCACAGAGAAAATGCAGCAGCTTGGCCCGTGGCATCAAATGAACACCTCTGATTTGTGGTTCAGCAGCAGAGGAGTCAGGCTGATTGAAGCTGCTGCTTCTGTCAGTCATTAGCAGCCCTCCAGTTGCCATGAGTGCAGAGTGAAACTGTTCTGACATGTTATGACTTTGCCTAACAGAAATTTAAACATTTCCTACTGCAACATCACAGTGACATGTAATTTTAAATATGTCATTGAGGATTTTACAAAGCAAACCCTTTTTTTTTTTTTTCCCCCCAACGAAAATGTCACTGATAACTTTTTATAAATTTACTTCATTTCATCTCAGTCCTTAGAAGCTGAACGAGTTATTCAAGAATTGCTCACAGAAAACACAGAGGCAGCTCCTTCCTGCTGGAGGAGTTCAGGGTGTTCATGTACCTCTAAGAGGCTTTGCTGACAGTGCTCCTCTGTAAATAGAAAATCTCATTGAAAATATACAACATGAAGGAAATTCCCCTCAGTTTAGCACTATAGCCTTTGTAAAGTTTTACCTCATATGAGTGACATCCAATCCAATACATCAGTAGGTAAAAATTTAAATCAAAGTGCAACATTTTCTGTCCTAAATTGTTATATGTAAAAATAACTTTTGAGAAACATATATTTTGTACATTTTTTTAATCAATATTCTAGGGGTTTACTGTGATCTGATCTTTTTTTAGAGCAATCTTGCAGATAAATTCATGGAAAAGTTAATTCAGTCCTTGAGATTTAGTGCACTAATACCCTCTCTTGTGACCTCCTCTGAATTTTGTACCTTTTTTAACTTTATATGACAGTTTATACGCTGCATATTTTAATTTCATCAAATTTAACATTAGGTGTGAATGTATAAATAGAAGCTTAAAGAATGTTATGAGGAATAAATTATTCCTAAAAGTAACACTTTAAATATTGTGGTTGCTGGTCCTTAAATGTATCTAGCAATGTTATGATGTATTTAGTGGGAGCCTTTCCCATTTTAACCCTTTATTTGCAACACTGTAAATATTATTCACCTTTATTACAGACAAAAAAACCTGTGGACCCCATGAGTTCCAGTGCAAAAACAACAACTGCATTCCAGATCACTGGAGATGTGACAGTCAGAATGATTGTGGAGATAATTCTGATGAAGAAAACTGTAGTAAGTAACTTTTACCTTAGCCCATGTTAGAAGAGAGTCAGGTTAGCAACGTGCAAGAGGAAACATTTGTATTTTGGTAAAGCACACATGTATTTTCACTCAACACCCTCTGATCTGCTGAAAATCAGTTGACCACAACTGAAAATGTCCCTTGCTGTAATTCTCCACTTCTCTTGACTCTTATAAAGAGTTGTATCAGCTGTGAAAAAATGCCTTATCTCCAACTGCTCAATAATCTGGTCAATTAAAAATAAATATTACAGTTAGTTTAACTTTATCACCTAGTTACATATCAGATTTATTACATCTGAAAAAGCATCATAAACACTGTTCAGAGGTAACGTGACAAGCGTTTGTTAACAAGGAATTTTGATCAAATACTGCCTTCTCATTATAGTCTTTGTATTCTTGAGATGATTTGCCTTGCTTCATATTGAGAAGTCAATTTCTGTAGTATTTAATTACATTGAGAAGTAGATGTGGTTATTGAAAGTAGCTCAGTTTCCCAGTTTTCTCCTACCCATGAGGAACCTGAAGGCCTAATAAATCGCTGTAATTCCACTTTCAGGGAGTTAATTTCCATCTGGTTCTCAGGAAGAAATGAAAAGTTTGAAATGTTTTTATCTAATAATTATTGTCTTTATAAAATATTTCAAGAGGGACATTCCCTAGGTAGTTCTGAAGTGCCTTCTCTTGACAATTGCTGTGATTTTTCCCTTTTTACTCAGAAATTCACAAAGTTGGTATCTTTTTCTTGCACATAATCTTGACTACACATTCCTGGTTGCATATCGTGAGGGTATGTTTAGTATCTTCAAGGTGATGAGCTAGAAAGCTTAATCAATTAGGCATCCTAACGCTGAGTAAATGCTGCTGCCCCTTTCTCCAGTTCAAGATGTGCTGTCCGTAGGTCCAGAGTGTCTCATCCAGCTTGGGAGGTTAAAGTGGTTTTTTCTGCCTGGTAATTCCTACCTGCATATGAAAATGTTGTGTTTTATTACTGCAAGCAGCAGTGCTGTGGTTTTCATGTGCAAGTGTTAAATAAGAAAGGGAAAATGTCGTGTGGCTCAGAGCCTTTTGTTGTTCTACCCCAGGGGGGTTGGCACACAAAAGCTCTCTTAGCTTTGAGGGAGATTTTACTTAGGAATTGATTATTAGTCTCAGTTTTCTGTATTACAAGTAGCAAGAAATTGTTTTATGTTCTTTTATGCTCATGTAGAAATCAAATAGAGAGTCATAGTTCTGCTGTGGTGGTGTTAATCTACAGGACTGCACAGTCTGTTGAAAATTTGAAAAAAAAAGCAAAAAAAAACCTCAAAAAAACCCCCAAACTTCCACAAAATATTATTGCTGTTTGCAAAATAACGTTGAGTATGATGTTTGGAATTACCCATGTGTATGACCCAGCATTAATAATTCTCTACCTTAAAGTTCAGATCATCATACTACAAAATTATATTAAAAAGTTCAAATAATGAGAAATAATCTGAAGTTCTAAAAAAAAAAAAAATTAAATTAGGTTAGCCAACTTTGTGTCCATAACAATAGCTAAGTTATACATTCTGTTCTTGGTTGTTCTCTAGACTTGAAGATAAAGAAATTTGTAATTAATTGTAATGGATGGAATTCGTGAGTTGAGAATATCCAGATATAGAAAATGAATTAAACTAAAGGGTGTTAGTTTTTTTTTCAATTTACTTTTGGTTGTCAAATGCACACTTAAATTCTAGCTATAGATTCTACTGTTTAAATTAAACACAGTAGGCTGGTACAGTTTTAAAATCCAAAATCTTGGAAGCATTGGGACAGGACATAATACTTTCAGCTCTTTAAATTGTTGTATAAAAATTTTATAGACCATCAAGCCACTTACAGAATAAAGAGTAATAAAACAAATATATATTAAATTAGAACTTCAAAAGCATTTGACAAAATATGTTACATTGCACAGTGAGATACATTGTTCAGGGCATCCATGAATATAATATACAAAGGGCTGTCAGGGAACTATATCAGAAAATGAGTTGTTTCTCAAGAATGTAGAATTAATTCACTGAATTATAGAAATTCAGCTCAAGCATTTACACTTTTCTATAAAGTTTCTTCACATGCAAGAAATTCACTCTTCTGGTCATATCTTAAGTGAAAAAATACATGTTAATAAAAACCATTTGAGTGTGAAAAAATATTAGTGTTGTCATGCAATTCTTTGTGCCCATTAGGATTTCTTTATTTAGATGTATTTGTCTTACAGTCTATTGTTTTTTTAACTGTGTTTGGATACTGTGAAATAAAAGCTATTGGCATGGATACTGGTACACAATGAGTCTGCAATAAGAAATGTAGGATTTAACTCTTATGTAGAAGATGATAATGTAGATATTAACTCTTCTGAGGTAATATCTGTCTGGAGAGATAATTTGCTTTAAGAGTTTGTTTGGATTTTTGAAAACAAATTACCAAAAAAAAAGTTTGCTCTTTCAGGAAATGCCAAAAAGGAAAATTCCATAGGATTGAATTTTATTATATCTAACCCATCTTATTCCTGTCAAAAAGAAGGCACCAGTATTTTTTTTAATTTATTGTGATTAAAGAAAATGTAAAGTACTGTAAACATTGAAGCAAAGCAAACATAATAATGTTGTAGCAAGACATGAATTCAACCAGCGTAAAAATATTCATGTTGCTACAAAATCTTCATAATGCTCTTTTGTTGCTTCTACAAGTTGCCAAGAAAACAAATCAGTTAATTTTGTCCTGGGATAAGTTTGTATCCCAAACTTATTCTGCTTTGGTAAAGCAGAATCTAAGGAATGCTGTCCTTCATGGCTTATACAGAAGTCTATTAATGCTTATTCCTTTAATACTGTTTTGTATTAATACTTATTCCTTTCCAACAATCTGAGCACTGATGGAAAAGTACTTTTCTGTGTTCATATGTAAATCAAAGAGCTGGATCCCAGCAGCAAAAGAAATATTTCTTGCAGACAGAGAATTGAGTACTTAGCTCTTTGTGTACATTTTTCCAGTATCAAATCTCTGCTTATAAATAATTTATTAGGGGTATAGCCAAAGTATTAGCTTGTATTTTTTCAATCAATATAGAAACATGTAAATGTGTTTTTTTGTGAATTACTTTTCCCACAAATTATTTCCTTTAGGTATTTTCTCATAATATGAAATTCTCCTTCTTGTCCTGTTGAAAACAAAAAGAATCAAGCATCAGGGTTTTGCTAAAGCTTACACTTTGAAAAAAAAAGTGAGGTAATGTGCATATAATCTAAGTCCACATAAATGACAACCTTTGATTTGCTGAAAGATAACATTTCTGGAGAACTGATGCAGTTGCTGTAAATTTGCTTTTAAAATTACTTTCCTAGAACTTCAAAATTAAAGGTGCTGTGGAATAAAATCCCACAGAAAACCACTCCTTATCATTTGCAAGCTAATTGTTTTGAGTGTTTCATATTTATTCACTGATTGCTTGGAGGAGGTTTATGTGTAAAATATTTAAAGGAAATTCTAATAAACCTAGGGTTGTTTCTTCTCTTTCTTCAGAGCCCCAAACATGCACTTTGAAAGACTTTCTTTGTGCAAATGGAGACTGTGTTTCAGCAAGGTTCTGGTGTGATGGGGACTATGACTGTGCAGATGGCTCAGATGAGGTAGGCATCTTCCAGAAAAAGTGTTTCTTTAGAGAATTAGTAGTTTTATATTGTTGGAGAATGGATTCCTGCATAGAAATTTTCTAAAAGGCACCAGTGAGAACTCTACACGTGAATCCATGCATGCAAATATTGTTGCTTAATCAAAACCAGACCTCTTGAAGTCTTGAAGTCTAAAAAGAGAACATGCAAACAAATCAAATAAAGTTTTAGAGTATTCTACATCCTCTTGTCCCAGCAATGATCTGAACCTCTTCCCATCCTGGAAATACTATGTGTTCTGATTGGGAAATCATTCTTTTTACACACAACACTGGTTTGGTTTGAGAGAGATTTTTTTTTTGAGAGAGAACAATGAAGATTCTTTGCCGAGTATCAGAAAATCACTTTGCTGATTCTCTGTTCTTTTTGGGATTGTTTTTCCTTTTTTCTCTTCTCCTTTCCTGGCAGTACTAGACCTCAGGTATTTCCCAGCTATTTAGAGGGTGTCAGCCACCATTTGAATCATATCCACAAATATATTTCGTTTCACAAGACTTTAATTACTACATGTAGGATTATGGGCTGTAACTTCTGTCACCAGCTGCACATTTACCAACGTTTATATTAAACTCTTGATCTTGTTTATTGGTTGTTTCGTTTGTACCAGAGGTATTGTGAAACAGGCTGTTCTAGGGATCAGTTCCAGTGCTCCAATGGCCAGTGCATCTCAGCAAAATGGAAATGTGATGGTCACGAGGACTGCAAGCTTGGGGATGATGAGAGAAATTGTGAACCAGGTATTGTTTTAAATAATGCTGAAATATAAAATGAAGCCAGGAATAAATCAGAGTGAAGGAAGAATATAAATTATCCAGTCAAGATTTTTTGTGCACTACTAGTAGCGAGAAAGTTAAAAAAAATCTGAACTATTTTATCTTTTGAGTTTGCATCATGTCTTCCTACAGGCATTTTCAAAACTCTACTTATGTACAACTCTACAATGTGAAGCATGTTGGGGCATACATATTTAATTCAATTTCATTATTTTGAATTGTAATTTGATAATAAATACTCAACGTATAAAATTCTGCTCTGAAAACATCAGTAAATCTTGGTATGTCCTGAGATGTTTTGCTTTGTGGTCTTCATTCTAAGTTTAATAGTTTTCATGCAAAGATTTTGTCAACTAAATTATTATTGTTATTTTTCTTTATTTTTGCTTTCTTGGAGAATGCAGTTATTTATTTTTGCAGGAATTTTCCCTAAGTTTTTGTAAACTAGATGTAACTGATAAAAGCCTATCAGTTACATCCTGATTTACAGCACAGCCAAAAATATCCACCTTTACATTAAAATATCCTGCTCAATATTTATGAATTTTAATTGGAATAATTATGCTTTCCAAAAAGATAATTTCCTAAAAATTTAGCTTATTCAATTATAAATTAACTACATTTAGCTAAACTCTAAGCCCATTTTAAGGAATGTAATTTTTAACCATACTCATTCTATGAATATATGCATGTGCGTAGTTGTCTTTGTTACCAAGCATAAGAGGAAAACAAAATTAAATTCTTAAGTGGAAAAACAAAAATACTTTTTCACCATCATTATACAACTTATTTAGGATGCCCCAATTCAGATTTGTCAAATATTTTATTGTAGTTTACGAAAGTGCTTAGACACAAGTTTGCTCACTATGTTAACCAGAAGAAAGCCTTAAATTAAAAATCAATTTATTCATAAATTTTCTTTTTCTTAATGCTAAAATATGTCTTTGTAACCAGCATCTCCAACCTGCTCTTCAAGTGAGTACGTGTGTGCAAGTGGAGGCTGCATTTCGGCAGCTCTGAAATGCAACGGGGAGTTGGACTGTGCTGATGGATCTGATGAGGTACCTGAGGCATTTCTGGTGGTTTGCTTTATTTCCTGATGTGATCTTTTTAGTAAATTTTTTTTAGGTCTCGAAATAATTGAAAGGGCAAATAGGGTTTTGTTGCATCCTTTGAGTGTTGTCAGATAACTTAGCCCCATGGTTGTGTGGTTCTGTGCTCTGTGGACACGTTTTGGAGTGCAGAAATTCATTTTCTCAAAGTCAAACCCCAGGCATGGTTGTGGGGCGGTTTCCATCAGGGACTGCTCCCTCCTGGCAGCGTAGGGAAGTTGTTGTTGCTCTGATTCATTAATCCACAGCTCGTGTCTGTGTTCACACAGATGGATTGTGTGACAGAATGTAAAGAAGATCAGTTTCGGTGCAGGAATAAGGCCTACTGTGTCCCTGTGAGATGGCTCTGTGATGGGATCCACGACTGTGTGGATGGCAGCGATGAAGAAAACTGTGACCAAGGCAAGAGACACTTCTCTAAAAAAGTTTTTTGGGCTTTTTATGAGCACACAGATTGCAAGTTAGTGGTTCCCTGGCCATTATGAGTGGAGAAAGGGAAGTTCTGTGACCTCTTCTGACAAAGACAGTACAGAAGCTTAACAAGTGATCTGTGATAGGTGAGAGTGAAAAGTGATAGGTTGTTTATGACTTGTTCCTGCTTTCTGTCTCCCCCGCCAGTGATGAAAAGGTCATGTTGTTACTGGAAGCATCTTCTTTTTAATCAAGGAAATCAGCAGTAAATCTGGTTAAACTTTTACAGGCCACAATAAATTACAAAGCCATGCACAATAAACTACACAGCTGTGCAATATAATAAATAGTTGCTAAATAAGTCATCTTAAGAGCCTGGGTTTCTGTTTATTTCAGATTAAGTAAAATTAAAGAAGTTTTTTTTCTAAGTAATGATTTTAGTTGGCATTTTGTCATCTTCCTGGGGTTTTTCTTGGATTTTTCTTCTTTCTTTGAAGTGGGTAGTTCCGTGTGTTAGCCATCTACAGTCACATGTTCTGTGCATAAATTCAAAGCATAATGAAGTACAGTAATATGTGATAATAACCAGATATGGAACAAACATAGTAAAATATTCTTTCCTTGTTTTAAGTCTATTACACAGCACTTAAGACTAAGAGAGGGAAAAAAAGAAAAGAAAAAGATGTCATGTGATGATGATTAAGTTTGTAAGAGAGACCAGAAAATTCAGAGAATGTGAAGAATATTCCAGAGGTGTTTAGGAGCAAGAAGACAGATAACAAAGTTAAAAAAATAAAAATTCTACTCCATTTTAAAAAGGCTTTTAAAATATCTGGTCTGTATCTCTTTAAAAGCCAATGAAGTGTAAGTAAATAGTAACACACTTATTTTATCTGATGCCCACATTATTCTTTGGGTAGCATAATGGAGCTTCTGTGAACTGCAAATTGCTTATAATACAATAAGAAGCCTATTCCTAGTTGGTTATTGCCATCATACTTTGTATTTATGTCACAATTATGATTCTGTTGCAGAAATCTATTTTATAAAAGAATTGTGACAGGCAGAGCAATCACAAGAAACAAATGCCGGTTTATCTCACTGATAACTAATTTTTTTCATCTTTGGAAATACAGCAAACACAAATGGAGTTTTATTCTACAGCATTCTAAAATAATATCCATAATATTTATCTGTGGCCCACTGTGCGTGTTTACAAAAATAACTCTCTTCAATCTTATTAAACAACTAGAATGATGGTTATATTGTGATTGCACACACTATTATTTGGATTCATGCCTTTCATCATGAAGAGTACTTGAATTTTATATATTTTCCTTGGATAATTATACAGGATATTTCTGTTAATGTTCATAAGTTATATTTGCCAAGGGAGTGAGTTATACCTGGTAGCATAGTATGAGAGTTCAACATCCTCTTATGCAATGAGCATTTCATGGAAATTAGGGGTTTTGGGGAAAAAAGTTCAGCCATTCTGAACATTTATAGCAAAAGAAAGCCTTCTGTTGGTTTTAATGAAGTGTGAACAGGGCACTGAATGAATGAGTAAAAAGCCACTGAAGCCTGATCTAGCTCTTAGAGTGGGTGTAATGCATTGAGGTAAGCCACAGTGAGAGTTTTGGCATTATCATATAAAATTTCATTGTTTCCTTCTCTGCAGGTACACAGCTTCATTTCTTTTATACTCCACTCCTCTCAGGAAAATGAAAATCCAGTCACTATAAAAATGTGTTTATTAAGGAAATTAATTGCAGAACTGTCCATAACTTTGTTGATTGGCAGTGATAAAATTTAGTCGTAATTGGGAAACAAATCCTTTCTTACCACGACACACATTAAAAATTGAATTCACCTTGAACTAATTTTTAAAGCCTGAGAACACTCTGCCCTAAAACGTTTTCCCTCAACCTGTGTTCCCTTTTGTTAGATGATTCAGAGCACATGGAAGATTTTATTCTTGCCACTTTCTGTGTTCAATAAATATCCTGATGAGGCACTTCAGAAGTTACAGAAAGGAAGATCCTGTCAGAGGTCACTTAATTTTATTTTTTCTGTGCCCACACAGCTGGGCCTTTCCTAGATACAGCATTTAGAGGTATTGGGGATTTTACAAACCTGGCCAAGGCTGTTGCTGCTCAGGAGAAGAAAAGGTGCTGATATAACTTTGGCTGCAATAACTTTGACATGTGACTCAGAGAGTGGAGTAGAAATAAATGGATGATCAGACATTGATGTGAAACAAACCTGGACTGAAGTGGCTTTTCACATATTTGTCCCTATTTCTGTTCATATCATTCTCTGATGGCCCAAATTTCTGATGTACCAGCCGGGCCTTTGCTGAGAGGCTGCATCACCCAAGAGAGTTGCAGACTGGGAGTTCCAACATCTCCTGGCTGAATGCAAGTGGAACAACCCAGCTGGTTGCTCCTTTGGGACCTGTGTTTGGTAATTCCCAGCCAGCAATCAGGAGCAGGAAGGGTTTGGTCAAGGAAAAGGTTTTTGAATGAGTATTCCTCTGCCTCTCCAACCTGCTCCTTTGGGATCTGTAAATTTGGTTATGCTGTCTGCGTTACTCTCTGCAAACAGTGTGTGATAAGTGGTTGTAGTGACTTTATCAAAAACTGACATTCTTTCCTCGTTTTGTTTTCCTGCCTTTCTTTTGTTCTGTCATCTTTTCATCTTCCCAGGGGGAAATATATGTAGAGCTGATGAATTTTTGTGCAACAATTCCCTCTGCAAACTACATTTTTGGGTTTGTGATGGTGAGGATGACTGTGGAGATAACTCTGATGAAGTTGCTGAAATGTGTGGTATGGCATTATATTTTTCAGAGTTTTTTGTATAATAAAGCAAGAATGACATTTAAGACACACAAATATATAAAGGCACATGCGTCTTAAATTTTGTTTTCCTTTTAGAAGATAAGCTTGAAATATGGGATATTGTTTTCTCTTGTAATTGCTTTCCATGTAATTTCAGATATTTGATATTTGCTATTTTTAAGAAATGAAACTTTTCTGTAGGAAACCCACAGAGGGAGGAAGAAGTTTCTTGTATATGTAATATTGAGCATCATCACACTTCCTACCTCTTTTTCTTCTTTTCTGCCATATTTAATGCCTCTCCAAAACAGCTATAAATCCACCCTTATCCCACAAAATCTCTAAATGAAGGACTTACAGTGCCAACACGTATCTGGCTTTGATGTGTCGTTAAAAAGGGATTAATAGCTGGGTAACAGCTGATTCTTTCCTTTGCTGTGCAGTGAAGTTTCCCTGCCCTCCAACGAGGCCCTACAGGTGCAGGAACAACAGGGTTTGTCTGCGGCCTGAGCAGATTTGCAATGAGGTCGATGACTGTGGTGATAACTCGGATGAAGATCACTGTGGTAGGTGATTTTACCTTTCAAGGCACTCAGATCAGAGAAAACACCTTGAAGGCAAGCTTTGTTACACAGGTCTGCTTGTCCTTCAGAAAAGCTTAAATGGAGGTTAGCAGATCGGAATTTGAAACTGAAAGAAATTAAGCTTGAAATAATTTCCTGTTGTTTAACGCTTCGCGGTCATTCCCATTTGTTTCTGTCTAAAATAATCCAAGAATCTTAAATACTGATTTGTTTTCCTCTTATTAATCTCTAATTATGTAGACAAAATCACATATAAAGCCAGACCGTGTAAAAAGGATGAGTTTGCTTGCAATGACAAGAAATGCATCCCCATGGAGCTGCAGTGCGATTGGTTTGATGACTGTGGAGATGGCTCAGATGAGCAAGACTGCAAAATAAGTGAGTTGGGCTGGCAAGATCTGTTTTCTTGATTGTAGCAGAAAAGAAACAATTAACTGAGACATTCATCTGTGCAAGACCTATTGAACAACACAGAACTCAGTTTAGTTCCTTTTTTTAGTTACAAATAAATGGAATTCTGTACCACAAGAGCAAGGCAATAGCAATTTAATAGCAATTCAAGTTGTAGAGTTTTTTTGGTGTAGTTACGATTTCTTTACAAAATTTAAGTATAGGCTGATTGTATTTTGTTTCATATTTGCAACAAGAAAAGTTTTAGTATTAAATTCTTGATGGGAAATGTGTCTCAGTTAAACACTGTCATTGCATAAAATATAACACATTAAATTATGCAGATGTAGATAAACACTGTAATGCCATTTTGTTAAAAATGTACCCAATGCTCTTTAAACAGGAAGATGATTTTGTTATTTGTTGTTGTTAGTTAAGGTCTCACTTTTAACACTTCAAACAAATCTGCCAGGGATTTTTTAGACATTTTGTTTATGTTTAGGTGTCGCTGAATATACATGTGAAGATAATGTGAATCCTTGTGGAGATGATGCATTCTGTAATCAAACAAAATCCTCCCTTTTGTGTCAGTGTAAACCTGGATTTCAGAGAAACAGGAAGAATAGACAATGTGAAGGTACAGATTTTTTCCATATTCTCTTGTTGTAAAGTATTAAAAGCCAATTCTGTAGTCAATTTTCTGTTCTGGAGAAGAAGATACATATCATGCTTGGGTTTTTTTTCCACAGAGTAAAAGCTCTTTGATAGCTATGGGATTAAGAAATTTAAAAAAAAAAAAAAAAAAAAAAAAAAAAAAAAAAAAAAAAAAGCAAGAAAGGATTTGCAGTATACAGATTCATACTTTTCAATTGGAGAGGTTATCAAAGATTTAACACTAGTTGTGAATGTCAAAAGGTTCAAGTCAGGCTAATAAATAATTTAAGGTGCAAATGGGTTTTTTAGAAGTCTAGTAGATTATTTAACATTGGTGTTGAGGTTGGCATATCAGAATATTTTGAGATGCTTAAAATAATGAAGAGCATAATACAAAATTGAAATAAAATAAACAGAGAGAAAGTGAAATCCCTTAGAAAATGTAGCCTTAATATGAATGATGCCATACTGGTCAGCAGGAAAATGTTTATGAGTCCCCTTTGTTAATCTGCCTGATTATATGAACATGTTAAATAATAGTGTATTAAAATACAGATATATAAAGTGCAATTTTTCTTCACAGATATCAATGAGTGCATGGTATTTGGTGCCTGCTCCCAACACTGCCATAATTTAAAGGGCTCTTACAGCTGTGCATGTGAGAAAAATTATAAGGAGAGGAATAACAGTTGCATAGCAAAAGGTAAGGCTGTAAAAATCAAAATGGACAGTACTGCCATTTGTTATACAGATTGTCCATAATTTTGAAGCAAATTTGCCATGAGAACATCATATTAATGAGTCATTACTGTTTCCCACATAACATGGACTCTCTCAGGGTTTGGCATCATTGCCTGTTACTAAAGAAATCAGATTATGACATGGGAACAAACAGGGGTACTAATTGAAGATAATGGTTTGTTATTATAGGAACACAGACATAATTCTGAGGAATTATAATTTAAAAATCTGGGAATCATTATCCTAAATCTGAATTGTCCACAAGCTTCATTTCCATTGTAACACAGTTCATGCTTCCTTCTCTTCATCACTGAAATTTGCTTTAGCCAAGTTCCTCTTTGTTCTTGCATTTATCGGGAGGAAGGGGAAAAATGATATTTTGTATTTCATACTCATAAGGAGGAAGTGTGTTAGACAGACATTTTAAATTGATTCTCTATGGATAAATGTGATATAAATGGTAAATAAAAAAAATCCAAATACATTCTAAATTATCAAGCAGATTTTAAACTTTCTCTAGACTCAATGAATTGATATTAGAAAACATTTTCTTACCAATAATATACAACATCTGGATCAAGATGAAGAGATGTAAGGTTCTGTTGCAGTCAATTTCAAAACTTCACTACCTTCACTAAAGATAAAATCATTACACTTTCGATTTCCAATTGAGCAATTTAAAAAACATGTTTATTGACAGCTCTGTGTTCCTTTAATATATACATTTAGGACCCTCTAAAGCATGCATATGAAAATATGGGATTCATATGGGATGAATGCATAATATCCTGTATTTTTGTATGCTGCTTAAAAATGTTCAAATTCTCATATTACATGCTCCTTAAAATATAGTCTGGGTGTCTCACTGTGTGCTTGCAGAGCACTAAAGTTGATATCAGAATATCAAGAGTTTCATTTATTGCCCTGAGTGTGGGTGTGTTTGCAGTCTTCAACAACCAGAAAATAATTTTAACATCAGAAATGATACCAGCTGAACACCCAAAAGCTACTTGAGTTAAACACACTGATTTTTGCATTAGTTGACATTTACCTTATTTTTGTTTCATTATAATAATCCCTAGGCTCTGAAGATCAAGTTCTCTATGTTGCTAATGACACTGACATCCTGGGTTTTGCATATCCATTCAACTACAGTGATGCTCATCAGCAAATATCACATATTGAACACAATTCAAGGATAACTGGAATGGATGCATATTTTCAAGGGAATATGATTGTTTGGAGCACTCAGTTTAATCCAGGAGGGATTTTCTACAGAAAACTTCACGACAGAGAGAGAAGGCAGAGTAACAGTGGCTTGATAGTAAGTGATCAAAATTGAAGATTAAATCATCCAAATTTCATTCAATTTATGTTTCTGTTCTGACTCTTCTATAGTAGCATGGGCTGATTTAGTAAATTTAAATTTCTATCTGAGAATGGTTTTATTTCAGTGATCCTTATGGCTACTAAAGCCTTTCTCTGAATGATTTGGTAGAGTCTCCAAGACAACACCATTGTAGGATTTAAAAAACTTTCCTACAAAGAAATAATCACTATATTAGAAGCTTGGGAAGTCTGTATACCATCAAGATTTTTTTTTTTATTTTTAATTTCAGTAGAGCAAAGGAAAGAATATAATACATAGAGAAGAAAGCCATGAATTTCAAATCCTTGGAAGCTAGAAAATGGAGACAGGCTAAACACAAGTGATCATATAAACAATAATATTGGCAAAGTTATGATAAATATTTAAACATTAGGACAATTCCTTTTTATTCCCATTTTTGTTTAATAATTCCCACCTTATTTTGAATAAGCATAAATGTGTGTTTAGACTTTGCAACACAAACATGGATTTTCATGAGCTCGAATAATTTCAAGTGGTCTTTACTTGAAAATAAAATAAATGCAGGTTGTTACTCATTTTGCCTAAAACATTTCTACAAACATCTCTAGGAAGTGATGCTGCTGATCTGAAGATAACAATGTGGTCTTTACATTGGTGTTTCTATAATGCTGTGAATTTAGATGTTGGGGGTTTTAGTCTTTATTGAATTTGATAGCAGAGTGTTAGTTTACGCTCTAGAGGTGTTAGTTTTTTCTTGGCCAGTTAGAAAAGACACCTGTCTGGCTGTTTCATGTTTCCTTGAACTTAGGAGAGGTAACAGTGGTGACCTCCCAGCACAGGGCTGCTCCTATACACCCAGCAGAATAAACAGGAGCAGCCACAGCAGCCCAGCCTTTCATCTATAATTCACACACATCTGAAACCACTTCTAAGTACATTCTATCCAAGGATATTCCTTCTCCAAAGGAATGGCATTCCTGACTTTTGACACCAGCAGGGCAAAAAGCCTCAGGATGCAGGCACCAATGGACCCTGAAGATACCTTGACTCTGGTGTGGCTTCTTTATGAGTGGATGAAAACCACTTCCACCTGCCCAGCAGAAGTGTCTGGATTTTATTCAGAGAACATTTATGGAAAGTAGATCTGAAGTACAGAATAATGCCTAGGATCTCTAGTAGCTCTGTCATTGGGTTTTACAGAGGAATACCTTTTTTTAAGATGTGGAGTAATTCTACTGTGGAGTTTCTCTCATTTAAATGTGGGGGATATTTCTGTTTAAAAAATCCTGATAAACAGGTCTCTGTATCGAGTTATTCACTGGAAAATAATGAATGTGTGAAGCCTTGTGAAGTTAGGGTTGAGAAGGTGGTGGTAGTTTTTGTTTATTTTCTTTCCTTTGGGGGGTAATCTGCAGATGCATGCTGCAGCAAGAGCAGTTTGCTGGCCCACAGCCTCTCTAATGGATCTAACTCTTAGAGGTCCACAAAATTGATCATAAACTTCCTTCAGGCATCTTCATAGTCCAGGGATTGAAATTTTCACAGCTGATTTGTCACTGTCTCCCTGATGGAATGAATAGGGACAAAATATTCTCAGAATTTCTATTTTCCTAACCTACTGAAATTTTTTTTAGTTTTTGTATCCTTTTTCACTGTTATCCAAGAATATCTTTTAGTCACTTCCTTTTTACTCAAAGATGTAGAAAAAATGATATTTTTCTTTATACCCCATGTTCCCCTGTCTCTTCAGTGCAGGGAGGTCCTTGTGACAATGCTTGATCCAAGCCAGACAAAGCTTTTTTACAAATCTGAATGTGGAAGATGCAGAGAGTTTATTTGAATATATTTTGGACTTCTCATTTATATTTATGAAACATTTTCTTCTCATTGTGCTTAACTGTTCAGTTATTTTCCCAGCATTATCTCATTAATATTCAAATATTGTTGCCTTATTTGCAGCTGATCAATAGGTTAATTGGTTCTAAAGTGTTGCCTTAATATTGTCACAGAAATTTGGTTTTAAAACCTTGAGAATTCCTTTATTTTTACCCAAGTTTTTTTAATGGGTAAGTTTTCAAAGGTTACATTATAACTTTTATATCTAGACTTTGATATGTAAATTAGGACAGTAAACTTGAACAAAGTCACCTGCATTTTCAGGTAATTGCATTAATGCAAAAATCCATCTCAACCGAAATTGCTCCATGGAATTAGCATATCAAGAGCCTTCCTCGGAGAATAGCTTTAAGTAGCTCTCCTGATTTTCTGTGAAAAGAGGTTTAAGACTGGCACAAATTCAAGCATTAAAGAAAATAGTAAATATCAACTCTTCAGAGTTTATGGTCTGATGCAGAAGAGGATTTCACCCCAGTCGAGTTCAGGCAGTCCAAGTGAATTGGTGATAACTGGAGCAGCTCTTTGCTGCCTAATCCTTGGAGAGAGCTGGAGAAGTTACCTGAGGTGAGTGATGAGCAGGCAGCGACCCCACACTTCAACTCAAGTGCTTTATTTTATGGAAGAGGACAAAAAGATGAACATTAAAATAATGATACCCATAGCAGGAAGGAAAGCATAGGTTTTGTAGTGTATTGCAGTTTATTGGCAGCCTGCTCCAGCCCCAGTGTTCTGAGAGCTTCACAAGAACCCTTCACCATTCTTGTGGCATATCCACTCCTGTTTCCCAACACTTGCCCCAGGGCCCAGTGCATCCCTGTGAATGCAAACTATTTCCAGCCCCTTTTCTCTAAATACCAGGAGTTTAGGGCTTGCTTTAGAGCTGCAGCTCTGTCTGGATGAAGATTATATATTTAGAAGGCTCTTTCTGGAATCAGCTCCTTGGGATTTATAAATGATCCTACTTTAGGTAATGCAAGTGGTGGTTTGGTGAATCATTGCATCCACTGGGATGCTCATCTGTCAACAAAAATGTTGTGTTTCAGTGAGCAAAAGTCTAAAAACTTTGTTGTTTTTCATTTCTTTTTCTGTTCTAGTAATATAACATTAGATAATGTATTATTTTTAATGCAGATAATTTAGGCAAAATAAAACATTCCTTTACTTTGTTCCACAGCAATTCCATAGCCAAAATATCTGCAAAATAAATAAGATAAAATACTTCTTCACATGTGCTTATGATACAAATTAGGTTTGTCATTTAATCTTCCTGTTAAGCATTACAAAGGGGTGTGTTCCTACTGCTTGTGCAACGTGTTTTCTTCAGTCAAACTCAATTTTAGGGGCTGAAAATCTGTAATCTGCCATTGCATGAAAAAGGTTTCCAGATCCAAGTTGTTACTGCAACTTCTTTTTTTTAATGTTTGCTTGTTTGTTTTGGTTGTTTGGTTGGTTGGGGTTTTTTTATTATTATTAATTCTTTACCTTGAAAACAGAATTTACAAGACAGCAGTTCTGATCAAAAGCCATCGAGCTGACATTGGTCTGTAACTATGCAGATACTTCCAAACTGTGAAAGGCAATTAGGTTTCAAACCTCAATTTTTCTAATAAGTTGTAGTGCATTATAATTAGCTTCAAAGTGGGCTAAAATCACTGTAGAAAACATTAATGTGATTTCCTTCCTGTATTTTCATCCTTATTTTGTATGCAGAATTATTCTTCAAAATTAGCATAATCCAAATAAGCTATTAGGTAAGAGCTAATTTTACTAGACAGTAAGTAATTTTACTAGACAGTGTGAGAAGATGAATAAGACCTCAGAAATATGATGTAGCTGTAACTTAACAAACACACCTGGAAGTTACACATTATCAGCATCAGCTAGTGCTTTTTTCCCTCTTTTTTCTTAAAATCTCTTGCACCAGATGGCTCCTTGACATTTCTTCTTCTTGTCTCCTTCTTCATTTGATCTTTAATATTCCCCCCAGCTTTACTGGAATTTCACTTTCCCTGTCTGGTTGAGGAGAAAGGGTCAGTATTCCTCAACAACCACATCCTTGTTCTGGAATTTTTGTAGGATGTCCCTTTTAGGATGTCTCATCTGCATCCTTTTTGGGAACCATCTCTTAGTCTGCTTGGTAATTCCCATCTTGATCTTTCCAGGCTCTCCAAAGACAATCTTATTGTAAACTGTGTGTTTGAAAAGTCAAAAAAAAAAAAGTGAGAGGCTTTTCTGGCCCTGACAGCTGCTTTCCTTTTAAAAGAATATTTGTTTCCAGCTTTGGAAGCCATTAATTCTTGTAGTATCCAAAGAGCTCTCCCAGGTATGAGAGGCTTCTTGTCAAAGGTTCCTCAATATTTCACAGAAAGAAAAGGAGTTTGGATAAAAAAAAAAGTTTAGGTTTGTTGGGGTTTTTTTGGGTGGGGGGGTTGAGGGTTTGGTTGTTTGATTTTTATTTTTTTTTTTTGTACCCGGTCCTTTCTGTGAATTTTGTTTGGATAATAAGAAAAAAATCCCTTGTTATATGCAAATGCTACACTTATTTTAAAAAAACCAACTTTCTGTTATTTGTGGAAGCATGTGCTGCCACTGTCATTATTGCACAGCAAAGAATTATGATACAATACTTTCTTTAAAAATCAACTGTGACCCTGTTTATAAATAAATACTGTTTTGTAAATGCATTGATTGATTTTGCTGCTTTACTATTCCTCTAAATTGAAAAATAAAGGTTTTGCATATCTATAAAACATACCTTCTATGACATTTTTGTAGAATTAAAAGTTTATGAGCAATGAACTCTCTAAATTCATCCTTGTGGTCCTATTATTTCACCTAGAGAATGAAATGACCTTTATTTTATGTTGAAAATAGTCTACAAATGTCTTGTGTTATTAGGGAACTCTGACACTTGAGGAAAAACGAGATATTTTAGGATTTTCTTTCCTGGTTTTCAGTTATGTGGCTTAGTAGCATCTCATTGCTTTATTTTTTTAAGGAATATCTGGTTTTTGTTCATAATTTAACTTGTTGTCCTTATAAGTAAATAGGCAAACAGTTGCATGTGTGTTTAGCTCATGCTGGTCTCGAGGTTTTTATGATACACTGCATTCACATTAGAAAGAGTGGGTAATCCTATTTTACAGGTGATGTTCATTTCTGCAGGAATTCCAGAAAACTTTAGAGAAACTTGTTCATGTAGATCTATTTGCAATATGAATTCCTATCCTTAGGACCATCTTTCAGAGCTAAACCTTAATGATTGTGAAAAAAAAATCATCATGGATGTCTTGCAGTTGATAAAATTAATGTTATAATCAGTCAAGCCTCTTTGACGTGCAAAGATGAATATTTGTGCATCCAGAGAGAATTTTATGCAATTTTCTAAATGCAGCGAGTTTCTCTACCCTTGGCAGCCACTCCTGAGGATGGGCTCAGGCTACTCCCACTGGAACACCATGCCCTGGTTCTGCATGGAATTAAACAGCTGCATAATCTCCAAACTTCCTTTCCCTTTGATTTCAGATTAGTCTATAACACTTGTTTGCTTCAGTATCAATTGTTCAAGTAGTTGATGCCAAAGCGACTTTTACCTAATGTGGGTAGCCTTAAACTTGAAAAAACAGATTTGAAGCATTGACTTTGTTCTTCTGCATGGAATGGAGGTGTCAGCAGCTCCCTCAGGGCTGAGCTCCTGCAGGTGCAGTTTATGTCTTTCCAATGCAGTGTTTCTGAAAAAATGACACGAATCTATGGCTGTGCATCTGCTGTGAAAGGCCATTTCCACAAATCTGACTGCAACATCTGTTCATTTTAGTGTCCAGAGTTCAAAAGGCCCAGGGGCATTGCTGTGGACTGGGTGGCTGGGAATATTTACTGGACTGATCATTCCCGAATGCATTGGTTCAGCTACTACACAACTCACTGGACCAGCCTGAGGTACTCCATCAATGTGGGACAGCTGAAGGGACCAAACTGCACCAGGCTCCTCACCAGCATTGCAGGAGAGCCTTATGCAATTGCTGTGAATCCTAAAAAGGGGTATGTATCCTTCAACATCACTCTGATTTGGTAATTCAAATAAAACCACAAAAAGGAGCAAGGAAAAAAAAATTATGTCTGCAATTGTCTAAACATTTCCAAGCTATTTACTTAATTTCCTGCTCAACTTACCTAGGTGTGAACCAAGACCTCTGCTCTGCCAGGAGTGTTGATAATCTCACAACAATGGAGCATCAGTGAGGTGTTTTGGGGTTCTGTGTGGGCACTCAGCTCAGTTGTTGTGTTTAATTCTTTCAGGATGATGTACTGGACAGTTATTGGGGACCGGTCTCACATAGAGGAGTCATCCATGGATGGTACTCTGAGAAGGATACTGGTTCAAAAGAACCTGCAAAGACCTACAGGTAAACAAACAAAAAAACCCAAGCAAATAAAGAAAATGAGACAAAACATCCAAGAAATGGGTATTTTTCTGTATTTACTGCCTGAAAATACTTTAGTAGCATCCTTCTGTGTTTTATTCCTTTACTTCATGATAGAAAATGGATGTTCATGGATCTTTTTTTGGGTTTTTTTCCCAGATATTTAACACATGTCCATGTAGAAGGAATGCAAAGAAAGAGTTCAAACCTTTAACATTTCCTCCCAAATACTACTTTACTAATATTGTTTACACTGTTCTTAAATCTGTTACCACATATGGCTTTCCTATTTCAAATAAGAGGGAGTGAAAGTTTGAGCATTTGGGCCTAAATCATAGGATTTACACAGAAATGACTATCACAGGAGTTATATGTATAAAACAAATAGAAATGCTTCTTTTATCTCTGATACCATGAAAGATACATTGAGAGTGTTAGTTATATATTAATGTGTATTTAAATCTCCTCATTAAAATGCAAAGAATAATTTAAAGCTGGAGAGTGGGGACTGCTTCTAAAACATGCCCCTTACAGGTTCCATGTATCTCACAGAACGGGCACATTGTGATTGTCTTTTATCAGAAATTATTCTCTTTAGCCATATCCTTGAATGCCAGTGTTCCTTTTAAAGAGGGTTTTTTTGATGGAGTTTTAAATGCAAACATATGTCACTGGTCTGTGAGTCAGATTTTCTCCACTTCCTCTCATCTATCTGCAGCTGGTTAATTTATGACCTTAAGAGGAGTATTTTCGCTGTTATGTATAATTTCTTTTGATGTATTTTTTCTGACTTACCTACTTACATAAATAGGAAGAAAAATAACTTTTCCCACTCTTATTAAAGATGCACTGCAACTTCAAAAGCTCAGAATAAAATTATTTTATAGTTCCAATATTTTCTTCAGGCTGAAGTTTTTGACATGACCTAAAATAGCATATTAACCATTTAATTTTCTTCTGTGAAGCTTGGACTACTCGATTTAACTATTTTATTATTGCCTGGAGGCTGGGTATTCATAATGTCATTGATCTTATATTCTCTTTTGTTTTCTTTTCATAGACAGATGAATATATATTTTTATATATTTATTTATATATTTTATTTATTTATTTCTGCCAGTATTGCTGTTTAAGTCTTTCAGCACTAATGTAATTAAAATAATCTGTTTTTTAATTCTGTAAGACTGCATGGGAAATACTAGTGATAAAAATGAGAACACAATTAATTATGTGTGGAAAAAGGATGCAAAGACTCCATGAATTCTGAATGCCTTGTTTTTAACACAGGATCACACTGGTGTAATTGGCATGTTAGATTTTAGTTGGGAGAACAGGTTGGAATATTTGATTCTGTATTTAATACACACCTGGTATTTCTGTCCCTACCTCTGAGGAGAATGGGTTAGAAAAGGTGCTGACCTTGGGCAGAACAAGGTAAAGAAAGTAAAAAACCATGGTTGCCAAGGGGAAGGTTTAAGTGGGAGCTCTTTATTCTCTTTGGTTTCCAGTCAAGTCCTTTCATTGCCACAATATTTTGCATACATAAGAATAGGAATGACATAAAAATGTCGACTTATAAAAAAATACTAATTTTTTTTCAGGTTTTATGTTCCTATTTGAACTTTATCTCCTTTGTAGGTCTCGTAGTTGATCAGTTCAGCCAGCGCCTGTTCTGGGCTGATTTTGAGTTATCTGTTATTGGCAGTGTTCTCTTCGATGGGTCCGACTCAGTTGTGTCTGTGAGCACAAAACAAGGTATGGAGAGCCTTGGTATAACATGATTCCTATTTATTTTATTTTATTTCATTTCATTTCATTTTCATTTGTTTTATTTTATTTTCATTTTATTTCATTTCCTTTTCATTTTATTTTATTTTCATTTTATTTCATTTTATTTTTTGGCTGAAGTGTCACTATTCAGAGGAGCTATGTAAGCAAAAATCAGTGGTTATTGAATAATGGTTTGTGCTTTTGTTAGACTATGCTTCAAACATTATCTAAACAGGTGTTTTAGATAAGATAATTTTAGCTTTAAGATGGTCTAATGAAATTACCTTTGGGGAACAAAGATTCAATGATCTGTGCAGACCTCCAAATTTAGATATTACTAAATAAGATTGGTGAATATTTATGCTTGGTCTCACTTGGATTTATATTGGAGCTGCCTGTGTTGAGTTGGAGTTTTAGGGGTTGTAGAAGAGTTGATCTCAATCAGCTCTGGGAGCAATAATGGGCTTGGCTTTCAGGTCAGTGAGTAATCATAGAATTCTGCTAATAGAATGGGAATGAAGGAAGTTCCTTTTAATAAAAATAGGAGATTCTGATGAAGCAAACTGTTTTCTGTTGCACAACGTCTTTTTAGCAATTTGTCAAGGAAGAAATTTATGAAATTTGAATAGAAAAAAGAAGGAACATTAAAAATATATTTGAAAGCAGCCTTTTGCAGAGGATTGCTTAGTGGGCAGTTGGTTCTGGAGAATCATCAGGGTGTTAATATACCTGGTGCTATTGAGTGTTTTAACCCAGAATTCACCAGGATATTCTGGAATATACTAGGAGGAATCTCCCATAATCCTAATTGGGCAGAACAAGATTGAAATAATTTTATTTTGGTTTAAAAGCATTTTATTCCACAATTTGTGTCAATATACATGAAGATGATAATCTGAAGAGAGATCACTTTGAGTGTAGGGATCTGACCACAACCTCCTCTAGCACTGGACCAAAGTAAAATTGGGGAATTTAGAAATTGATTTGCAATGAGACTAAAACCTTCAACCCATTGAATTAAACAAGCCTGAAAGAATTAATTATAATTCATACATATTTTTATGAAAATGAAATACTGAGTACCAAGCATTGATAGCATGAAAGAACAATAGGAAGAAATAAAGGCTGATTGATGAAATTAAGTAAATGCAAGGGAAATACAAGACCATTTTTAGAGTAAATGGAGAAAATAGCTGGCACAAGGTATCACAAGAAATTATAGATTCTGTTTCTTTAAGGCTTCAGAAAGAGCTGCATCTCAGGAAAAAAAGTTTGAGTTGGAAGTCGTTGCCTTATTGAGGGTAAATGTGAAATTCTACAGCCAGTTGTACACAGGAAATCCAACTGGTGGCCTAATAGGCCCTCAGAGCTCCTAAAAATGAGGAGTTGGTAGAGTTAACAATTACTTTTGCAATAATTTACTATAATTATTAATTGTTTAAAACAAGTGTAGTATCAAAACTACAATTTCAAATATGTTAGGAAGGAGTTGAAGAAATGTTTCAGCCGAATAATTTCTTTGATGTGAAACAAAATGACCTCTTTCTTCCTTGTCACATGCATCTAGTTAAAGTGTTGTACCTAAGGTGCAACAAGTAGAACAAGTCTGTTCTAATTAGTGAGCTGTTCTTACAGAGTTTCTTTTTTTTTTTTTTTTTTTTTTTTTTTCAATGATCAGCCAGTTTCTGAGGCTCAATTGTGTGGAAAACTGATAAAAAGCTTGAAATTTAAGTTTTCTGCAAAATGGGAAGGGTTCCCTTGAGAAAGATTGCTTTTTTAATGGTAGAGAGTAAACTAGCTGTCTGCAAAAGAATGTCCTTAGGTGTTCATCATGGTAATAAATTGAAGTTTTTATTAAAAAAAAACTTTATTATTATTTGAATATGCATTTGTATTTACTGTCTCTTTTTATTCAAGGTTTACTGCATCCACACAGAATTGACATTTTTGAGGATTACATATATGGAGCAGGCCCCAAGAATGGTGCATTTAGAGTGCACAAATTTGGCAAGAGCCTTGTAGAATATCTAAGTGTGGATGTTGATAAAGCAAAAAGTGCCTTGATTTTTCACCGCTACAAACAAATGGACTGTGAGTAAGCATAATTACTTTAAATTCAATATCACCTCAGGGGGGAAAAAAGTAACCAAGTTGTATAAATATGATCCAGAGCCTGATTTTACAAGCTGAAAATAGATTGTCTTTTTTTTTTTTTTTAATATGTAATTTTGATGGGTTTTCACTCATTTAAAAGGATGCTGGACAAATTTGTACATAAATGCCTTTTGTTACCTGCACTGTAACTGAGATATAAAAAAAGAAAATTTAGAAGAGAAATGAATAACAGTCCCTCTAGCCAGAAGCAGATGAAATTTTTTTCTCCATGTTTCCAATACATTTTTGGTAATGGAATAAATTCTGTCCTTCTGTGGGTCTTGCACTGTTGTTTGAGGGAGTGTGCTCAGACTTGAGGCTGTTGATATCCTGGGAAATGGAAGTGTATCAGAATTTTAGTGTCTGATTATTTATCTTTTCTTTGCTTTAGAACACAGCCCTAATTTTTTTTAAATTAAAAAAAAAAAAATAAAAAAATCAGTATTTCTAATATTTTGTCTTTTTAAGCAGTGCCTAATCCCTGCTTGGACCTGACATGTGAATTCATTTGTTTACTCAACCCTTCTGGTGCAACATGTGCTTGTCCAGAAGGAAAGTCATTGATGAATGGAACATGCATCGATCAGAGCCTCCTGGGTGGGTATTGAAAACTGCAGGAAAACCAGAAAATAAACAGCTGGTCAGCTTTGGTCATTGCAAAAGGAGACTGGCTGTGACTGCAGAGCTTTGTGATGACATTACTTAGCTGAAACTGAAAGGAAAGGTGAAGAAAAAAAATCCCTGATTTAAAAAAAAAAAAATCTCCCCCTCTAATATTCATCAAAATGAAAAATGAGCTTTCAGCTTAACTGATACAAGATGATACTTAAAAGTGAGTGGGTATAAATACTGACCAAAAGAAGTTTGAAAAGCACTGAGGTGTTTTGGATCACAAATTAAATGAGTCATTTAGGAGAAAAAAAAACAACACTGCAGCAGTGGTGAAAAGGCAGTGAGAGGAACATACTAATAATAATGACTTTGAAGTAACAGTCAAAGAAAGAAAAAAACCCTGCATCATTTTTATCTAAAATTATATCTTCTGGGAACCTCTCTAATGACTAATACAGAGACACAGGAAACCAGAATTCATGAGAAAAGAGCCTCTAAGTTCTTGCTGTATTTTAGGGATGGGGAGGGAATCTTTTCAATAGAAGATTATTGAGTACTTAGAAACTCTCTTCACTCTAATTTAGGCCAAATCTATCTCGGTCACACTGCTGGAATGATTTCTTAGCCCATCTGAATTTTTAAATGTTCTAGAAATCACAGAATAGCATGTCTGGTGTGTATAATGTGTATTAGGATGTTTTTCTGATGTTTAAGTCCAGAAGTGCAAGTGATGGATATTTTGGTGAGATCCTCTGTGCCTAAAGTGCTCAATTTAGCAATTAAATTAATTTACCTGAAATGTCATAATTCTCTGGAGAAAATCTCACTGATCTCTACTGCTAAGGCTTTAAATGTTGAATTAACAGGACTGTGTTTTAGTGGTTCATGATGTGGTATTGATAAAACTTTCCAACTCTGGACACGAATCAGTCTGAGCACCCTCCCTGCCCCTCCAAGTGTCAGCTCCTTGTCCATCTCAAGAATTTCTGCTGTTACAACACCACCAAAAAATTATTTCAAATTACCCACAGTTACTACTTAGGTGTTGGAGAATGGAAAAATAAAAGAAATTTGGTTTTCACTAGTGATTTGTACCAGTCTGTACTCCTAATTTCAGTAATGCTCCATTTTTACTAGTGGGCAAAGGACTATGCTGTGGTAACGTTTTCAGGAATGTGTGTTTTCATTAAAGAAAGATCTGAAGAGGTTTTTAAATGATTTGTTATAAATTTTTATGGATAGACAGAAAATGCCTAGAGAAGCATTTTTAATTTATTGATCATTTTCAGTACCTTCCCATGGCTGCAATATCTGTTATGACTTTTTAAAGGGCTGCTGAATAAGTGTTTCCTTAGTTTCTTGTTTACAATTGTATTTCAAGCAACATCTAATATAGGCTTTTTCTTACTTTTTTTAATCTATGTTATTTTTGTAATAGTGGACTATTACAGCTTTTTAGTATCACAAATTACGAATTACAAATTAGTACTCTCTAATAATTTTTTTGCACTATTTTGATTTATTTTTTTTTTTAAGTGTGAGTGGATGTTAAACATTTGTCCCTTGCTGAGACTCCGCTTCAGCTTCCAAGGACCAGCAGAGATTTCTGGAAAGATCAGAGCTGACCCCAAGATCAACATCTTGAACTGATACAGGTTTATAATCAAAGGCTGACTGACAGTCACTTGCCATTAATAGCTCACTAATAGCCTGCAAACAAAAGAAAAATTAATTTATAAATCAGGTACTTTTCCTTTAGGAGGTTATACAGTAGAGAATAAAAACTAGGAGCTGCAGTTTTCCTTTTCTGATGAAGACCTAGAAAATGTATATGAAATATTCCAGACCCCACACATTCACCTTGTTTAAAGCTCTTCAGAACATTTTTGGCACAGTTAAGGTTGTCAGTAACCCAAAACAGAAAATCCTATGAGTTGTTGAAGGGTGACCTGACAACCCAGAGGGAGGTTATTACAGACATATTTTTTTCCTGTTGGTCTGCAATAAAATCCTGATTGAAAGTCAGTCAAAATACTCTTGTTGATTTTGGTGGTCTCCTGGTTTTTGAGGTGTTCTGGTTTTGTTGTACTTGCACACAGCTATTTTAGGTCATGTAAGAAGTCTTTTACTTTTAGAAATTATAGCAATTGGGGATATAATGAAGTAGTAGGGTTGAGCTGTACTTTGTGAATAATAGATAATTGAAGTTACAATATAATATAGTAGAATAATGAATATGCATAATATTTTAATGCCTTTGAGTGCTTTTTGAGTCTTTTTAAATGCAGTAAAGAAACTAGTGACAGATTTTCATGACTTGGCAGAGCCAAGATGGGACAGCCATCTGCAGTTCAATTCAATTTCTTCTTAGTCTGTCTACCATAAAGGTTGGTGACTGCAAGGTAATTTCAGTCTTGCTCTGTTCCTTGTGCTGTGTCCTAAAATCTGACTCAGATTCCTCTTCTTTGGATTGTTCAGCTTCTCCCTTCTTTCTTTTTTTATTTTTTTTAATGATCAGAAGAAAATTAGCTAAGTCCTTAAAATCTGCACACTCTTACTCCTGGCTTGGTCCACTGTGTTATTTTTCTTCATGAGTCCTAAGTGAGGAATTTTAAATATTGATTCCTCAGTGTCTTTCTGTAGGGCTGAATCCAGATTGCCACACACAGCTGTTTCCCCAGCACCTCGAGCAACTGATGAGAAACAGCTTCTGGGTTGGATCTGGAGTTTCCAAGCTGGAGTCATTACAACATATGGGAATGTTGCATCACTGAGAATGGTTTTTTATAACAAAATGAGCACAAGTTCCAATTTTCTGACATAAGCTTCCACCTCATTTCTCCCTGGATGATTGTGACTGACAGACCAGCGTTCTTCTGGGGTTATTTGTTGACTGAAACAGGCTGGACTTTTCAGTCTAGAAGCTACCCTTTAGTTTTCCTAAAGGAAAGAGCAGAGTACCATCTGATATTCCTAAAAGAGACCCCTGGATTGGCATCCATTAGGTTTCTTGTATCTAATTGTCTGTAGCACAATGAAGCTAAAAATGCACCCAGAGGATGAAAATGGAGAGACTTGCACTGGAGGAAGACGTGGAGTGCCACAGCTGAACGAGCAGGAGTAATGAACACTTCCAAGAGTTCCCTGTTCTGGAGCCACACGTTTATCACTTTCCTCTTAAGAGGGGAACATTTCTGCTCTTTTGCTCGAGTGGAAAGCCTGAGGAAAAAAAATCCAAAGACTCAGAACTGATGTTGCTTCTGAACAGAGATGAAACATTTGATTTATCACGTTGCTTCCCTCAGCACGTTTCTGTGGGGGCTTGCCCACTGCATACAGAGATTTCAGGCAGATTTGGCTGGGGTTTGAGAGGTTCATCCCTGTGGACCTTCTTTTTCAACCCCAAAATCTACCTCAGGGAGGAGGAGCTGCTGCAGTTTGGTCCATGCTATCTTCTTGGGGGTTGTGCTGCTTTTTCAGACTTCTTAGATATAAAAAAACCCAAGGGTCACAAAGAAATCTGCTTCTGGTTTGAAAAAAAAAAAAAAAAAAAAAACTTCTGTTTGCAGCATTTCTTTTGTATTTAGAAAGGGGTAATTGTTGGGAGAGGTGTTTCCCAGTACAGAGAAAAATGGATTCCAGGTAGAGTTTCTCACTGTGCATCCTTTTCTTAGCCATTCTCTTCCTTTTAAAACTGTAAAGCAAACAGATTTTCTAAGAGGAAAAAAATTTGAAAGGAAAACAAAGAGAAGCATCTGTCTTACAGCCTTCAGACAAAATTTGGGGAGAAAACTTGTTCTGATGCTTTTCAGCATATGGAAAACTGGCAGGTGTAGTACAACTCTCATCCTCATAGTAGAAAGGAAGATTTATAGAACCTTACCTCAACATCACAGCTCTGCTCTCTGTCTTTATTAGCTGCATTCAGCTCAGTAAAGGATGAGCTACACCTTTGTCCAAGGGAGAGCCAAGAGCAAATAACCTTCTGCCCCTTGGGATGAGCGTTTCCCACTGTGGGGAGGGAAACTCTTCTTGTCCCAAAGAATGTAGGTCCCTACCCTCGTGCTCTGTAGCATCATCTCCTCATTTACCTTGTCTAGACCAGGAATTGGGGATACTTCAAAGGGGAGGAAATAGAAAAAAAAAATGCATTTTTCTCAAGAAAGAATAGGGTTGTTATAGAAATGCCAATAAAAGATGTGTCTTGTGTAAGAGGGGGAGAGGAATGGGATATCAAAAAATTGAACAAGTGAAAGAAAAAAATACCTGCAGAGTCCACAAAGCTTTGATTTGCTGTTTTATCAGTGTTTCTTCTTTGTAAGATTTTCCTTTTGCTTCCAGTAAAAGGGAAGAGTGAAAGATGAAGCTGATAAGCCAAAGTCTATTAATGTTTGTATCAATTTTACTGGGAAGAAAAGCATAAGAGAAATGGTAAATAAAAATTTTTTGATTATGCATTCAAGATGTTAAGATTGAAACAGGCAAAACAAGGCAGCAGAAGACTAAGTATCCAGATTAGGGGAGAATATATAACATTACATGATCTGTAATCCTTTCTTTCATGTTAGAGGGATTCAAAGACTAGGGGTAGGATAAAAAGTGAAATGATATACCTCTGTCATTTCAGAAGTGAAAAGAGCAGCTGAGAGGTCATTAAATCTGAGTTTAGCAAGCTCAGAACAGCTGAGGCTGGAGTTAGAAATTTTTCTGATTTTTTTTCTTTTTAACAAGTTTGTTCCAATGGCAGGTGCTTGCTAGAGCTGTTCCCACTTCATGTTTCTGAGGTATTTATTCAGGAATTCCAATTAACTGTATTCAGCTTTTTATACTAAGTCTTCTGTATTTTTCTCCTGTATTCCTTTTCTTCCTGTCTTCTCCTATGGCATCATTTTGCTCATGTCTCCCACACAAAGGCAGGCATGTCATCCCCTTTTGTACTCAGTTGATGTGAAGCAGGGTAATTTGTTTCTTGTATTTACCTCCAGACAAGAAAGCAGCACCATTAAACCCCTTATATTGTTCAAGTCTAATATATGGTTTTAAAACTGCCTTTTCCATTGCATCTTTCAATCCTCTTTCTTAGTTTATTGAAAGTCCAAAATTGCTGTATTACCATTTCTCTGTTCCATATTAGAGCTGTACTGAAACTCTTGAATTTGTTTCATAGAGAATGAAATCAGCAGTAATTTTCATTTTTTTCCCAAATTTTATATCTTAATTCTATGGAATTGCTCTAAAAGAGAAATAGAACAGTTTTTTAATGCACTATCAGAAAGGTTCATAAAAATCAGCAGTTGTCTATACTTCACTGTTATTTATTCTGTTTTTGCCAAGTCCCGCTCCATAAACTCATGACTAATGATAAGTAAAACAGATAAGATAAGCAAAACAAAAATAGACCTTCTCTCCAATAAGACATGCTACATTATCCATTCAAACAACTTCCATAATGAGTAACTGAAGAATGGTTCATGGAACATCAAAGGATTTAATGAACCACCCAAATTAATAAAACACTGAAGCCTCCTCAAACTCCCAAATATAAAGTAACTTTCTTACAGCAATTGTATATATCCAGGGTGGATACCAAAAAGCAAGTGCAAAGAGGATTTCATATTTTTATTGTAAACCACATGAAATAATGAGGTGTCAGTCAGTCCATCACAGGAATTTTACAGTCTGAGCAGAAAAAAGGAAATTATCAGAAAATATGGCTTAGGAGCGACAAGTTTGTATGCAAATACCAATTTTTGAGGAGGATTTAAAGGCTAAATAATTTCCTTCTAAATATTTTAGACAGGGCTTAGTAAAGAAGGCTGTTAGTTAGCAGAGAGTGTGAAACAGAGATCCAAAAATGGCTAATGAAAAGGGCTGAAGTTACCAGAAAATGACTGGGAAGTTTTCTGATGTCTCCCAGATGAAACCAACATTTCACTTTCCAATACTCAAACTAGGAATTATCATTTCAAACAAGAATTCTCACTGTCATTGCTATCTTAGATCCTAGGGAGGCCAACTTCCCTGTGCCATGCAAGAGCTCCCACCAGCTCAACACCTCCTGGCAGCCTTTCCAGGGTTTATGGTCTCCAAAGTGTGTGGGGTTTTTTCTGTCACTGTGGAAACAGAAGGGATAATTTACTTCCTCCATTCTGAAAAGAGGAATTCTGCCCCTCACTGACAGAGCTCTGTGGCTGTGTTTGAGGCAAGTTCTGCTTTGCCTTTGTGAAGCTGGGGTTGTTGAAGCTCTGTGTCTGTGCTCTGGCTGCAGATGACAGCTGTAAATTAACCTGTGAGAATGGAGGGAAGTGCATCATAAATGAGAAGGGCGATCCCCGGTGCCACTGCTGGCCAAGCTACTCTGGTGAGAGGTGTGAAACCAATCACTGCTACAACTACTGCCAGAATGGAGGGACCTGTGGGGCCTCTCTCCTTGGTAAGTATTTCTGAAAAACTCATTTGCCTGCATTAAATGTTTGAATTTGTTCCTTTTTATGGTATTTTTTTTTCTCTTTATTTGTTTTGTCTGTACTTAAACAGTAAGCAAAAATAGCAGCATATTCCATACATATTCTTTGTAATCGATAGGGCTTTCCATTCACTTCTCTGGGTGTTTCAGCACAATTAAACTTTCTACCAGAAAAGGGAGAATATAAGCAAATATTCAATGTAAAGACTCGCATGTAGCAGTGGAATTGTAAAGCAAAATGTCCATACAACAAGTCCATACATCTTATGCTCTAAATTTATATCAATTTGCTCCCTAAATTTATATGTGCATACCCAGAGATATTTGCTTCAATTCCTGACCTCAATCCTTTACTTTTGTCTTACTGGAGTTCACCAAATAAGAATTTTACTCCTCTAATTACCAGGAAGACTTTGTTGGTGAGAACATGTACTCTAAAATGTAGCAATTGTATGGGAAAGGAGAAGTAGAACTCTATTTTCTGTTTCAATTAATATTTAAATATGTGATTCAAAATACAAAAGCTAGAGAAAAGTTTGCTGCCCCCTTCTCAGAAGCTTTCATCTGCTTAAGATGCTGTGAATTATTTTCTCCTGTGTGATGAAGTGGCCACCAGCCTCTGAAAAAAAGTCCAGGCCCATGACCTTGAGAGGCTGGTGACTGCTCATCACAGAGATTCCTCCTGTAATGCAGAATTATCTATCTGAGTCTTCGTGGTAGAGGTAGCTTAGATTGTAAAGATCTCCTCAGCACTCCTTACTAATTAACATTAGCTTGTGTAGTTTGATAATTTAGCCCCACTTGCTGGCTTCTCTGGAGCCTCCTCCCGTTCACTGAGGAGTGGTGGCAAAATTCCAAGTGAATGCAAGTAATTTATTCTTTCAGCTCTGAGTAGTTGAGGGTTAATAATGTTGTTCATAATAATGGCTTAATATCAGAAAATGAGAATTACTTGTACTGGAAGTTGATGAATTGGACTTTAAACTGCTCCTAACAGCTGATGGAACTACTGACACAAATGATAAGCAGTGATTTTTATCAATGTGGTGAGATCAATAAATGCTAAGTGAGGACATGCAAGTGAATGGAAGTGATGGCTTAAATGGCATGCAGAACTTCCTCATCATCTGAAAAGAGGATGTTTATTCCCACATTTTTACATGTCTGGCATCTAATTGATTCTTTTGTGGGGTTAAAAGGCTTAATAAAATTAATAACTTGGCTCCTGGAACTCAGCTCTGTTGTGAGTCCTGCGGAGACCCCAGGGTTTTATTTAATCCCTTTCTTTTGGCAGTAGCTACAGGGCTCACTCACCTCCAGCAGTTTGTTTTTCCTCTCCCAGGCAGCTCACACGTGCTGTGCTCACACAGCTATGCTATCTCATGGATATTTTTAATTTTCATTTTCCTGCTAAATCCAGCCTCTGAAATCTCTCAGCCTTGCTAAAACAATTAGTGCAGTGGGTTTTGCCACCAGTGGGTAGAGGCAAGATATGAGCAGGGTCTGTAATACACTTTGTTGAATTCTTAACATGGGTCTGAGCAGGCAGGAATCAGCCTGGGCAGGCAGGAATCAGCCTGGGCGGGCAGGAATCAGCCTGGGGAGGCAGGAATCAGCCTGGGGAGGCAGGAATCAGCCTGGGGTTGAAGGAATCAGCCTAGGGAGGCAGGAATCAACCTGGGGAGGCAGGAATCAGCCTGGGGAGGCAGGAATCAGCCTGGTGTTTGGTCCCAAGTGGAATGAGGTGTCTGCACTCAAGTTCATCAGGAGAGCCAGCATGGGTGTCACCACAGTCCACATTTTGTTGTTCAACTCCCCAGTTGGGGGAATCTGAACCTTTAACAGCAGCTAAAGTTGACCTTAGCACACATGAATGACCAAAGTGTGCCTTTAGGAGCTGAGACCAGCACAGAGCTGGTTCTGATGGCTGTACCTGTGCATACCCACTGATAGGAATATTCTTCTGCTATGCTGGGTGCCTTTAGTTTCATCTAATTTTTAGGAGTCATATTTCAAGTTAACCAGATGTCCTATCTGTCATTTCCAATTCATGAGGGTAGCCATGCCTTGAAGCCTACGCCATAACTTCCATGTGCTGGAAATGTGGAAAAAAGACCTTGCATCTTTCTAAATCACAGTGACTCCATCCAATATTCCAGATAAAATGTTCAAGTTGATGTGCATCTCATCTTCCTTGCATGCCTAGCCCCTGGACCCCGTAAATATTCTATTAAGAAGAAATCTCTGTTTCTTATCAGGCTGTATTTCTTATCTCTATCAGCCCAGAAATCATGTGTTACTGAAACAAACTAGCATGCCAGTGAGATGCCCCTTATCCCAGTTTAATCTAACCCATGAGGTAGTAAGGCTGTTATGTGTTTTACAGAGAGAAGTTACACTGGACTCCCCAAAAGCATTGAAAAATGCAATTAAACCAAGAAAGCTTAATTCCTCAAGTGGTTTTGCAGCAACCATCCTGTCTTTCCAGTCGAATACACAGTCCTTGAATTGGGCAGGGCACTTGTAGCTGCAGGGGATGCGCTAGTCCTTTGGACTGAGGGTGTGGAATCCAGACCAGCCTTGTCTCAGCCTTCCAGGCAGAGCTGATCTGCTGTGCCAGGCTCATGGGAGAGTTGTGAGACTGCTGTTCTTTATTCTTGAACATTTCTACGCACAGGAGTGAAAACGTTCTTTATTGCTGGGAATTGCTTAGTTCCTCATTAATGGTTTTCTAACTTCAGCATTATATTTTGTCTAGATTTGTAGTTTGTCCTACCAGGTTGATTTGTCTGACAGCAGTAGAATCATTAAAACTGCAAAAGAGCTCTGAGATTGAGTCCAGCCCTTAACCCAGCTCTGCCAGGTCCACCACTAAACCAGGTCTACAAGTGACACATCCTTTAAATCCCCATGCTCCCATAAGAGTATTGCAAGCTGGTTTTGGTAAAGAACTCCCTCAATTTCTGTAAAGTATAAGATTACTATTTTAAAACTAAGTCAGCTCAGTACCATTGGCTATTGCTGTCTGTGCATGCTTCCCCCTGTACTACAATGCTCACAAGGACCTCCTCAACAAGCAGCAGTCATACTTCTCACCCATTATACACCTGACTCATCAAAATGACCTGCTGAACTCATGCAATCAAGTTCTACATGTTTTCCCAATTTCCTTTAAAGTGTATTTTTGTTCAAAATGATGACAATTTTTCCTCTGGAAGTTGCAGAAGCCGTACGTGTGCCAGTGCCAGTCTAAACCCATCTGCAAAATATAAATGATCTGTGATCATTTCAGCTTGCTTGACTCTCTCTTTCTTGGAGGCTTGAATTGTCCTGGTCAAGTCTCACATATTATTCTAACAGCTTTGATGCAGTCCATCTCAAAAGTGTCATTTTGTACAGGTGGCCTCTGGAGAGCTTAGGGACTGCCAGCAATTTTAGCCTCGTGAGATGATGCTTCCAAAGGGTCCCCACAGCTGGAAGCTTCCCCAGGAGTCAGGGAATTTCTTTACTGATCATTTCTGGCTCAAGAAATGAGGAGATTTCCTGGGAATTAACCTTGCTTCATATCCTGATCCAAAGAAAATGATGCAGCATACAAAATACTCTTCTGGTGGATGTGTGTGTTCTAGTAAATGTGTAAATCCTCCTTTTTTTCCCACCTAATATAAAATAGCAATGTGATAACTAATTAAGTAAATTGCAGAGTATTACTAATTTTTTTAAACATGATTGTGCTAAATCTTTGCTGGATGTGTTAAGTTGTAGAACCTCATTATCTGCACACAAATGTTAATTTGTTAAACAAATCCCACTGGCAATTCAGGGATTATTCACTGTTGGCTTACTTACTGCTAAGCCTTTTGGCAAATTCCTATGTGAATGTTATATAGCCAGAGATTGGAGAAGCTTTAATTAAAATTTATAAGTTTACGACAGTTGTATTGAACTACAATAATTGAACAAAGAAAATGTCATCAGTTAATTAAAAGTACACATCTGAGACATGTAATTAAAAGTTTGGGTGTGATAATGAACACTTTCCAGTAAGCCAAATTAATGGGAATTTGGGCAAAAAAAGTCAATGTTACCATAAAAACACACTTTGTTTCTCCATGTAGTTTAAAGTAAAAAAAATGCAGCAATAGTTTGCTGATTGTCTCAAACACATTGACTAAGTTAACTAGTTCACGCAATCAGTTAAATCCCTTCGTACTCTACAAAAGTTATGTCTAATCATACAGAATTGTGATGTTTGTATCAAAAAGAGTGAAAAAAAATTGTCTTTCCTCTAAATGAAAATGTACGAAATGTTCTGAAAGAATCATTGTGTATGAAGCAGGTATTATTTTGTGATCTATTTTGTGAGCAAAACCAGGTGATTTGGTGCCTACTGAAAATGCTGTCAGTGAAGAACCCATTTTGCTAATGCCACATCAGTTCCAGGAGTTTTCCATGGTGCTGTCAGCAGGACAGCGAATGAGGGAAGGATGAGGGTGGTGTTTCACTGGAGCTGATCTCAGGTCCCAGCAGAGCCACCACCACCAGTGTTGGAACAGTTCCTGAGAATAGCCAGAGATATTTAGAATTTGTTCTTTTCTCCTTTTCTTTTCCATAACACAGAGAGACTCTGTATTTGTAGGGATAGATTCCAATCAGCTCACCTACTAATTATCTTCAATAATGCAGCTTCTCCCCATTCTTATTGTTTCAGTAAAGCTAATTATGGTTCATCAGCTGCACAGAAATGAGTTATTGTGATTCCCACAGAGTGCTGATAACAACTCCAAAGGACAAAATATTCCTTACAGAAAGCTCATGTAGAGCCACCTCCTTTTCTTTAGTAGTGACAGCAAGTTAAATATTGAAATTAATGACGAATATTGACACATAACAAGTTAAAAACACACATTGCTGGTCATGAATTTATCTGTGACTGGAGAAATAAATAATGTAGGTTTTGGTGAAGACATTCATCTGGATGATCTCATTTTTCAAAATTTGCAGAAAGCTTACAAAAATAATGCTATTGACCTATGTTTCGAATTTTTTTAGCTTTTTTTTTTTACTTTATTTGGTAATTGAAAATATACAGTATTTGTCTGTTGCTTAGGCAATATCATGAATAAAATTGATCTCCTTAGAATTCTGATCCTTGCAAAATATATGTAAATATAAGCTTAAGATATATGAATGAATTCCCAAAAGAAGTCACCCACATATTACAGAGAAAGTAAACCAAAATATTTATAGCAGTTTTTGAAGTTTATTTGAAAAGTTATTATGTAGAAAATTAAATTAACAAACCAGGAGTAACCACAACCTCTGTATTCAAACCTAATTGAGCATTGAAAGATTTTGATCCCTATTATCTTTTTTGTTTTGTTTTGTTTTGTTTAATGATTTCTTTTTTGTAAGAAAGGGCAAAACTACATTTCATTTCTATGTCAAAAATTTAATCTCTTTTTTCATATCCTACTGCTGAAATTAACTTATGTCTTAGAGTCACCATAATATATTCTCCTTTATTCAGCTAAATACTGTTCTGCATTTGAAGAAGTTTAGCATTCCATAAACCACTTTCCATGAGAATATTTTTCTACATGCCAACATGTTTTGAATCTTTCTGTGGTGGTAAGGGTCAGGAATTAAGAAGGAGTTTTAATTCTGTGTCTGTATGGTTTCAATCCTGAGATTTCATGACCAGGGAAGGTTCTGGAGCTCTCTGTGCGTGAGCTCATCCTGCAATTTCTGTTAGTTGGGTTATGTGACATCTTGGTTACATGACAGTTTCCTTTTCAAACATAAATCTATGTTCTGATTCCATGATACAAAACCTTATGACATCATGACATTGTTTGGCATTATTTAATGTTGCAGTTTTGTTAAACAGTTCCTGGAACCTTTTTTTTTTTTTTTTTTTTTTTTTTTTGTATTAGAAGTAATTTATGAGGATTTTTTTTTTTTTTTTTGTATTAGAAGTAATTTATGAGGATAAGGCAAATGAAAATGTCATTATTAGTATTATTTCTGGTGTCAACAGTCTGTGTATAAATAGGCAATGGACTGTTAACATTACTGAAAGTCATGTTAAATTGAGTGACAAAAATGGGGTTTAGGCTATACTGTATTAAATTTTCATTTAGCTGTCAGCAGTTTGGCATATTTATAAGTCTACTTTAGGAAAGAATAGGATAATCTTTTATACAAACTTGAAAAACATCATTGTCTCATCATTTTAACAAATAGAGGAATATTAATAATGAAAACATAGACCTCCAGATCTATGTTATATCACTATTTTATCTTTTTTTTTTTACTGAAACACTTGTTCAGATGAAGGATTATGTGAAACCCTCTGTCTTGGGGGCAGAAATTTAAATACAACTGTATACATGGGGAAAAACAAGTGGAATCTGTGCTAACATCTGAGTTCAACATCTTTGATTTAATGTTTAGATCACAGGGGACAGATATGAATAACCAGGCTGATGAATATTAAAGGAGTTGGAGCTATTTTTAGGTCAATGGTTTTGTTCCTGCTGTACTCATTAGAGAAAGAGACTAACTGATCTCATGGCCCTTAGGATGATTTGCAAAACACTTTAAATTAGCATAGCTTAAAATAGAAAATACAGAAAAGAATTACGTGAAGTGTGTCGTGTTAGAAGGGTGAGAAGTAAGTGAAGGAAAAAGATTGAATAAATCATTCTGCATGAGTCAGAGAGAGGAGGCAAAATGAGGGTGCTTCACTTGCATTGAAAAATTCTCCAATGACTCTCATATTAAATGATTGCACAGGATTAAAAGAAAGGCAGACCAGAAGAAAAATTGAATTGTGGGGTTTGTAGACTGCTCAGTTTAGTCTGAATTACTCAATAACACAGCCAGCTAAGTGGAGAAAGACCAGCAAGGTTGCACATCTCAGAGTTTGAGATGAAGCTGTGGTGAGCATCAGGTGGCAAATGGGAAAGCAGATTTGGGTACATTGGGTTGTCAATGATAAAATCTGAGATTATTTTTCCTGTTTATGCCTGGAATTCCAGTCCAAAGGGATTCTGCAGCACACGTGCAGTACATTACGTAGTTAACTGGATAAACACGAAATCATGGAAAGTTTTGGGTTGGAAGGAACCTTAATGCTCATCTTGTTCCAACCCATCCTGTCTTCCCTCTTATTTCAGAAGAGTTCTCAGGTCCTGCTTAATCTTCATATCTTTCCTTCCTGGGAAACCAGGAAAAATAAAAGTGTTAAACTTGGTTCTCCATAAATTTAAGAAAATCCTTGAAGCTTAATGAAAGTGAAGAGGAGGGTGGGGGGAAAATAATGCCTTGCAAGAGATAACATAGAATGAGAATAGTTTATTAGGAAGTGAGAAGGGAGATGGCTGGTTGGACACATCAGGTCATTTACTTGAAGATTATAAATGAGATAAAAAAGCAAAGTCAGGAGATGGAAAAACATTAATGGGATCTAGAAGTTTGTTTTAAAGAAGATAAGCCTTAAGAAAATAAGACAGGAAAGTGGAAGGGTTTAATAAAACAGTGGAATTGTAACAAAGCTATAAATCCTTTAGACATGAGATTTAGATAAGGGAAAAAAAAGGGCAAAATTACAATAGAGAAGAATCATAGGAGGAAAATGCATTGGGTTTTAAAGACTATTTTAAAATCCTTTGAAAAGAAGCTGTAGACTAGGAGTTCATTGTGGGCAAATGTTCATCCCAAAGTGTTAACTGCTTTTCAGACATTGAATATTGATGTTACAGGCATCTTTGGTCTGATGCCAGACAGCAATTTTTATGTAACGGTCTTCATTATCTGAGGGGAGTGGCATAACAAAACAGGCCCAGATACTTGTGGTTTATTAAAAATTGTTCAGTAAAGTGTGGCTATTGGTGCATTAGTAAATATTTGTGTTTCCTGTGATTATATATCAGGGCTTGTAGATTTGAAAATAATGTAGCACACTCTGAAGAGACAGCAATGGACATCATACAAACAGTTATCCTCCACAAAAGGAGGAACCCAGCACGGCAGGATGATTGAAGAGTTCAGTCACATCTTAAATTCCTGCTTAGAACCACCTTTGAAATGATTGTATATTTTAAATAATGGCTTTTTTCCTCATAAAAGAGTCAATGACTGTACATGCTCAAGTAAAAAATGCATGATGCATTTTTTTTGAGCACCCATATCTCCCAGAGCCAATTTTGCCTTTCAGAAGTTCTGCGTTCAAGCAATGTCTGCAAAGGCACGTTCTCTCAGCGTCTCGACAAACACAGTTGGGCCCAAACATTGAAACTCCCTACTCTTAGACCAAACCTGTGTCGAGAAAGTGCAGATCATTGTTGTAGTTTGCATTTATTTTTATCATAAAATAGCTTTCTCTGTTTTGGACAGGCCGGCCGACCTGCAGCTGCGCTCTGGGTTTTACGGGGCCGCGCTGCAACCAGACGGTGTGCGAGCGCTTCTGCCAGAACGGGGGCACCTGCAGTGTCACTGCTGGCAACCAGCCCTTCTGTGCCTGCCTGCCCGAGTACACAGGAGACAGGTGCCAGTACTGTAAGTAATCTCCACTCATTTTTCCATCTGGGTTTGTAGGAAAAGTTCTACGTGAGGGAAGCTTCAAGCCCGTGAGGGTGATTTTTTTTTTTTTTTTTTTTTTACGGCGTTGTTAAATTTAGTGCCAGATTATTCGTGCTGCTGAGGTAATGTCGTCTGATGCATTCAGGTGATCTTTGGGAATATTTCTCCTATTCTACACGGCTGGCAGGAGAAAGAGGTGTTTTAGGAATGATTTATTGTTATTTTCATGAATAAGCCATAAAGTGGAGTGGTACAAGACTGATGATTTGTCTGTAGCCATGAGATATGTTAAAATTTTCTTCTGCAACTTGTCATATGTTTTGTTATGCTGGTAATGAATTCACATAGTTGATTAGAGAACATCCTGGTGTCCCTAATCTTTGCAGACCAAAAAGTCTTTTACACTGCTCCTCTTCCTTTGTTTCAAATTTCTAACTCCAACAAGCAGCACTTGGAGAATAGCTTTGAGTGTCACGCTGCTATATTCCTTCAGCTTGCTCAGAGATCACCCTGAGTATGGTTTCTGCCCCATCCTGGTGTTGAAACTGTAAAGGATTTCTGAATGTTAATCTTGTTTACTTCTCGCGACTTAGACTCTGTCTTTTGCATCTGATTTTCTCCCTGTTTTTTCATTCCAATGACCCATCAGTTTCTTCTTGAGATAGTTTCCTGAAGGTTTCCGTGCTTCTCATTTTTTACAACTTCCTCTAATTTTTCACTTCTTTAACAGAGTAAGAAAAGTAGATTATCAACCAATAGGCATTTTGCTTTTCATTTAAATTCCTTTTCTTGCCATGCTTTTGTTTTCTTTCAACACCACCTCCTTAGAGTAACTCAAGATATTTGAACATAATCTTGAATTTCTTCTTTTGGTCACTCATTTACAAATGACAGTTTGTCTTCCCCATGTCTTTTCAAAAATGATGACTCACAAGCAACCTTCAATAAGTTAGAACCAATTATTTTGCTGAGATCTGAATGATGCTTTTTAATCATCTCATTTTTTTCTACTCCTGCTTGGTTAGACTGTAACATTCTAAAGGCAAGGACTGTCATAGTGCTTGTCATAGAACATTAAATGTGAAAGCCATCATCCCTTTTGTACCTCCAGTGAATTTGCTGAAGAAGGCTTGATTTAAGGAAAAAAAAAAAAAAAAAAAAAAGGATGGGAAATTAGCTGTTATAAAGGTCTGGTTTAGAATTATCTACAAGATACAAAAAGTATTGAGGTTTAGAGAAAGGTCTGTCAAACAAGGAAAGGGATAGCATGTGTCTTAAATAGGATTTGTATTGAAGTAAACTGAATATATTTCCAGTTGGGAGACTATGAAATAAATTGAAACCTTTGAATGGAAAACCAGCAGTAATTGTGATTCTCTCCCCCTTGGTATTAAGCAAACTGCATGAATCCACAAATAAGTATCTGCAAACACAATTGGTTGTTTGAAAATAGTATAGTACATAAATCATGCACAGACAGACACACAGATTAAGGAAAAATATTTACTTGAGGCTTACCCAAAACCAAACAAATTGTTTCTAGTTCAGTGCTTCTGCAAACATCTTTTTTCTTTTTTTCTTTTTTCTTTTCTTTTTTTTTTTTTTTTTTTTTTTCTGAAGGGAATTAATTTAAATGTAAATTTAAGGGTACTTTTTAAACAATGCTTATTATCAGATTTGGATTGTCTGGGAAGCTGCCACAATGCAGAGACTCTAAGACATTATAAAATACAAGATAAAATTAAGCTTTTGCTGATTTATCACTTAAGTCTTTTGAAGGGGGGGGGAAAGATTTACAATCTTTTGGTGGCCAATAAGTTTTGTGAAATTATGCCAGTCTACAGTTAATAATGTGTATATGTCACATCTTTTATTTTTTTGCTGTATTCACACGTGTGCAAGATCTTTTGCTTTATTAATCACCTTCACTTTGAATGCAAGCTGGAATACATTAGTATGGCATCATTGCAAAGGTTGGTTCCCTCCCAGATATCTTTTTCAGTCTGTCTTTGCTGTGACTGAAGGCAGTTCATATGCAAAGGATGACACATGAATGTGTGTAGGTATTTTACTCCTGCTTCCAAGCTTAAAATATTATTAGGAGGGTTTTATGGCAGGGAGAAGACATTTGCTTGCAGAATTACCAGCTTGCAAAGACCTTATTTTCCCCACACTTACCATCTCCAATTACCCAATGCAGAATTTCTCCTGTGATTAGTTCACATAAAGGCTAATAACCTAAATGTGTGCTCCGTGTCACGGCATTGGCATGGCTGAAATAAATTTAAGTGACTGAATTTACATAGAATTCTACTAACATTGTGCATGTTATTAAATACACATAAATCTAATGTATTTAAATGGAGTTCCCTGCTTTAAATTCCAGAGAAAAGACACACAGAGTAGCTAAAGTTCATTTCTAGTATCATTTAAGGCCCAAACTACCTAAAAAATAGGGAACGTCTTCATGTGGTTACAATCATTCAAAGTGGATACAGTGATTCCACAAGCTGTGACTTTCCCTGAAACTGAAATCCCTTTTTTAGGAGAAAAAAGAAATAATTTTCCGCCATTTCAGCCTAAATGTAGCATAAACATTTATGCTACATTTATATTGCAGGTGACTAAAGGTGTTTGTGACTGCAATCAATCCTAAAAACTAATAATTGTTTTGAAGTATAACTTATGAAAAACTCCTATGTATTTGTGGGGTTTTTTTCATTTTGTTTAATTTTTGTGTCCTAATGTACATGCAAACATCTGCCCCTTGCACTGCTCTTATGTAAAATCACTCTGAGTATTAACTTTCAAACTGCAGTAGTTTTTGTTCCAAAAACAATCCCCTGCTGCAAATTGCCATTCCAATACCTGGAGCTGGGGAACAATGAACAACTTCATTTAGTGTCTTTCAAGCCGCTCTGGTTGCTGATTCCTTAAGCTGCACAGGCAGGCAGAGACATATAATGAATATTCAAACTGAAATAACTCCTTCAACAGCCATGCTCTGTCCCTCATCAAAACTCTTCCAGCAGTACTCACTCCTTGGAGAGGAGGAAAAACTGCACAGAGTAGCATAAGCAAAATGTGTTTCTGGCTTTGAGACACCCTCACAAGTGATGCACAGAGAAGCCATGGCTGCCCCTGGACCCCTGGAAGTGTTCAGGGCCAGATTGGATGAGGTTTGGAGCAACCTGGGATAGTGGAAGGGGTCCCTGCCCATTAAGGAGCTTAAATGATGTTTAAAAAAAAAACCAAAACAAAACCCCACAAAATAAAGTTGTCACTACCACATAAATAAAAATAAACCAAAAATGTTAAGATACCAGTACTTTGTAGCTCTTGGAAGCTTCTTCAGTTAGGCAATTTGATTTTTTAAAAGGGATGAAAACTGAGACAGTTACTGGTGGTTCTGAAGGGTTAAAGTATTCACTACCTGAAATCTCAGTCCTGCTGGCATTTAAACAGTTAAATACAATAATGGGGTCTTGCACAGTCTGTAAAGCTTCTGCATATATGTAGTACTTTGTAGAACTTATGGATTATGTCTTTATATATTATTATTAGAACTTCATGAAATTTTAATATGTGGATAAATGAAAATAAAACTTAATTATTTCAAAATATTGCTCCAATTTCAGTTTAGCATAATGCTGTTAATGGTAATGTGAATGTATCAGAAGATTTTTATTCAGCCAACGTCCCATTAAATACATTAACATTGCTCTGCTTTTCTCATCAGGAGTCTATATTATGTGGGATGATGCCATAAATGGTTAGGCAACTAGAAAAGGGGAAAAAAACCTCTTATGAGTTTATACTTCCATTTCACTTCCCCAGATTACACTGTTAATATATTATATATCTGTTTATGGCTTATTCTTGATTCCTGTGGCTGCCAGTGAGTCAGCGGCTTCAGTTTACATTTTGTCTCGATTATAGCACCTTTTAAAACATGCAAGTAATGCATCATTTGTTTATGTAACGCTCCTTAATGCCTTTCAGTGGTCAGGTTGCTCAGGTGATCTGGTGTTGCTTTCAGATGTTTGCCACCACTACTGCGTGAACTCGGAGTCGTGCACGATTTCCGACGACGGGAGCGTGGAGTGCGTCTGTCCCGCGCGCTTCGAGGGCCCCAAGTGTGAGGTGGACAGGTGCCTCAGGTGCCACGGGGGACACTGCATGATAAACAAGGACAGCAGTGATGTAGTGTGCAAGTGAGTGTGTGTGTGGGAAGGGATTTTGTTCAAAATCCTACATTTAGCAGCAATTCCACTGCCTTGTCCTGTAAATCTCTCGCGCAGTAGCTTGTCCCTGGAGCGGTGACATCAGATCAGTTCCTCTGTGGGGTTCCAAAACCAACTCATCCTGGCTTTCCAAACCAACTTGTGGAGCACTCCTCAACTGAAGGAAGCACAATGTAGCGGGAGACTGAATGCATTTGCACTTAAAAACATTGAAATTAATCGAGTTAACAATGGAGTTCTTCTGTATTGTTGAAATTTCTTCATTCTACATTATCTGTGACAGTGATAAAGACATACTAAATACTGTTGGAGGCATAAGTAGCATGTGCTGCTAATTGCTGAGTAATATTTTTGTATTATAATAGTTTATTTTCATTAAAAGAAGGATTAAATATTTATTGCGTAATTAATATCATTGCCTGTGCTAACTTTTCAAACCAGAAAAAAAATTCAGAAACCTAGAATTCTTTCAACCAGTAGACCTTATCATAATATATTAAAATACTGATTTTACAATGAAATGCTCAGATTTACTGAAATACTGATTATGTTTTGCCTTTTTTTTTTTTTTTTTTTAAACCATGGCAGTTGCACTAATGGAAAGATTGCCTCTACCTGTCAGCTGTGTGATGGTTACTGCTACAATGGTGGCACCTGCCAGCTGGACCCAGAGACAAATATACCTGTCTGTCTGTGAGTATCCTGCATCCTGCAGATCATTAAAATGCCTGTGTGACAACAAACAATAAAATTATTATGCATGTGTCTGTATTTTTGGTTTCTCTAGGATAAAATTACATGCTGGTTGCAGTTTCAACTTACAGTATTTGTTTTCTAGCTATTTCTGTAACTTCATACTTTGCATACCTTTTTGCAAAATGTGTTTTGAAATTTAGAATTTATCTATTGTGAATGCATATAGATACAAAGATATATCTTTGGAGACTTACAGTAATTTCAGGTCTGTTCAGGCATTTTTTTTTTCTGGAATGGAAACTTGAGGTTGCCTGCCCTGCTTCTCAGAGGTGGATTAAGTCTTTTCTCCTACAGAGATGGTCAGATTTGGAGGCAAAACCCTCCTCCTGATGGCTGGAGAACAGGAAAAATTATGTCAAGTTATTTCCCCTCTGGGGATCTGCTCATTATCTCTCATTTCTGCCCTAAACTTCCCACTGCCCAGAGTATTGTGGCTGCTCTGGGGTGAGATTGTGCTCTCCCTCCCGTGCCATGGTTGAGAGAGTAATTCAGGATGCTTTTCTTAAGCTCAGACATAAAATGCAAAGAAATTTGCATCCTGTTGCCTAGAAGTGAAGTAGTGTTGTAAGCAGAAAAGCTTACATTCTACTCCTTTCTTGAGAGCTATGGTGTATCTTCTTTTTTAGATGCCCATTATAAAATGCTGAAGTGGTCACTTTGGCAAGAAATTAATTTCTTTCCTCTTCCCAGCTAATCTGAGCTACCTAGTCATATATATATATATATATATATATATAGGGGTTTTTTTTAGTTATTTCCTTAAAATGTTCATTTTTCAGTAGTCTTCCACTTCTCCAAAGAACCTGGAGCTCAGAGCATCCTCCAGGCCAGAAGGAGGGAGATGTTGGAAGACAGAATTGGACCTGAGTGTCTCATTCCCTGGGTGACATAAGCAAATTGTCACCCAAAGGGATCTGGCACTACAACTTTATGACCACAGATACAGCCACTCCTTCATTTTGATCTTGAAAGAGAGTTTTATTCAGTCTCTCAAAGGACTTCCGTAAATTCCTAGATTTTGTTTGTGGAAGAGATGGGCCAAGGGTTCCTCCCTGTGAGAGGAACTCCTACATGAGAAAAGAGACACAACTCTTGTGACACTACCATTGAAAATTTGTCAGTGTAAGTTTGCAGGTTTGGGGCTAAAGACAGTGTAATTTAGGTCTGCACAGTAGCCCTTACTGAGCTGAAAATACTTTAATTGCTTATTTTTCTTTTTTAGTATTATTTTTTACCTGTTTTTACCATTTTGCCTGTTATTTGTGCCTCCTTAAATGTCCTTAGTTGGGAACTAGAGATTGATAAATCCTGGCAAAAGGAGAATATCACAGCTATGATATGTAAGGCCCAAATATGATTATTAAGCCTGGTGATTCATTTGGTTAAACACCTAGAATGGATTTTTTGGAAGCTTGTGGCTTTTCACTATTTTTTTTCTTATAAAACTGTCGTGTGCTTTTTCAATTCACATGGAACACCATAGCATCTCAAGGAAAAACAACAAAAAAAAAAAAGTTTTGTGCTTTAATTTCTGTGTGGATTTACAACACATAAATGCTGCAGCGTACACCAACACCATTAACAATGCTGAGAAAATGTAATGAACGTTTTTAAGGCCATTACAATCTGGGTCAATCAATAGAAATGTACATCTGACAATAATACTTTGAGAACCCTTCAGGCAGTATAGGCCCATTGTTTTAAAAACTGCATGATCAACACTCAAACTTTTCAGTATTGTCAGATGGACCTTCCATTAAAAAAAAAAAAATTGATTTTGTCTTCTGTGAGCGCGTGCCTGTGTATGTGTGCGTGTCTTGCCGTCGTTGTGTGTAACGCGTTTAAAATCTGCTCAGCACAAGGCAGAATATTTATGTAGGTCTATTTTACTGAAATTCTGCAGATGCTCTGTGGGGTTTAAAAGTCAGCGCTGTGACCAGAAAGTGAACCCTTGTGATTACTACTGTCAGAATGAGGGAATTTGCACTTTAACCACGTTTAATGAACCGAGATGCAAGTAGGTTTAACCTTCCACTTAATGCTGCACATTCTGTGACATCATTCCAGGCCACAGTTCATTGGTTCAAGTCATGCACATTCACATACATTTCACAATATATACTTAATCTGGGGGACCATTTCTATAATACACACTTAACCCTTTGAGAGTTGCACTGATGAGTATATTTAAAAATAGATTTGGAGTGTGTGTGCCATTAGAGGAAGAAATAAAAAGCTTTATTTCTTACTAAATAAATTGGAAAAAACCCTGGAAATGCCGCTTGGCCTCTATTGCTCATGTTTTGAGATATTTTACCAAGTTAATCCTACATAGCATAAAGTTTAGTGAACAGTGATGTTGCACAGGTTCTGTAGTCCAAACAAAAGTACTATTTCTTATCTGAACAGGGAAGGGAACAGAACAGGTATTTGGAAGCTACTTCAGGAGTTAAACTTGTATTTATGAGTCTTGTTATTTTTATAGAAATAATGCTGTAAAACAGAAACTGTTAAACAAAAGTATGTGAACTACATCAGAAGGTTGACATCTCTGATCAAAAAAGATAATTACATTTGTATTCTTCACTTCCCTAAAGGATTTTGAATCTATTTCTTAAAAGAAAAAATTTTAGTCTTCGTCAGGAAAAGAAACGGTCTTTGAAAATCTTGTAAGGCAGATGTACAGAGAGATACAAAACACCTGTCAGATGAACATGGCTTCACTCAGTGTTTGTGATGCGAAAGTCAATAGTGAAATCAGGAACCAAAAACCTAAACTTGGGAGAAAATGTGAAATTCACACAGATTTTAACTTATCGCAGTGAATGGTTTATGAAAACACAGAATGCTGTGGCAATGTGGTGTGGGTGTCTGGTGGGTAGCAAAGACAGTGACTGCTAAGGCTGAATAATCAATTTTTTTTTTTTTTTAACATGATCTCAGTTGCTTTGCGAATGTTCTCATGCAATGAAACTCTCTGGTTTGAGGTACCATAAATCCATTCAGAACAAGATTAATCTCCTAACTGCCACTTCTTACACTTGGAAAAGTATGGAGTTCTTGGGACATGGGTGCTTGGAACTTTTTGTACCTCCATGCATCATACTCATGTTTTCAGAATCGTGCAGCCCTAAGAACACTGTGTTGCTGCCTAGAAATTCACATATTGTGTGTGCCTTTCCTGCTTTTTCTCTCAAGTGCTCCAGGAGCCATTTGTCCCAGGGCTAATGTTTTCCTAAACCAATCTCTAACTGGGGAGTGGGTGATTTTAGGAAGAAATAGGAGATGCCTGCGTTTGTTGTCATTCAGGAGGAGCTCTGCTCTCTCTCACATCCAGAATCATTTGAGAATGCAAACTTTGCACATAATCAAGCTCTTATTATCATTCAGTAAAAACAATAGAGGATGAGATTTAGCTGTTGCAAAGGGCAATCCTAAAGCCATAATTATACAGAGCAACTCTAAGCCTGTGAGAACAGACTCTCCTTTCAACAACCTGTACTGTTAGCATGCATTTTTATTTTATCTTCCTGTCTCAAGGTGTCTTTATAATGTTGAATGCACTAAATGACCTAAATATCAGCTGCACCATGGAAGGAGGAGTGGTGGTTTTCACTTAACCATTTTAGGAATGAATTAAGGCCTCACAGTGGCTTCATATAAGCCACCAAAAAAAAAAGTTTTATGAAGGCCATTGCCAGTTTCAGTGAAAGCTCTGTCAGGGTTTAAAATATGGAGAATAAGCTGTGATTTCTCTTTAGACTTCTATGCAATTTAGATTATTAATTCTTCACATTATGTTTAGGTACGTGATGATTATTATTCCCCCTCCCCTCCTTATTGTTCTTGCTCAGTTACAAAGGTTGTGGGAGAATTTCAGAATGTTAAAATTTGGGGTAATGGCCTTTCTGAAAAATGTTCCACATAGGGTGTCTTAAAGGAGCTTAGTCTTATGTACAGTTACTGTCATTTGAGTATTCCCATATTACATTTTCAAGGATCTCTTTAGCACTGCTCACTGATGGCTGGGGTCTGTGTGTGATGTGCATCACAGCAGAAGCATGTGACATATGCCTGAATTGCACCAGGAAATTCACAAATCAGTTGAAAGAAAGGAATGATCAGGAGATCAGGTTCACATGGGAAATAATCAAGAAATGCTTTTTCTGTGTATTTCACAAATTGTTCAATCCATCTGTTCTATCCGTTTGTCTTTTAATAAATATCTTTATTTATGTCTCTGTTTCTTTCTCACTAATTATCTACCTGTATATACATTCCTGCAAGAGAAGCAGGGTTCAGAGAGAGATTACACCTTGTATCAGCGAAGAGAACTGGAAAGAATTGAAACTTTTAAGCATTAAAGAGTGGCTCTGGTTGTTGAATGGGCAGGGCTTTTATTACAGAATCTTTAGCACACAATATTGCTCTCTCTCAGCTTTGTTTCTTTGATACCTTCATCATGACCATATGTTGCTATAATTCCATCCTTTTATTTGTATTACTATTGTTATTTGTACCTGCACATGGATGTGTTCTATTATTATTATCTGCAAATAAATGAGATCAAGCCATAACCCCCTCACACTAAGCATTATAGAAATATAAAAATCAGAAGACAAAGTGCAGCATTACATTAGTTACCTGTAGCTGGATGTGCTGGCTGTTCAGAGGGATTCAAGTGGTGTTGTATTTCAATATTAGAACAAACATCAGTTCCCCTGTAATGAGGAACACAAGTCATCCTGGAGAGTTAATGAGAAGACACAGACCATGCAGGAGCTTGGAAGATAGCCTAAGTTTGGAAGCTGAAACTGAAGAGTAAAGGGTGGAGAAAGAATAAATTACTTAATTTCTTCATGGCGAGTTTTGGTCAAGTCAAAGTTTAAAGACAGTGAACAACTGGGGAGAGCACAACTTGTGGTGTTAAAACTGATAGCACAGTTTGAACCTGGAAGTGCAGACACGGATGAACTAGGAGGAATGGCTTCTGCAGGAGTGGAACAAACAGGAGAGCTGTTCTTGCAGAATCCCAGAATGGTTTTGGTTGGAAGGGACCTTAAAGCTCCTCTTGTTCCAACCCCCTACCACGGGCAGGGACACCTTCCACTAGACCAGGCTGCTCAGAGTCCCACCCAGCCTGGCCTGGACACTTCCAGGAATGGGGTTCCCACAGCTTTTCTGGGAAGCCTGGTCCAGGACTGCCAAATTGTTTTTGCCAGCTTTATATCCAGTAGGCTGGAGAGAGGCGCAGTGTGAGGGGAGTGTGTGGGGGTGAGCATCTGTGTGTGCAGATGTGTATGTGTGTTTAGGTCACAGAATTCAGGAATAAAAGAGTGCATTCCTCTTTATGGAGGAGCTCCCCTGCAGCTCAAGTGCCTGTGATGCTGTAACCTTCCCCCTGACATTCCCTTCTGCTGAAAAATCTGTGAATATGAACAGGTTTTTTATGTAAGTGCACGTGCAGCTTGCACAAGTGCTTCATTTACAATAAATAAACTCATCACTGTGGCAAACCTCTGCTCAAAAAAAGGTTCAGGTGCATCCAAGGTCCAGTTGTGGACAAGGAAGGGACCATAGCATGCAGTGCCCTGGCTGGCATTTTCTGAAGACTGAGCAGAAAAGGCCACTGTGGTGTAGAACAGGATTGAAAGGGCTAAGAGAAGGCCCTGGTAACCCTGAGAGGCAGCACAAGCCAGGAAATTTTATCAGGTATCCTGCAATAAATGCTTTCCATATGATTTCCTGGGGTATATTTAATGAGCTCCCCGATTGCATTACAACAGGAACTTCACAGCATTCTGCCAGTCCTTTGAGAGCTTTCTTTTTCAACTAAAAATATCTTTGTTATAAATATCTTGAAATTGAATATAAGCCACAGGTTATACCTTTGAATGATAAAAGATCTTTTATCCACTTTGTACCACAAACTAGTATCAGGTCAAAAACCAAGTGCAAACAGTTGTTTGAGGAGTGGTTGTCAGAGGAGGAAATTTTAAGACCTTGGAAAAGAGGAATATGTATGTTTTTCATGGAGCATTTACTAACTAGGCTGTAATGCAGATACCCTTTGTGCTTAAGTTTAAAATTGTTCAGATGAAATTTGCATAGTATTTGCTGCTGTATTATCACTGCTTGGGAAAACCTTAGTAGGTTTTTATCTACCTACTTAGAATCTTTACCTACCTCATGAGAATCTTTTCTCATTCATTTTGAGTTTTGCTATTTCAATCGCTTTTCCTTTTGGTTTATTGTTCAGTGTAATTACATCTAATTACATTATTGTTCAGTGTGGTTACAGTAGTATTCACCTGGACATGCTTTTTTCAGTTATTTTCCATTTTTTTTTAGTACTTGTATAGCCTCTGTACTGTACACATATTGCTAATTGTATGGTGGCTAATGACTCTCAGTTTCTTCTTTTTGTTGCCTTGGGATCAATGAGGCTGAGTTGTATTTGGAAGCTGTTCCTTTACAGTGAACATCATGCAGCAACTGTGAATAATGAATAATGATTTGTACATAGTAATCTCATGCCCAAATTAAAATTCATTCTTATAGTCACTTTTTTTTTTTTTTAACATATATTGTGACTAAATTTCAGGGGGTTTTTGGTGTTCTTGAAAAGTAATTTTTTTGATTGTTTTGCCTGCTTTTGAATGGTGTAATTATCCTATTCTGCGTGTATTGGATTGAAAGTAATTTGTGTTTTCAGGTAACAAATATAAATTTTCTGTCCCTCGGCTTCTACATTATTTTCCTTTTATGATGTTGAGGGATGATCAATAGACAAAACTAATAAAATGTGGTTTGTTTATGTATAAAATGATTATGGAAAAGTTATGACTTGAAAATAATGAAACTCAGAATGTGCAATTATTGATCAGTCCTGGGGTGGGATTTTTGGTCTTAATGCAAAGCTTTTGTCATCCTCTGGCATCCTACAGAGTTTTGGGGGGAAAGGGAATTTTGATTTCTCTCTTTCAATGCCATTTAATGTAGATAGTAAATAACTGTAATCCAGATGTTCTCTTGTCTTACAAACAGTTTTAATGTTAACGATAAGACAAGTTCCAGTGAAATATTAATGTTAGGTGTTCTTAAGATAGTGAGGCTAGATCCTCTCATTAGGCTGTTTTAGTATATATTTCTATGTCATGGCCAAAAGCAAAAGCAAAGTTCAAAAATTACTTTGTACAATGAAGAAATATCATTTATAGCTAAGAAACATTTTCAGTTCCCCTTTCCACCTCTGTTTTGTAAGGACTGTTCCACAGATTCCATTACACCTCTAGGCTAATCTTTCAACACTGTTGTCATTTTTGGATCTGCACTGGTATATTGAGTTGGAAAACAGTTGTCTACAACAGCACTTTTAACTGCATGTTATGTCTTTTGTATTGTATTTTTATGACAATGCCTGTGGCACAAAGAGGGAGAAAAAAAGAGAAACAATTTTTTTTAAAAAAATGCATGCTGCAACCAACTTAGCTCTTTTTTACTATTTTTTTCTATTTATTCAGTCATTTTATAGTCAAATGGTCAAGTGCCTGTGTAGTGGAGTTTAGGATGTTCAGTCATACTGACCTGTAAGGGTGACACAGAAATAGACATTTTCTGTCATGAATATACTCTGTCACAACAGCATGATCAGTCTTGGAAATGTAAATACCTTCATTCTAAACGTTCCTCACTCCAAGTACAGCACCTTCAGAATCTCAACTGAAAGTTTTTTTTAAATGACTGTCTTTGCAGTGCTATTTCCTCCAAATAGATAATTCCAGTGGCACAGGCATTCTGTACCTCAGAAGGCCTTTCCCAAGCACCCACCTCTTTAGAAATGCAGAACTAAATTGTTACAGAGAGAGCTGCAGCAGTTTTATTAATGACCTTGGCAGCAGAACGTGTACAACCTTTATTTATTACATTCACATTCAGATTTCATCTTGGCATCCCCTGTGGTACTGCTGCTCTTTGATCTTTCTCTGGTTCTGCTGGAGCTGGAGATTTGCACCTGAGATGTTCTCTGTAGCACCTTGCACCACGCAGCTGACTCCAGCCTGTCCTTCACTGTCAGCTTCCCCATCTGTTTCCATCTGTATTTGTCTGGGAGTGACTCAAACGAGGCATCTTCACTCTTCCTTCCCCCGAGTTTGTAGAGATGTGAACATCTTTGATGAAACCGTGTGGCTTTTTGTGGTTCTGCTTGGTTAATGCCATTTTGTTTGCTCGTACTGCAAATGTCCTGTCTGACCATATAGCCCCTGAAAATGGCACAGAGCAACAGCTCCTGGTACCAAAGAGTTTGGAAAAGGACAAACTACTGTGCATCAAACTGAACCAGGAGCCAGTTCCTGTGCTAGGAACTGAGCAGTCTGAATTTAAATGTCCTGACACCAGAACATGCTGTTATTAAGAACAAATCCTCTCTGCAGACAATTAAAGCTGGTTGAGATCTGCTCGTTTCCCATGTTCCTGCAGGAACAGTTGTCCATGTCCCAACCCATCATTGTTCATGGCTGATTTTCTGGGTCAAACTCCCTTGCAGAAAACATCCCTTTCCCCTGGGTTTTATTTCTTTTTCTCTTCTGTGTGCCCAAGACAAGTCTTTGGTACCTTGCTGGACCGTCAAAGGGCAATCATTTCTGCTCAAAGTGCAGAAGGAAATGACTGCCATCCTTCCAGCTTCAGTCTCTTTAAAGTTCATTGGAGAAAGCAAGCATTTGGAAAAAAATAAAATGTAGTGGCAGCTAACAGCGTTTTTATGACACTTCTATCAAATGCCTCAGAAGTTTCAATATTGCTGATTTTTGCAATTAGAATGAGAAGACAGCTAAAGAAATTTTAATATTTTTTGCCTTAATTTTTCCTCTGTGCACTGCATATCAGGCTGTAGGATTTTTTTTTCTTCACTAGATATTGTGATAGCATGTCTAATGTAAGGTTTTGAAAAATGTAATTGTACATTATCCAACTTTCTCATGAGCTTTTACTTGAGTGCTTCATGGTGATCCTTTTGCTGGTTCTCACTGTCTTATGTTCTCTAAGTTGTTTTTATGACAGATTTATCATAATTATGTTGTCTACAGTGGAAGCATTTGAAACATTTAATATAAGAATTTAGGTGCAAAGTTAGATATGTCTAACTCTAAAATAATCTTTTTCCCCTTCTGTAGTGTAGTATTAAATACAAACTGCCTGTCATCACAACTTTTAATTCCATGAGCTGAATCCTGAGCAGGAATGATGCAAAATATCAGTAAGAAATATAAAGACTCTGTTTCATGTCTGACACGTGCCAACAGCTTGGAGCTCAATAGAATATTCTAAATATAAAGATATATAGTGTTTCTCTACAAGAATGGAGACACTTATTTTGCAGCTGTATGTTGAAAATTGATATTTTTAAAAAGCAGGTTCCTTGAAAAGTGTCTTAGTAAGGTAAGCTGTCAGTGCAAGCATTTCTATCTTACATAATTGCTCAAAAGAGATCTGGAAAGAAAAAGGAACAGATTCATCTTTTGAAAAATTAAAGTTGTGTTCCCTGTGACTTACAGTGTGCTGAGGTGATGGTAAGCAGGTGGAAAAGTCAGTTGGGTTCAGTTATAAAATATATCATTGTGAAGCATGTGTGTAATTAGGAACTGGGGGTTCTTTACAGTGAGGAAACCTAAGTGTAAATAAATACTTAAATAAACCTAAGTGTAAATAAATGCTTAAATAAATACCATATTTATTTAAGTAAAAAAACTTATTTCAATAAAGACAAAGAACTTCTAAATTATGATGTAATTAGCTAGTGTGTAACAATTTATGAATCAAGTTGCAATAATAAAATATATTTAAAAAATCAATAATGCTTCTAAAGACCCTCTGTGCCTTCCCTCTGTAGAGCTTAGGCACTTTCATAGTGGATCCTAATAAAAAATTACATTACCTTCCCAAAAGAAGTTTGAGCTTAACATGAAACCCAGTAAAGAGATTTATCTGAATGTCAGGTTGTGCTGGAACAGGCTTGGGAGCAAGGAGAGAAACAAGCCAGTCTTCTGCTGATCAAAAGACAAGAGAGCCCAAAGCATCACCAGCAAAGCTGCCTAGGGCTCTTCTCTGAGAATGGCATTGTTTTTGTCTAGGATATTTGGTATCCTTCCAAAACTTCTTTTTATTATAGAACAATATCAGTTGTTAAGCATAACCACCTCTAAACCTTGCAATTTATTAAATCCTTAGGAAGGCATCAGATAGCAGGAGTTCTTGGAACTGTATCAGGGTAACGCTCTATTGCACCTCCCTAAAGATAACTCATGTTGAAATTCATAAATAATTCAAAAAAACTTGAAAAAAATACATGATTCATTGCACAATATGCAACAGAGACAGATGAGAAGTGACTACTTCCTGCTGTTTCCACAAGGAGAGTTTGAGGGTCTGTAGTAAACTTAATCATATTTACAGCAGGTTGAATAAGCAATTGAATTTCATTCAGGTATTTGTTTCCGTTTTTTTGATGGATTTGCTGAGTCTGCTTCCATGGACTCTTTGTGTTTCCTTGTGTGCATGGAGGCTGCTCTGAAACCCAAGTGAGGAAATATTTGCATATTGATATTCACACAAGGAAATTGCAGCAGGATAGCTGTGTGTGATCCAGGCACCTGGCTCCTGGAACATGTACTCTGAATATAAACAATATTTAGGGCTTTCTGAGGGCAGGAGGTGCTCCTGTCCCTTTAGGACAACTCTTATTCTTTGACTCTCATGCCTGCTTACACACACACAGATGTGGATATATTTCTGCAAATAAATATCTGGTTATAAAGTTCAACATTTAAAAAGTAAAAATGCTAATATACCTTTGATTAAACTCGTTTTATTTTTTGAGAGATTAGAAAAGAACTCTGTAATTAAGGTTGCAGTGATAACAACAGGAATCAAATACACAAAGGTGTAGTTTTAAAATAAATCCCTACTCTGAATGTTGTCAGTGCCTTGGCAGAGTCCTGCTGACTCCTTCCATGAGGCTTTTCTTGTTGGTTTTGTGGAAGCACTGCTGTCACTCGTGTAGCTCTTGAGAAGATGCTGGTGGTCTCTTTAATGGGTTGCTGTGTTAATAGCTGACATTTATTAACTTTCTCGTCCTAATTGGATCCTTTCAGATGTTCAGCCAACTGGTCAGGCACACAGTGTGAGAGGCCAGCTCCCAAAAGCAGCAAGTCTGACAACATCAGTACCAGTAAGTACTTCCAGTAACTGCTGTCACTTGTCAAATTTGGCTCACTTTAAGCCTTGTGCTATTTTAAAATGTGAGTTTGTGTCGTGAAAAATGCTCGTTACTTGTAACTTCTCCTTTAAAAAAACAAAAATGTAGATATTTCTGGACTGTTTGATTGCTGCTTGGTGTTGCACGAAGTGGTTTGGGTGCAGTTCTTAGGCTTTACACTCCCTGCTCCAAGGGCTAGCTGCACTTTCCTTAAGGAAATCATATCAGGTGACAAACATTTGGCCATATCAGCCCTGTGCAGGGAACTAGTGGGAGACCTCTGACCATTTAAATCCTACTGAAAGCATCAAAAATAGAGCTGTGAGTAGTGCATAACTTTAGTATTGGCCGTCTGCAGCAGCTTGAATTTCACCTACTGTGAAAATCATCCTGAAAGTAAGAATAGCTCCTGCTGAATTTTTTTAAACAGGTCTGTAAGCATGAAAGGATGGCATTGCTGCACTACTGGCAGCTGAGACTGGACAAGGTTCCCTGCAGAGTGCTGAGTGTGCTGCTGGTGCCCTGCCTTGGTCACATTTAGCCCAACTGCAGCTGCACAATGAGCTGCCCACTATTCAGGTCAGCTTGGTGCTTAGATGAAACCTTGCCAGCCATCCACACAAGAGAAGGAGCACTCACAAGCTGGAAACAGGCAAAAAAGCAGGCAAAACTTGGATCAGTGCTTCATTGTGAGGGTAGAAGAGCTGGAGTTTGGGGAATGGGCTTCTCCTAAAAACCCCAGGCTGCACCATGGCCACCAAATGTCAACTCATGCTTGGTGGGATGTTTTTCAGGGGGTTTTTCCTGAATGCCAAAACAAAATTTACCTCTTTTTTTTTTTTTTTTTTTTTTTTTTTTTTTTTTTTTTTTTGGCACCTAAGTAGAACTTAATGCAGGCCTTTATCAAATGTTTTCTGAAAAAAGCCTTGTTGTAATATCCTTTACATGCTGAATCTTCATAAGCTGAAGTGAACTCAGGATGCTTCAAGTTTTTATTCAGTACTTTCGTTTTGTGTCTCTGATAACCTGACTTGGCTTTCAGGCAGAAAGCCTTCAGGCAGAATTCAAAGCATTTTTCAATTCTTTATGTAGACTGTGCTTAATGTAGAGCAGACACTGCTAGCAGCTTATTTTTTTTAATAAATCAATAAATGTTGCCAGTGAGACAACCAGCAATATTTTTGTTTTCTTCCTGTTAAGGATTGTGACATTAAAGAAAATACATGCCGCTCCACACTGGCTTTATGCTGGATTCCTGCTTTTATAGATCCTGTATTTATAACATAAAATTATTTGTTGCATGTATTTCTTTACGAGCAGGTACTTAAAGTGAGGCTCGGAGATAAGGGTACAGTTGCTGACCTTATTTTTGCAGATAGTCACATTTCAGTGAAATTATCTGCCAAAATAATGTGAAGCCCATTTTGTTCTTCCCTGTTCCCTCCTCTCCTTTAACACTGCTGTATGATCTGTGCACTGTTTTTCTGCTGCATTAAGCATTATTGTAGTTTTTTGTGATTGCCTATATCAACATAACAAAATTGTTGGCTCTCGAGTACAATGCAGTAAAATGCAGCAAAATGCAGGAATGCACCAACAATATAGAAATGAAGATTGCTCACTGCTTTTTATTTTCCCACAAATAAAGATAATAGCTATCTATAAATACTAATTAATTCTTCAACTAGAGCCAAGCCTACTGGATATTTTAAATTAATAATCGCATGACCTAAACTGCTGAAGATCCTGGTGGCAGTCAGTGGCCTTGCCACTCCAGTCCAAATTGTTCAGCAATTTCAGACTTTCATGGACTATTGATGCAAATGAGGGCAGGGAATTTTAGTCCAAAGTATATTGGTATCCAAAAAGAGGAAACTCCTGATTTGTTTGTAAAAGTCCTTGTGTGTACACTATTATCTGTAATGAAGTTGGGTTTTTTATTGATCAGCATTAAAATCTCAAATTGATGAGTGAAGCTCATCTCATGAAATTGCATTGTTGGTGTGGGAAATTATTCTCTTTTAACTAATTTAACTGTTTTACAGCTGTGAAGCCATGATGTTTCAATGGTATTTCATTCTGTTTTAGGAAGCATAGCAATCATTGTTCCTCTTGTTTTACTGGTGACTTTGATCACTACTCTTGTAATTGGACTATTTCTTTGCAAAAGGAAAAGAAGGTAAGTAATTTTATATTGATTTATGAAGTAAAAAAAATAATATTTAAAGTGTTTGTACCTTTCTGATATACAAAAAAAAATCACTTTATGTGAAAAACAAAAACACAACAAATGACCCAAGACTTGTTTCTGGAGGCAGTGAATCAGTTACATTTTGGTTCTTGCTGGAACAACCACATCTGTTATTGATACTTGTGTTCCTCATGCAGTATATAAAAAATTGTAGTTCTTGCCCACTTTGCTCAATCCTGACAATGCTGTATAAGTGTTAATCACTTTATCCAGAGACTTAGAAAACTTAACAGAATAAAGGTATTTCATTGAAACCACATACTCAAATTTTGGGTATTGTTTACGTCTTTGTGTTATATTGAAGATGTAAACAGTACTCAAAATATTTACTGTAGAGTCCCAAACCTTTTCCTCATTACTGTGCTCCTTTTAGTATCTTGCACAGGAAGCCAAATTCCAGCACTGAGCAGGGAATATTCTGTTCTCTTGAATTTAGCTGCCTTGGAGCTGATAATGAGCTTGAGGACTCGTGTTTGACTTCTTGACTTTGGGCATTCCTTCCAAGGCCATATTTGGTGGCCGGGGGAGGCAGGAGTGTTTCTGCTGTATGAGACACCTGGGAGAGCTGCTGCCCTTCACATGTTCAAAGAACACAAAGTTGATGGTGATGCAGATTTAGCAAGGGAAGATTCCTGGTGATAAGGACATGGCCCACAAGGGAAGTTGTAGTGGGAATCAGAGAACAAACCATTTACTTCAGGCCCCTGGCTGTCCTGCTTGCTGGCCTTGAGCAGCTGTCTTCCTTTCTCCTGGGGCTTGTTACCCCACATCTGAAACCAAGATAATGTCTCTTTGTTAAGTCCTTTGGAAATAAGTGATGAATCTGCTGTTTCTGCAAACGTGGCTGTTTATGAGACAATTTCAGTGCTCCAAGCTAAAAGAATCTTTTAAGTTACTGTGATCTGGCATCACAGGCAGCATCTCTCTCCCCTGCAAACTCCGGTGTAAACTAAGGAGCATCAATTTTTAAAACCTTTTTGTAAAGCCAATAAGATAAATACATTTCCTGACCATACTGTTAGTAATGCTGACCCTGCCAGACTCCAGGGATGTCATTATGTGCTGCTGCACCTAAAACACCAAGTTTAGTGATAGCCAAATCCTGAAATCAGTTGCTGCTCTGTAAATTATTTAGGTTACTGAGAATCACTTGTTAAATAATAGATTTTCAGTAAAGAAGCAGAACTAGCCTCAATAAAGGGCTTTCTTCTTAAAATTATATTTGAAAATGTATTTTAGAGTTATCTCTTCAGAGAAGACTCAAATATTAAACTAGGTGTAGTTGGTCAACACTAGCATGCTACTGTTAAGTGCCTATTTTAGGAAATATTTTTTCAATGACATTTCTGAAAAATACAGGTCATTTAGTATATTGGATTTCAGGCACTGACTGCATCTTACTCAGCCAACAAGAGGACTCGACTGTTATCCTGACTGTGACCTCTCTATTATTCCCTTGTAATTCTAGAGAACATATTGCATTGGGAAAAAATTACCCTCTTGAGGTTATTTCAATTGCTTGGGCCTGAAATCACCTCCTTAGCTAAAAGAAATGAATTCAGCAACAGAAACAATTCAACTCAACCACTTATCTTTACTGATACCTAATTCAAGGTTAAAAATAAGGCTCTGTCTTTTATTAAAGCTTGAAAGAAAATTCGAGTTGAACTTCAGCATTCCAATCACCACTGGCAGGGAATACAAACTGGAACAATGAGAAGTTCATACATTTTTAATGCACTGTGATGAAACCATTTTCTTGTCCTCAGTTTACAGCTGACTTTGGGCAACTGGTTCGAAATAGAAGTGAAATGAATGAGCAAGGGGACATGACTCATGTTCTCTCTGTCTTCATTCCTGCGGGGAATCTGCAATGACTTTGCAAGGCTTTCCTTGGAAGTGAGGGAAATCTGGAAATAGCTGGAGGAAGTCAGGGTTGTAGACAGCGAGTTAGCACTTTGTGTGGATTCATAGCACTACAGCCAAACTGAGAAAAACAATAAAATCCTGTTTCTGGCGTCTATGAGATCTATGTGTAGACTCAGATTGCTACTTTGCTTGGAAAACTGAAGGATTTTATGATTGTCTCTGCAGGAAATGCTTTTTCATCCTGTTGATCTTAGAGATTAAAGAGAAACGAAATACCCAATGACTTGCTTGAAAGTTCACTATCCTCTCTTCTTTTTTGTCTGTTTATACATTACAGGACAAAAACTATCAGAAGACAACCCATGATAAATGGAGGAATCAATGTAGAAATTGGCAATCCATCATATAACATGTATGAGGTGGGCCATGACCACAGTGAGGGTGGTCTTTTAGCCTCAGATTTTACTCTAAATGCAGAAAAGGTAATTTCTCTTTCTAGTGGCAAAGCCATTTTATGTCTTGCAAAGGTTTTGTCTTTAAATGTAATGAATAGAAATGTAGAACAATGACATTTAGACTTAGTTAATGAATATAAAACCAAGTTAGATTTCATTAGAATAAATGTCATGTATATATTAACAGCTGTTTTGCAGTCTGATGCTGTCTGACGGCCATTTTTCCTAGTGCCTGTATTTTATCAAAATAGGGTTAGAAATTAACCACAAAATGATTGGGTTTTTTTTTTTGTCAAGGCAGACGTGTCTATGAGCTCCCAAACCACAACCCATCCTTTTATCCTAGTGGCAAATGTTTAAAATTGGAAGTACATTATTGGCCAGCCTCTGTCTGAAGCACCAAAGAGTGCATGCATACATATGAGACTAACTTATTTCACATGTGAAAACTTCCCAAGGCACAAGGAGCCGGGATTCCTGACGGGGCAGATAGATTAAATGTTTGCACAAAGCTAGTAAGTATTATCATTTCCTTGTAAGAGATGCTGTCAGTCCTGCAGCAACCCTGCAGTGATTGAAGTCCCTGAGTGATGTGACACGGGATGAGCGGGGTAATGCCGCGGTATCTCTCCCAGAGCTCCCTAATCAGACACACACCAAAGGGCAGCCGTCATTCTGTGGCATTTCTGACAAAGCAATAAGGGGATTACTGATAGCTCTAGGAATGTCATCACTGAATCACACAGGCAGAGTGCTCAGTGCAGGAGGTAAGCTGAAAATGGGGTTACTCACTGGAGGCAGAGTGGCTGAGCCAATGCTCATTGTGAAGTCTGGCCCTAATCCTTAGTGGAAAATAGTTGTAAAATGCTGAATTTTTATTCTCGTATTGAATGTAAGAATTTTTCGTGCTGAGGATTACCTGGAAGGAGGTTTTTGTAAATGTGGATCACTAGAAAATAATGTTTTTAGTTGGTGCACTCTTTGCTTAACAGTGTTGTTAAGTACACATGGAAAATGCTCTATTAGCACAGAAACTGAAATTTTCTGTTTATACAGGCCAGATACATAGGGGGAGGGTCCACTGCATTCAAGCTTCCCCACACAGCTCCATCAATCTACCTAAACTCTGACTTGAAAGGACCACTATCAACAGGGGTGAGAAATGATGATCCAAGTCCATTCCATCCCACCACAGCCCCTTTCTAAAGAAAGTTTGTCTGTCATTTTTCAGTAGAGGCATTTTCTGTTTGTTTTTAATTTTGTTTTTTCTTCTTTTAATGGAATGAAGAATGACAGTAAATAATACGTTTTCTATTTGAAATAAAGGGTCCCCCTCTGCATACAAAATTTCATCTGTACCCATCATTGTAGCATGATTTAAAACTGTAAATGTGTCTTTGCAAAGGAATACAAAAACAGTAAGCAATGTGATGCTATGCCATAACATTATATAAATTTATTGAGGCCTTCGCAGCCATGTATCCTGATATATTTGCAATTTTTATGGAATTACAGGCATTTAGTGAAGTTTATCAAACTGAAAGATGGTCCCAAATAACGGGAAAAAGTGGGTTTATTTTAGAGGAGTTTGATGCACATAAAAATTAACAATTTCCTTCAGTATTTGCAAAGCATATTTTAATTGTTCAGAGTTCAATGGATTTGTATCATAAAAGAGCTCCTTCTAAACATTGGATTTTTTTACTACAGCTTAGTATGAGGTTTGCAAACATCAAGATTTAAGATAGAAAAGGGACATCAATACCACATTCATTTTCATGTGCCTCAATATATATCCATCTTTTGTGCCATTCACATTCTTGCATGACTGTAATATGTTGTATTTGGAAGTTTAATAATTTTTATGGGGTGTTGTTTTTCTGACGGAGCACAGAACCATGGATGATGAAAGCCAGAATGTTCACCCATCTTTAACTTCTTCTCTTCAATTCTGGTCACTCCAGATTCTTTCTGTATCTCACTGCACTGCCTTGTTCAATCAGTGCCACTCAAAAGGGTATCATGAGGCAGACCCTACTATTATAATTTTAATAACTCAATAAGGCACTGCATAGATGCCAAGGGTCTCTGTTCTGTTGTGGTTATCATCCTTAATAATGGCTGTCAATGAAGTAAAAAAGTCCTGACAATTGAAACAGAGCTAAATTTCTGATTATAATCATGACCACAAAATTAAAGATCTATGGGGACAGACAGGTAGGACTGAGAGTAGCTTTTCTTCTTTTTTATTTTTTTTTTCTGGTTTTAATTAAATAAATGTGGCTCCCCTTGTTCTGCCTCCATTCCAGGAAAGTCTGGACCATGAGGCAATCACTTTGTCATTGGTAAGAGATGCAATGGGCAGCTTTTAATTCACTAACTGAGCAGCTGCTGGAGCCATCCAGCCTGAGGAATATCTGAATCCTGGGCTCAGAAACAGAGTTGAGCAACAAGGATAGGAAGAACTAAGACTAAAATCACCCTTCATTTCTTTTTTCCCAGGGTGTAGTCAGGATATTTTCAAGTCAGGAAAACCTACCCAGTCCTGGTTTGGCCAATTCAAAGTTTAGCCACTTCTTATTATGCCAAACAAATTAATTTCACTTTTTTAGAGCTTGTTGGTGTTCCACTCAGTATCTGTGTGAGCAGAGCAGTGCTGATAAATTAGTTATAAAAAGAGGAGGATTTTGACCACAAGGTGCCCTTTGCTGTTATCATGGGTAAAAGCTGGATTCTGATTGGATAGCGAAGTTCTCTTCTAGAGACAATAAAGGCACAAAGTATGAAGGAAGCAGCGGAGACTCAGGGGATTTCTCACACAATGAAGTGCTTTGCAGCATTAGAAATGGACTTGTCCTATGCTGAAGTGCCACTCATTTCAACAGATGTTTTTCATTACAGTCCAAAATTGCTCAGAAAAGGCTTCTCAATTTGTAACTACTATGATATATTAACAGTTATGCTGGTTTATTATTAAAGTTTAATTTACGTGACAAAAGTCTTGAATTTTTTGGTCAAATCATGTTGTGTATTTGGGCCACAGAATTCGAAAACATGGTCAGCTATTGATGGGATGCTGATGTCTTAGAACAGGTAATACATGGAAACTGTTGGCTGCAGTTTCCTACTGTTAAACTTGTCACATGGTCTCACAGTGCACCTTCTCTATAAACTCCTTCATATCTATTCTGAAATTTTCCAGTGTAATAAGGTGGACAAGTCAACCTCAGAGACATTTTTTTCAAGGTTTTTCATTTAATTTTCATCGATGTTTTTATGGTTTTAATATCATAATATGCTGCATGTCATGCCATTGGTTACTTTAATAGCATGTGTCATCATGAATTTAATTTTCAACTAAATAATTAACTCATCATCAGGTTTGCAGACGTCCAGGTATCTATTAAATATGTCCTGTTGTATTTTATGTCTACTTGTTCTTGCTTTAACAAAGCCATTTCCATTTCCATAAATGCTGGTTTCGATTCAATCTGACTGATCTAATGTTTGCTTATTTTCTCTGCAGCCAACAAATTATGCCAATCCAGTATATGCAAAGTTATACGTGGATGGACAAAACTGTCGAAACTCCTTAGCAAGTGTTGATGAAAGAAGAGAACTTCTTCCAAAGAAAATAGATATTGGGATAAGGGAGACTGTGGCATAATCTGCTGTTACCTTTTATACTCTGTATAAATGTATAAAATATAAGGATTACTTTTCTATGTACCAACAGTATTATAATTGTTTTGGCATCAGCATTACCTCTGTTTTTTGTTTGGTTGATTGTTTTCTGGGTTTTTCTTTTGCTGATGACTTTTGACTGACCATTTGTAAGGTATTTTTATGAAAAAGAAACTGCACTACGGTACAATTTACAACAATGCTGCTGAAATAACACACCTTTAAATTTGTTAAAATGGCAAACAACATATTCGTTTGTAGCGTGAAAATGAGCAATCTATTTTCTATGAACTTTTTTGGTTCTACTTAATCGATGAAGATGGTATCTGCACTTTTTCATTATGTCGTCTGGAAGCTGTAGTACAGTGTGTAATTTTGTTTATTTTAAATGGTGAAAGAATGATTGAATGGTCTACTCTCTTCTTTGTGCCCATTAGAACTTCTCTTCAGATCCTGATGAAGCTAGATAACTTTTCACAAACAAACATAACTTGCTTTTAAATTAGCTTTAGGTTGCCAAGAAGTAAACAAGACTATAGAAGTGAAACATCTAATGATCTGCATGAACACAATGATTATGTTTCAGAAATTCAGTGACTGTACATGATATACTAAACATATATACCATGTAAACAAGCTTTGTATTTATTAAAACCTTATAGAACATAGTAACGATATATCTTGGAAGCTGAAACCTTACTTGCTGTGGGACTAAGCATTGGAACTCCAACAGTCCTGTAGGACAGTAGCCACCCTAGAGCACAAGAGGGCATTGCCTACACATGCTTTACATGTTTATTCACTTAATCACACGCAGTTCCTATGGATTAATGACTCCCCAACACACACCGAGCAGTAGGGAAAAAGCCAGACCCCCAAACCTTAAGCACACTCAGATGATCAGAGCATTCGGTTTTTACTATCACAAAAAAAAAAAAAAAAAATAAAAACCTCACACCTGTTTAGTGATATTAAAGGATTCAAAACACAGCTATTTCTTTAAATTAAGATAAACTGTGGTATTGTGGAGGTAAAAGGAACCAAGCTGGTTATTAGTGAAACCTTAGCAAAGCCCGAGTTTCAGTATTCTGGGTTCAATATCCAAGTATCAAAGGTGAAAAGCATCAGTATCAGTTTCCAGCACTTCTCTGACCCGGCCTGTTTTCTGTTGTTGCTAAGAGGCAAAATCCAACTCACCTTTTTTAATTTTGATGGAAATAAAGAATACAATTACTTTCAGGTTTGAACTGAATCAAAATATTTTATACATAACTTTAAAGGCACAAAAGACGTATTCACACATATACTGTGGAGGACTCTTCCTTCCTCTGCTAGACATGACTGACTTTTAGCTATCATAATATAATAACCTAACAGATTAAATATGTTTGTGGTTGCTCTTTATTCCCTTTGTACAAGCATTACAAAAATAACTGCTGTTTTATAAGAGATTTTTGTTGTACTATTGTGCATGCATACTACCTATTTCTAAACTTTGCCATATTGGGGCCTTTATAAAACTCTTGATTTATGTAATACTAGTGCAATTTTGCTTGAACAATGTTATGCATATCATAAACTTTTTCAGGTTCTTGTTTAAGTACATTTTTTTAAATTGAACAGTATTTTTCATTTTGGTTATAATAGTCATTTTGCCTATGTTTCTACAATGAAGTGTTAAATACTTTATAAAAAAAATTGTTGACTGATTTATTTAAATGAAAATCTACATACTTAATTCAGTGTGTTGACTAATTTTTAAATTTAACTTATAAAATGAAAGCTAAAGAAAGATCAAATTGCAGCAAAAAAACATTACTTTGTACAAATGGCTAAATCCCTTTTCTTAATGAAAATTTTTGCTTTTTATACAAATTCTATTTGAATGTTTTTGCAGCTCTGCACGTGTTTGGATGACTTAGGTGTATAGCTGTATATTAATGTCAATAGAATTTTAAAGCTATTATTTTTTCTATAAAAATACTGTATTAAATAGTTTCATACCACACAGCTACGATTCCACAGGTTCTGCCTTTGTTCTGCTGACATCATCAAAGATGGATTAGGCCCTCTTTCTTTTTTTTTCTTTTTTTTTTTTTTTCACAATTACAATTGTTATGAGGCATAGGTAGTTGGACATTTCAAAAACTTTACCATTCATTTTCTGGCAGAGAATCTCTTATCTTTAAAACTCAGGTAGATTTAAATTTTATCTGGTGGCTGTAGAAGTAACATGAATTTTAAGACATGAATTCTTACACAGGCCTGAGGAATTTTACCTCTTTTGATGCCTCAGTTTCCCTTCACTGAGGCTTTTTATTTACTTTATACTTGCTTGAGAGTTAATCACTTTATAAATAATAAATTTATTTCCTTGTAAATACACAGTTGATGTTACTGGAGCTATTAAATATTTGATATAGATCAGAATGAGGTCATAAGTATGTAGGCAGAATTTTGATGGAGATACTGAGCTCTACCATTGCCATACTTAATAATCTTTAAATTGCACATAGGTGTAATAATCCACAATGGGGGTTTTTTGTTTGTTTTTTACTTTGCCAGGAGCTGTTTCTCCACAGGAGCTGTTTCCACAATCCTCAACAGCCCCAGAGTCCCCAGGTTCTGTAGGTGGGCAGAACACACAAGGAGCTGAAGGGTGAAAGACTGAGGACCTGATCAATTTCTTATGTGTGCATCCTCATAAGTTCAGTAAAATGCATTTGGGCAGGAAATTCTATAAAGTTTTACAAGGGACAAGAAAAAATGTTTAAGTTTTTACATTCCCACAGCCTTTTTGCTGTTATTAAGGGCACGGATTGATGTGTGTTTTAAGTTGACACAAGCTTAGTAGTAAAAAAAAAAAAATTGCTGCATCACAGATAGAAGCATCTGTCTCTTCAGAGTGTAGTTGCAGGGTTTTTCCTCATTGCTTTCCTGTGAAAGCATTCAGTGGACATTCAGGTGAAATTCCAATTCTGTACCTTTCCACAGAATTCATCAGGGTAAACTTTTTCTCCCACAGTACTAATGATTTTGCTTGGCAATGTGAAGCTGTCTGTGGGTTCCAAAAATAGCAGGTGTTAAACTTATTTATGGAAATTGAACTGTTCATTAACTTTGTGCTATTAGGCTAAGGAATACCCACATTTTCATTCAATAGACAACAAAAATAAATCTAAGTTTGAAGGGGGACATGATGTGCTCCATCACAAAGTACGTTCTATAATTCTTTGCCGAATGGAGAATCCCTATGCAAAATACGAAAAAAAATTGTTGAAAGTTTTATATTTTTGTCTAAAGGATTTTTTATTTCCCCACAGAGATTATTCTAGTTTATTTACAGAATAGTGCAGTGGAGTCACTGTCTTGTGATTTGCCTCTTGGTCTATACAAGAGCTTGCATAAACTCTGAATGTTGACAACAAAATTCTAAGTGACAGATTGAGATGGGTGATGCTCCTGGTACTCTGATTAGTCACTCCACACAATGGAGATTGCCAACATCAATGCAGTCCTGTTGATAAACACACTAGGAAGAAGAATCGAGAATATTTACTTTGAGAATATTTATTTTGCTGTACATATTTTAATTGTTTCTTTCTCATCTCTAAGACAGTCGTGTCTGATGCTGTTTGATGTTTGCAGAAGGAAAGCTCTGTAGTGGAATGCCTTTAAAATTCCTACTTCAGTCTATTTCCTAGCAGTGAGGTTGCTGAGAAACTCCTAATGTTTTATTTTTTATCAGAATCAGTGAGTCACATACATTAACTGAATTTTGTGTAAACAGTTCAGAAAATTTGAGAAAGTGTCTAATGTATCAGAACAGAACCAAATATTTTCTCATGCATCCACTTTTTGGAGGATGAGAAGGTGATATAGAGAAGCAATGTCAGTGATGATAAAAGGTCCTCAGGGTTGTCAGCCTTAAAGTGAAGACATTTTTCATGTGGAACAAGCAGACCTACAATGAATCTTGTCTGTCCAACCCTGGGCATCTCTGCAAAAGTACTGAGGCATTTGGAATTTTTCAAGTCTTAGCTGGACAGAAGGATGGCTGATGGAGGGAAGGATAATTTATCATCCTAGGTCACTAATTTATCGTGCTTGCCATCTCCACACATAAAATACAGATGGAAGCAAGGGTTTCATATTCAGTGCCCATATTTTAAGGTGACAAAATGGAAGAAAGAAGCATGAGGAATCTTTTTGCTTCCCTGTGCCAGCTGCACATCACTTGGTACGTTTTGTGCCTCTCATGACCTCTGACAGTGATGTTCAAAGTCAAACTTGTATAGAGGGAACTGTCTGCTGGCCTCAAAGGATGTTCAATGAGGTAATGATCCTGCTGACCTCCACTACTGCTACTAAGCCCACTCATTAATGATCCATTTTTTGGTAAAAAAAAAAACCAACCTTAAAATACCATGATGCGTACATACACAAAATGTGTATATATCAGAAATAATCTCTAGTTAGTCTGAGTAAAAAAATTTTCACAGGTGAATAGAAAGGAAAGGCTGGAACTACCATGGAAACTCAAATAAAATATTAATTTAGAATTACTGCTAAAGCTCTTTTAAAGTATCTGTTCACGCTGTAGAAGAAAAAAAGGGGATTAGAGAAGCTGGCCACTGACTTTTTCTTAAAATAGTTCTTAAATAAGCAATGTTGAATGTTACAAGAGTTGGCACCTCAGAAGATTTCAGGAAAAAAGCTGTGCAGTCCAGTAGTTTCTCACTGTTTGTAATGTGGTAATGCACAGGCAGCACTCCATCACGTGAGTTGGTGTTTGATGAACCATTAGTGATAAACAGAATAAAGTAAGTCTGTGCATGAGAACACTGGCTGAAGAGAACACTTGCTCAACAGGTGAGTGTCCAAGCAGCTGAATGGCTCAAGGGGTTGGCCAGGGTTGCATTTGAGCCTCGGGAAGGGGTTTCCAGCTGGTGATGTTAGCTGTGGTGCCTGGTGTGTGTGAGCAGCTCACTGAGCTCTGCGACAGACCAACACCAAAACCAGGGCAGGAGCCACCATGGACTTGGCTTGCTCTGTCCAAAGAGCAGCAGCCAATGTTAGGACAAAGTTTAAATTCAATTTAAATTACATTAAAATTGAATTTGTGGTATCCCCATGTGGTGGAGGTCTAATGGAAAAGCAGGAATGAAGCTCTGAAGAGCAGGGAGTTGCTGGGTGTGAGAGCAGTCACACCTGAGAGCAAAACTGTAGCAGGGAGCACCAAGGGGAGCTTTCTGCCTCCCACCTCAGCCCTCATGCTGGGCTGTGCACAGCACACACTGCCTTTCCTTCACACATTCAGCTGTCCCCAGAGCTGCCCTACAGAAATTCTGCACCCTTGGTGAAATAGGAGATTAACTACTTGGTAAATCAGGAAGTGATTACAGAAGTGTAAGTATGGCAGCTATAGTTATGCTGCTTCTTTGAGATGTTAGAGGTGGTCCATAAGCAATTTTCTTTTTAAAAAAGGATTTTTTTTTCTTTTTACAAGGAAGAGAAAGAAATGTTCAATATTCCCACCCACAGGGGGGTGGTCTGCCATGTCTTATAATAATACATCAGGAGAGATGTCCTTCAGGAATGATAACAGGATGGGATGAGTGGTCTGGTTTGTGTGTAAGGTTAAGCTTGCTCTTCTTCAGGTAAGTGTGCAACTCTGGGCATCTCTTTTCTCCTACCTGACACCAAAATGGAATATGTGCATATCCTGCATTTCTGTGCACACCTGTAAACATTCAGCTTAAAAAGTCTGGTCTTATCTGCTGCTTTTCAGAGCAGGAGTGCACTGGGGAGTAGAACTGGGCAGTTCAGAGGTCTCCAGTGATCAGATTTGTTGGAGTAGCTGCATGTCTGACTTCAGGAGTCACAATATTCCAGGTAGAGCTTGGCAGTCATTGGAACTTTTTTGTGTCATGAGACAGTACCAGGGCTCTGTGTACAGCAGAGCCAGAGTCACTGTGCAATAAAAGCCCTGTGTGAGCTCCCCAAGGATGGTGTGCAGCCCCTGCTCCCCCAGGCTGGAGATCCCACAGACTTTTGGTGTCCTGTGGCTGAGGTGAGCTATGGTGGCACAGACAAACCTATCTAACCTGTAGGGCTTTGTAGCTCAGTAGGCAGTTTGGAAACTGGTCTGTCATAAAGAGAGAGTGACCTTCTTTGGGATTTGTCTGCATGTGCCTGATTGGGTTCAGACCTTGTTCTGCCCTGATGTGTCTTGTCTGACACTTTTCAGAAGTTGTTAAGCCTTTGCGGAAGATCTGTGATGAATTTCTGCATATATTCAGCTATTATAATCATCTTGAAATTCCTGAAATCCTAGTAGTTCATTGCCCTGAAAAGTACTTAAATGTAAATTTTTCTAGATTTAGCTTTAGTTCATTTTTTCTAGTTTGTTTCCTACAATGCAGAATCAGATATATTTCTCCCCTATTCTTAATGTACATTAATAAAATAAAGCATAATGTCTAATTTGAGATTGCTATTATGTATATATACTACCACAGTTCTGTCTGACAGGATTAAGTTGTGCTTTTTCCTGCTTAAATTAAAACATTAACGCAGCTTTCAGTGATAGGTACTAAAACATCTTTATAAATATTTGAAAAGACGCTGTTCAATGAACTGTGCAAGACAGGAGGCTGACCTCGCACAAGTAATTAATTACCACAATCAGAGGAACTCCAGACAAAGTACCCTCTCCAGCAATTTGAAAGGTAATTAACATTCGTGTCTCGTAAAAGTCACTTGACTTGCAATTATGATTAAATATGCAAGGGCACGGGGACACAGTGAGGGGAAGAGCTGAGAGTAATCCCCGAGCATGGTGGCAGCAGCTGAAAGCAATGCCAGGCATGCAAGTGTAGGAATGCATTTCCACACCTGAGCAGGTGTTTCCATACAGGGAAAGGTTTAAGACTCACCCCAAAACTTTTTAAGGGAAGAACACTGAAGTTTCTTTGCTCTCCTGACAGTAATTGGCTCAGTGCCAAGACAAAAACACCGATAGGTGTCTTTACCTGTTCCTCAGATAATGAGCAATTCTCTATAGGCCTCTTTGCCAAAAACCCATCTAAATAATCCAACACTTATGGGAGAGCACGAGGCTTCTCAGCACATTCTTGAGGTGTTGTAGCAGGTGTGTGGGACCTGTCCCTACACTTTATTCAGCTTTGTTCTTTGTTTTTGTATTATTTTCTTCTTTTATTAGAACCTTTTTGCTTTTTCAAGACATATCCGACTGTGCCATCTTGCTAAATTCTTTAAGCCATTTTCTGTGAGGTTCTGGACACCCTCAGAGGTATTGAACCCTCACAGAGCTAATTCCACCTGGCTCTTCCAGAAATTCAGTACAGAAGGACTGGGAGAGAAACAGGGATTGCACATCCTTGTGTCCCACTGAAGGACTCACGGGGTGAAGGACCACCACCACCACCACTGGGTTTGGCCCCACTTCTTTAGACCAACAAAATTCCTAGCTGGTTATTTCCCAGATCGAATCATGCTGGACAGTTTACAGTTGTCCATAATCCTAATTAAAATATTCTCTACCCAGATTTAAGAATATCTGGCAAACTATATGGAGCTCTCATGCATTTTGTTATAAAATTAATGAATTAAAGGATTGAACAGCATCTCTTTTCACTCAAAAAGTCCTAATTAAGCACATGTGACTTCACAACAGTGTCTTTCTTTAAGGAATATCAAAATTGAAAGAATCAAAAACAATATTAACAATATTAACAATAAACAATATAAAATTACTTTTAAGGGTCTGTAATCATCAGAGCAAGTTCTTTTTTGTAGTAAAAAGTTCATACCTCCATTACAATTTGCATCTATTGCTATAAGTGGTTTAAAACTGTAGCTAACATTTCAATATTTGAAAATGCCTTAAAGGAATTTTCTTCTCACATACCTTTAAAAGTAGATTTGTAAAAAGATTTTTTGTTACTAATTTGTTAATGAAAGAACAAAATAATTTAGCTTAACAAGCACATTAGCAATAAATGAAACAGCAAATCATTTACCATAATGAAAATATAATTGAAAAGCAGCAATCATATTGTCTGTTTAAATAGCTATATCCCATAAATATAGTATGACAACCTGGATCTTGTCACAGATTACTGTATCACATCCTATTCCTGTCGACATCATTAATATCAGAGCAATTGTTACAGTCCACCAAAGAGAAAATCGCTGAGGTCAGCCACCCTGAGGTCCCCCCGGGGTGTTTAATTGCTGCCATGTCAGCCAGGAACAGGCAATAACCTGTGGGCATTGAAACTCCATTGCAATGCTGGGTCAAGTAGCTTTATTTTCTTTATTTTTTTTTTTATTTGATGTGAAATACAGAAGTTCTTTGGAAAGGACACTGCACCCTGAGACCAGCTCAGTGACTCTCCAAAGGGGAGGGGACAGGAAGCCTTCCCTGGGACAAGGAGCAGTTAATTAGCCCTTCAGGAGAGGAGATGCTTATTGACCTAATAAAGCAACAGTTGTGTCCCAGAGGAAGGGAAACGAGGCCTCTCTTAATTAAGGAAAACACCTACACGGTCTTGTAATGGCAAGAGGGCAAGATTAGATCTGGGACGAGCCCTTGGGGAACTACAAAATCTGCCTGGCTCAGGAGCAAGTGCTGAGAGAGGGAAATGTCTCCAGAGATGCTGCTTCAGAGGCGTGGAGCACAGTGATGGAGATTCCAAGAGGTACATGGAAAGTTACTTCTAAGTTACCTAAAATTAAAAAAAAAAAAAAAGGAGAAACAATGAGACATGATTTTCAAGGGGTTGTTTACTTGCAGCTATGTGGTGTATTTTAAATGTTGATATTATGAAGAAATAATTCTGTTTAGATTTTTCCCTTAGCTGGCTGACGGGGCTTTGAGGGATGTCAAAGTCTGGGATAATAACTCTTCACAGGAAGTCATGGAAAATGAGTAAAACACCTTCTATATATGATGGGATCCTTTTCATTCTAATTTTCAGATATTTCAGAGAGTATCTATCTCTATGTGTATCCAAAGTCTGCAGGACTCAGTTACTGGAAGCCTCTTATTTCTTAAATTGTTTTCAACTCTTCCTTATTCCTATTCCAAAATACTCAAATGTAATTCTATTTCTTTAATGTTTTCATAGGTTTTTTACTTCCTACTCCCTGTCAGGTTGAAAAAAATCAGGGAAATTAACTGGATTTCCATGGGTACAGATAATATGAAATAGAGTTCTTTGTACAGAGCTGTTCCTTTTATTTGTACTTCCTGCAAATTGAGAGTTCCAATTGCAGTTTAAAACTTGTGGTGTTTTGGAAGAGTTGAATGACAGGAAAACGGAATCACATTCATTACAGATGACAGAAACCCTGTGGACAGCACCAAGGGAGGGAACTACTTAATTAAGAATAACAAACACAGAATCACAGGGCTTGACAGTACCTTGGGGGTCTTCTTGCCCTCTCCACGTTTCCCTAACAGCATCAGCTATAGCTCAGCCAGCCTCCACAGGCATTTATCCAGAATTTCTGAAGAGTGGCAGCAATGTCCTTCAACAGCCAATTTCAGCACATGCTGTCCTTTATGGGTTTTTTGTTTTGTTTTGTTTTGTTTTTTGGGTTTTTAAAATTATTATTATTATGCATAAGTCTCAGCTTCCACTGGTGAAATTCCAAGCTGCTTGTCCCATCCCTCGTGGACAAACTGTCCTACTTTATGCAGCCCTTAAGAAAGTGAAGAGTTAAAATGAAGGGGCTGTCTTGGACCTGCTCTACACCTCACAGGCACAGAGGGTCCTGTTGGAATGCCATTTCCAACCAGGCTGTGGGGCAGCACAGAGGACACAGGGGTCTTGTTGTCCTCTTTCTCTGCACCTCTTGGTCAATGTGTGACACCTGACCCTGATCTCTGTGTGACACCTGGCACCTGTTCCTCCTTACTGCAGTCCAAGTGACCACAGGGCTCTGAATTGTCACTTCTTTGCTTGTAAATCTTAAATCCTGCTCTGGAAGTGAAGACATGCATTGATCCCTTGTTGATGTCAGACATGATCTGTAAGGAACTAACCCCCAAACTGAATTGGCACTGTGAGCAGATATCTTCATATTTCAGCAGAGAAAAACTCCAAACAAACAAGGCTGTATCCACACCTCTGCAGAATTCTTGGCATCAGAGAGTCATGCAGAGAGTATTTAATGTGTATAAGCAGTTGGACTCAGTCCCTGTGGGTTACTTTGAACCCTGGATGTTCTATGATTCTATGATAATATAGTTAATGTAGTTAATTTTGATTATGTCTGTAAGAGCAGGATCTGTGCCTACAAACATTCTGAATCATTTCTGCTGGAGAAACCTCTGAACTTTGTTGGGCTGAAGGAAGGTCTGTGCTGGTGGAATGAAGAAGAGGCTTTCTCCAGGATGACATTTCAAATAGCTGGTGTCTTGTGCTCCCAGGTGCTCTAGTGAGGTGGGATATTTTGTTTTTTGGGATTCTTCTTATCTACCCCTTCAGCATTATTAGCTGCTAAAGAGAGGATTTCTCAAAACAAAAAAGATGGCAAGAGAAGTGAACACCTGAGGGCAATCCCAGGAAGGCCCTGACTCAATTTCCTTCATGAAGGGCAGGAAAATGCTTCTCTGTAAAGGCTGTGGCTGTACCAGGCATTGGTTCTGTTCTGTGCAGTTGCAATGATCACACCCATTTTCTCTCCAGCTGGTTTCAGCAGCATTTAACTCCCACTCCAGCTCCCTCCCCTCACTCTTCACCCCTGCCAGGGCTCTCTGGCCCTGAGGAATTGAAATTCTGCCATTTCTCCTCCTGATGGCTCTTGAATTCTCCCTCAGCTCCACTCTGAGCTGACCTCCCCTGGGCACCCAGAGCCTCCAGAGGAGGGACATCTCAGCCAGCTTGGCCAGACTGGCTTGCTCCCTCAGGGCTCATGATAACCTCACAAAGTTGTGAGGTTCATGAGAAGTTATATTTCTAAAGGATACAGAGGGAAATAGACATTTACGATAATAAGAGCATCTCCTACTTCAGTTTACTTTGCTGTCACTGCACAGAGATTTTTTTGTTTCCTTTGAAAACTCTGCCTGACCTAACTTAGAGCAGCCTTGCAAAGCAAAGTGCTCCATTATCCTACCTTTTTTTTTTTTTTTTTTTTTTCCCCTGGTAATTAATTTCAGTTTTGAGTGCTTTTAAGAGTTCTCTGTACCTATTCTGCTTGCTAAGCTGGGGGGAACTTGGCAGCAACCACCACAGAGATGGATCTGCTTTACTTGATTCTGCTCATAGTGCTGTTTAGCTTCCCATTTGAATATCAAAATCGCTTTTATAAGTATTTTTTGTGTCAATGTGAGATGTGGTGACACTGGTTTTTAGGAATTTTTAGGAATTTCAGAATATTTGAGACTATTTTGCTGCAGAAACACATGGCTGTCTTCTAAAGTCCAGGTACATGAGCAGGAAGAGAATTTCTGATTTTCATAGAATGGTCTCACATAATTAAATTTCTAATAGGAAATAGATATTTACATAACTTGCTCTTTATGAGTGCTCTGAATTCCAAGTTTGCCAGGAGCAGAGCATTTATTGTGATGTGACATATTCAGTGTTCATTGCTTTCCTTAGATGATGGCAAAAAAAAGATGCCACTCTCATAGGGACTAAACAGCTTTACTCATGAAGCATTGAAACTGTTGAATTTTAATCTAATCTACTTAACTATTTTATCAACATGATTTAAGCCGATTAAATCAGTTTCTTTATGCTCTAGAATTTAAAATCCCTTCTCAGGATGTTTCCTGTGTGAGCTTGCAGTGCATCCAGTGTGTGTGAGAATGTACAGTGGAAATTATAGGCTGTTCAAAATTCTGCGTAGCAAACCTGCTTCTTAATGACAGGATATTTTTTTAAGTTCACTGTGCAGTCAGGGGATATGAGTGTGTTTTTCTTGTCCTGAACCAAGTTTACAGCTGAAGGTAGCAATGTTGTTCACACTAGAACATAAATCTGCAGGTTGAAACCCGTGTAAGAACGCAGAGTGTTGCTACTGAGAGTACTCAAGTGAAAAATTTGAAAAATTGTGTAATTTAGAGTAAAACCCTGTTGCCCTATGGATATGTCCAGGCCCCTTGTTTACTTTCATTTTTCAACAACAACAACAATGTCACTGCAATGAACATTGTTTGGACACTGCTGATGGGCATCTGGATGTGAAATGATAGTCACAGGCCAAAGGCCAAAAAGAAATAAGAACCATCACTCTGTCAAAGCAGCACCATCTCCTCCACAAAGCCTGGGGAAAACCTTGTTTTCCCAGTGTACACCTCAGACATTGCACAGTTTAACAGTTTGGCCATTTCTTGGTCCCATGGGCTCTTTCATGCGTTGATGGAGATTTTTTTTTTTTACTGTGGAAAGAATTGGCCAAAGGGGAGGGGCTGTCAGTGCCCCTTCCCCAGGAGCACAGGCTGGGCTTGGACAGGGGCACTACTGCACATACACCAGAATTTCACAGAAAAGATTTCCAAACTGTTTCATATGGTCTCTACTTTCCCATCTTCATTCTCAATAGTTTGTTGCTCATAAGAGTATTTTATAAATTCAAATAATATTCAGTATATTTCACTAGGACAACAGCTTGATCTAAAGTGAACACCTAGATTTTAACTAAAGCTACAATATATAGAGTGAATCTGCTGGAAGAAGGAAAAATCCAGTTCTTGGGAGGCAGAGAGAATGTAATTAACTTGAGTTACATCACTTACTGCTGTATTCATGGACCCAAATTCAATTCTCTTTGACATACCTTTTAAAAAATCCATTGTTATGAAAAGTAAAGTGCAGCTTCACTACTGAAACTCATTTTGAGCTCTTGCTTTTCTCTGCATTTTAAAGTTCAGTACAGAATGGACAGGGAGCCCTGCCTGGTTCCTGAGCCTGGAGAACTTGGGCTGAAAGCAGCACAGGGTCATTGATCTGTGGCCCTTCCTTGCAATCCATCCTGTCCCTTTGCTGCTGCTGGCATATCCTGATGGTTTGGTCTTCCCTCAGCATTCAGCATCCTATACAAACAATAATGTTTCATATGTGTTATCCATCCATGAGAGATAATTAACATTGTCAATTAGCCCTTCTATCCAGCACCTTCTCTTTCTTTGGTGTCAACCCACACCTGTATGCACCTTGCATTGCATTACATTGCACGATAATATTAATTATATTATTTACAGTTCTCAGCTGATATTTTGAATAGAATTTCTCTGATTTAATTCCCTACCCTGTTTATCATGTAGATACAGCTGGGAAACTTGATGTTGTCACTTAACAGAAAAGTGAATTTCACAACAAATATTTTGCCTTACCACCTTATCCTTATTCATCTGAGCTGTGTATGCCCTATTCATGCAAATATTCTGCAACTGTGGGACTCTGCACGTCCAGTATGAGCTGTGCTCACAAATTCTGGGCTGCTGGTGGGTGTGGCATAGCAAAGGATCCAGCAGTGGGAAGGCACAGCTGGTGGCACACTCAAGTGCAGGGTTAATTGTGCTTAACGAACCACTGAGGTGGAAAACAAAATATTCACCCACTCACAGCTTTAGCTCTCCACGGCCCTGGCAAATTTTTCTGTAAAACTCTTTGCTCAGGAATGAAGGCTGCAGGAGGCTGTTTTTGATGGCAGGGCATTGTGGAACTCCTATAATGTGCCCCTGGCTTTGCAATTGCTCTTCCTGTGCCTACAGCCAGCAGCTGGGTGAGGCTCTGTGCGGCTGTGTGTGTGTGTCCTGAGCGTCACACGGCACCCCTGCCTGCCTCTGGCGGGGATGGCTGGAAGCTGCAAGCCACGGAAGCCAGGTGCTTTCACAGCCAGGGTAATTTTCAGCTCAGGAACGGCTTTTGCATGTCTAAAAACCAACAGGGGCATTCGTGAAATGGAAGATTAGAAAAGATAAACTGCCACAAAAATGAGTGCCTGTTATCAGGCATTTTACCCACTTCTGGAGGCTCAGCTCATCTCTGCTCCACACAGCATCCTCTCCCTGACCCCCCACGACACAGCCACCTTTGCTGAGAAGAAAATTCATCTGCCTGTGTCCCTGCACTTGCTGCTCCCGCTCTGGGGAAGGTAAGCCGAGCAAACTGTCCTTTTTGGAGCAATAATACCTGTGGCTCTGAGGTGTGCTTACAGCAAATATCTCCTGTGCCGATTTAAAACCCCCAGTCTTCACTGTTTAATCAACTGCAAAAGCTGTTTATTGCTTTCTATACATGAGTGTCTCAATGCTGTGCTTTAATTAACTGCGTCGGCCTTGGCTGCCATTCGACACAGCTTTTATTGGAGGAGATGTTCAATCCTCTCTTTCATAACTGTGTCTTAGACACATCTGTGCTGAGCTCTTTTAGGCAGTGAATAGTTTCCATCAGCTGTCTTTCATTCATTTCACATTTGCCCACAGGCAGCCTCGTTAAAGTCCAGCACAACTTTCCTGCACTGCGACTTCTCCCAGCTCCTTGGCCAGAATGGGAAAGCTGTGGCCCAAATTTATTTGCTCTTCTCCTGGAGAGCACTCCCAGGGCTGATCTTCACCATCCCAACCTTCTCCTGGGGTTACTGGAGCTCTCTGAAGGCTCCCCTCATGGTGGGGAGCTCCAGCAGAGATTTCCACAGCAGTGTCAGCCTTGAGCACACCTGAGATGTGACAAAATTCTCCAAAACTGTTTTGCTCTTTTCACTTTTTTCCTCCTGAAGATCCATAACCATGTCCTCCACTCCTTTCTCTCTTTCCTTGGAGCATGCCCGAGGCATGGGAGCACTGCCCAAGCCTGCAGGCTGCTGCAGCTCCCCAGGCAAGCAGCCTGTGCTCCCTCACAGCCACTTTGGAGCTCCACCCTCCTTCCTGCCACTGCTGTGTCCTCCTGGCTGCACTTCATCACATGGGATGTCATTTCCCTGGCTTTCCTGGCTGATTTAACCAACTGCTTACCCACCAAGCAGTATTTTTTTATTCCTCTTTTATATTCCTCTTTATAAATGTTAGGTTAGAGCTTTCTAATTTTACTGTTGTGGATCCTTGGAGAGTTTCTGGAAGGGAAGGGGATATATTTCTCTGTTGCTTTAGCCAGAAGCAGCTAGAAATCTGGAGGTGACATGCCTGAGCTGCTCTCCTCCCCTCCAGCCTTGTCCTGGGGACAGGCAGTGCTTGGTCTTTGAGGAGCCCCTAAACATCACCACCCTTCAAACCCCCAGCATGAGCCCAGGAAGGCTCCAGTCCCACCTCCCACGCAGACCAAAGCTACTGACTTATCCACTGACAGGTGCTTTTATGTCTCCATCACCCCTGTGTTTGTGTTTCTTCATTTTCCCCTTCCCCTTGGTGTTTTAGACACTGTTATTTGCCTGCTAACACAGCCCAGCTCTTCATAGGTTAAACAGGGTGGCACTTCTCTCTTCATGGCTATTAGTTAAATATTTAAGGGAATTTAGGAATCAGCCTGAGGCTTTTCTATAGATCACTTCCAAATATGTGTTGTTTTCTTTAGCACACAGACCCAAACCTCTCCTACCTGAGCATCCCAGCTTCAGAAAGGGCACCCAGCTAACAGGGTAGGAGGAAACAAAAGTAAAAAGAAACTAAAAACAAAAAGTTTTTATGTCTGACCCAAAACTGCTGCAGATTCTGGGTGTTTGTGTTCATTGGTGAGGCTGAGCGGAGGCACACACCTGAGAATGTTCTGCTGGGCTTTTGTCTCAGTGTGAATTCGTGCTTCAGGCTGCCTTGACATTACAGATCTCTGAACAGAGGATTGGACATTATTGGAATAAATTTACCCCCACAGGAGAGACCCAGATGGAAGGTTGTAAGGAGAATATTTATTGTGCAGAAACGTGCATTCCTATGCACCCTGATGCTATTGCTGTTGTGATTGTGCCTGAAGTTTTCCCAGCATTTTCAGTTCCTTTGGGGAGATGCTGTGAAACTCATCTTTTTCTATAATGCTACTTATTGATGAAGCTGGCTTGAACTACCTTGAAAGGGTCATGCATTTATATTTAACATTTAATTGTTGCTATTTTCTCAGGCCTTTGGAGAATGATCTATTTTAATATTCCTGTGATACCCACTGTGAACTATTGCTTGTAATAGGAAAAACAAACAAACCAAGGAAAAAACCCAGTCTTTTCTTTTTTGTCTTTATCATTCTAGAAGTGACCCAACCCATGGAGCTGTCGGCTGTTTATGTTCAGGAGCCTTGATACCAAACTGCCCCAAAGAGCTCACAGAGAAAAATGGTCCAGAAGCTGTCAAAATGGCTCATTTAGTGAGGAGATGAACTGCTTGTGGGAAAACCTTGTCACTAAATGGTTTCCTGTAAAATCCTAACGGCAGATATGTGGATATTTGGCCTTACTCCAAGGGCCACACATCCTAAAGTCAAGATTGGGTGTATTTTGAGGCAACACATTAACGCCAGTGGGAGGGAAGGGAAGAGACATTTTATATCCTTTCTGGAAAAAAAAATAAAAATCTCTAGCCTAGGTGCAGGCTACTATTAAGAAAGGAGAAAGGATTTTTCTTCTTCTTTACATTTATGTAGGGTGTCTGTCCTGTGCTCCAGTGAAAGCAGAACAAAACGTGCAGGCAGCAGCTGTAAGAGCTCCTGGAGGTGCAGCCAGCCCCAGAGCTGCCATCACAGCCCCAGTCTGTGCTGGACGGGTGTGCCCTGAGAAAAGTGGCAGCTCTGAGCCCTGTCCTCTCTCCCTCGCTGCTGAAATGCATTGGGTTTGTGAGCTCATCCTCCCCTGCCAGCATACATCATGTTTTCTTTCCCCACACTAACACTTCACTAGTGCCATCAATAATCTCCTCCTTCCTCCATGTATTTCTGGTTTTCATTTCTTCTGCTTCGTTCCTGGCACTTGCTCCTAATTCACCTCCCTGCAGCCCAAGCAAAACCCCTATAACCTGTAGCTCCCTGTTGTATTTCCAAATTAAATTGGGATGTGAGGGGCTGGGGAGTGTTGCCCTGGAGGTTGGCTCTTCCCTGAATTCTGCCTTTGCCCTGCTGTCCCCCAGCCCTGTCTCAAGAGAGGTTCCCCCTCCCTGCCCTCCCTTTCACCCTCTGTGGGCACTGCAAAGGGGCAAAACCTTGGAGAGGATGGGGCACGTTCTCCCTCAGCCAGGCAGCCCCTCACTTGCACCTGCTGGTCTGCATCCAACAGCAGGAAGCTCTTAAAAGACAAAATATTGGGGGAAAGGGCTCGGTTTTGGTTGTTAATGGAAGAAGCTCATCTCTTCATCAACTGGAAAGTGCAGCTGGAAAGACACATGGGGATCCTTCTAGAATGTTAAAGGTAGGGAAAAGGCATTACTGCTTTTCCATGAAACTTGAGCTGCATCCCAGTTGCAGGAAAAGGGGTTTGTTCGTCCCACAGAGTTATCCCAGCAATGGGCATTGGGGTGCAGGCTGTGCTGATGTCAAAGCTGCACATCTGCCAGGGGCAGGGTGCTCCACAGCCACCTCTGCCTTCCAGCCTGGACTCTTCCTCTCACTCCTATCCCATTCCCTTGACAACAGTGCCAAAGCAGGTCCCCACCTCTATGCACAGCACTCCCCTAGATCCTGCACAGGACCAGATCCTGGCTCCTCCTGACTCCTGCAGCACAGCCAGAAAGGAGGCGCCCCACACCGAGTCCTGCTGTCCAGCTCGGGCAAACCAGATGGGTTTTTAATTTGGCAGAGCAGGGGCCGGTGGCTGGAGCCAAGAGCTCTCAGGACAGCCCTGCTGCTGCCCGGGACAGAGCCCATTTCCCCTGGCCCGTGCCTGGGCTCAGCCTCTCCTGCTGCTGCTGCTCTGGGGCTGTCTATGGCCATCGATTCGCTCCTTTTTGCGCAGCAGCCCGGCCGGAGGTGTCAGATAACCCCAGAACAGCCCAGCCCTGCTCATGACACAGCCCCTGCTCATCGCACAGCCCCTGCTCATGGCACAGCCCTGCTCATGGCACAGCCCCTGCTCATGGCACAGCCCCTGCTCATGGCACAGCCCTGCTCATCGCACAGCCCCTGCTCAAGGCACAGCCCCTGCTCATGGCACAGCCCCTGCTCATGGAACAGCCCTGCTCATGGCACAGCCCCTGCTCATGGCACAGCCCCTGCTCCCCACACAGCCCTGCTCATCGCACAGCCCTGCTCATGGCACAGCCCCTGCTCATGGCACAGCCCCTGCTCTGCTCCCCACACAGCCCCTGCTCCCCACACAGCCCCTGCTCATGGCACAGCCCCTGCTCTGCTCCCCACACAGCCCCTGCTCCCTGGGCTGCGCAAGGGGAGGTGAGAACGGGAGACCGGAGTGTCAGGGAGCTGTCAGGCGGACACGGGAAGAGTTATGGGCATTCAACAGACATTAAAAGGACAATAACACGCTGGCTTATGGCTATTTATTTTTTACGAGTGACTTTGGCAGTATTTTGTTTGAAGTTTTGATGGCCATATGTTTTCCAGGGAGGCACAGCACTTTCCTCTGTTTGTAAACTGTGCTATAATTGAAATTGAATTTTTATGAAATCTATGTGAAATATGATAACACATTAAAACACTCTCCTTTGGAGAGTTTCCCCATTGATTTTTGTTGCATTGAATCTGTTTACACATCAAAGGAAAATATTGCATTCTGTCTGTCTTCATTTCAGTCACACCCTTCCTTTTGTTTCCCGGAGACCACACATGGCAAAGCAAAATCCTCTCTGTTGAGAGCCCTTCCAGCTCTGACACTTCTCTTGGTGAAATGATGCTCTACACTCTAATTGGCCTTCTTTCTCCCATCTGCCTAGGAAAACAGGAACTTTATGATATCTTTTTCTTCCTTCATCTTTTCAGCAACTCAGCTTTGTTTATGCAATGGAACCAAATCTTTCCCTGCTGAAAATACATGGGATTTGATGGCTGACTTTGTGTCCATCAGGATCAATCTGATATGGACAAACTCTGTAGCCAGAGTACATAACATCATGGGTCAGTTCACTTCAGAGGAGCTGTGCAGATTTATCTGAGAATGTCCCAAAAAAAGGCTTTTTTTTTTTTTTTTTTTTTTGTTATGGCAGAAATAATTTTAAATTCAAGCAGCATGTCTTATCTCTGGCTTCTCAAATATTTTGTGTGTGTGTGTAAAACTCATGAATTAGTGTCCTAAAAAACCCTTGTAGGATGGCAAGGTAAATGAATACTTACTTTGAAATCAATATATTCTGAGAGTATAAATTTCAAGCTAGTGTTCTCCATGATTAGCCTAATGCAGAAGCTTCCTCTCCCTCCCTCCCCCTGCCCACATGCATGGCAGTGTCTGAGATGAGAAAATTGAATATTTGGGACTGCCAAACGTGGTGATATTTGTTGCAAAGCCTGGTGCTGTGGTGACGGCAAGTGGCCCCTTTTTCCACCCACAGAGTGCTGGTCCAGAGTGGGCAACATTCCTGCATGCCAGTGAGGAGAGGTGCATGGATGATTCCTACACATTATAAGGAAAAGGTGAGGTCTGTTGTGCCCAGTTTCTTGCTTGAAAATGTGGAAATAGGATTGATTTATAGCTAAACCCTATCCTTCACTAAACACAAGATGTGACACAGTGACCCAGCAGGGGCCTAAACATGTGAAAGTTTAAGGGATTTATATGCCTAACCCTTACAGGCATAAAAAAACCTCAACAAAACCCCACCAAATACAAATCTAAAATTATTTTCTGATCTTATATAATTGAATTTCTTCTCCTGCCTGGTGTGCTATGCAGGGAGCCAGCCCTGCCCATTCCTGTCTGTGTCTCCCAGGGCAGACACAATGAGACCCCAAACCAGTCAGAGATGGACTGCACTTGCATCCTCTTCGTTTCGAGATCTCAAGAAGGAACAGAGTGTTTCAAAATTTAAAAAAAAAAAAAAATCCCACAAGAAACACCTACTAAATATCTTTTCAGTTCACTTTTGCCTAGTATTTGCCATCTAAAACAAACAAAGAGAAATCTTCAAAGGAGTGAGCTGAGCAGTGACAGAACAACAGCAAAAAGGGGTTTTCTGTGTGTCTCCTCCTGCCTCCCCTGCCACACTTGCAGTTCTGTGCTGGCTTGTGGGATTTGCTTTGGTTAATTCTCTTTCTGAGCTGCAGAGAACTGTGCCCTCCTCTCTCTCATCTCTGGGCAGGTTCATTTGCTCACCTCCTCTGAGCCCAGGCTGTTGGCTCTCATCTTCCCTGCAGCCTCTCTCCTCGAGCTGTGTGCTCCCCATCTGTACCTTTGCTTTTCAGCCCCTACACCCTGTGGCACAAGGGGCAGGTGCTTCTTCTGCCAGCCCTTGTGCTGCACCTGTGCACCTGGGGCCACTTGCTCCTCTCCCTCCTTTATGGGCTTCCAAATAAAATGGGAAACAAATCCTACTGGCAGAGTAGGCAGAGTGAAATAGTGTGTTAAAGCTAGCAAAGTGTTGTAGGCAAAAGGGAAAAGGGATAAAAGTGAGAATTAAAAGTAAAAAAAAAAAAAAAAAAAAAAAAAAAAAAAGGGGAAAGTGGTGGAGAAGGGGAGAGAAATCATGTAAAGCAGGATAACATGACATCATAGAATAATGGAGGGGTTTGGGTTGGAAGGGACTGTGTGGTCCCAACCCCCTGCCACACCCACCAAGGCCAAGTTTAGAAGCTGTGGTGCCCCAGATGTGAGACCAGGTAGGATGGGAAATCACAACTGGCATCTGCTGTGAGCAGATCCTTTAAAGAGCTCACCATATTGAAGCAGTGTGAGCATTTTGTATTCAAAATTAATCACAGCTCCTCCTCCTGTGACGAATTACTAAATAAAACATTGGGAGTTGCTGGGGCTGGATATACAGGGTGCCACTTCCCTGTTCCAGGGACATTGTCACCCTGTTCAGGTGACATTGGTCCAGGGAGCAGGCTCCAAACCCCATCCCTTCAATCACACAGCACCCTGGCTGCGGGGATCCTGCAGGGACTGTCCTCACAGGGACACCCTCTGTGCCAGCAGCAGCACGGGCTCCTTGCCTTTCCTCCTCAAACTGTGGTCATGCAGAAATAAAGCTAATCTGTGTTTCTGACACGGGTGGGAGGGGAGGACAGGGCAGAGGTTGGAGGCTTTGCTTCTGTACAGATTGTGTGTGTGTGTACACACAGACAGCTCTGCATCCATCTGCAAACCTGTGTTACATGTGTCCTCATGAGAAATGTGCACAGGTTTGAGTCAGTGCATGAATTAACTGAATTAACTGCATTAAAGTGTCCTTGCCCATGGCATGGAGGTTGGGACTAACTTAAGGGTAGATCCCATAACCTTAACTTAATTTTAAGATCCCTTGATGAGTTAAAGGGGTCTTTACAGTCCCTTCTAAGCCAAGCCACTCTGACTCTTTGGCTCTATGAAATTTAAAAACAAACATCCTATTTACGAATAATAATGTTTATATTTTCAGGGCCACCTCCACAGCACTCCTTCCCATTCATGAGGAGACAGCAGCCCCAGGAAGGTCCTATCCTGCAGGTTTTTATGGGCTGCCCAGGTTTCCAGCACACTGCTCTGGATGCTCCACCTGCCTGATGCTCACCTGGAAGCCAGGTAAACCCTTGGAGTCCCTTTCTGGTTATTGAATATTGGTCTTATTAGATGCATAAAGTATTTTGCTCATGTGTAGGGTGAAAAACCTCACTTGTTGGTGTTCTGGTACCTAATTTTTTATGAACCTCAGTGAAATCAGTGGGTCTGAGGCACAGATGAGTGGTACAGTGCCTGAGGTTCTACAGGGAAGACTGCCACAGCATTAGAAATGTGCATTTTAAGGAAAAACAACTTATTTATCCAATGACAGCTGTCCTGGGGGTATTCTGCTGCTTTTGGCAATAAGTTTAAATCACAATTTGAACTCCCAGCACCAACACCAGGAGTGTGGGCATCAGGGCAAGGATTTGGGTGGGAATGGGAGCCCATCCTGTGGGTCAGCAGGGATGCAGCCTACAGTGAAGCAGAACCAGGGCTGAGGATGGGCAGAATCCAGTGCACTTCCTGCAGGGAGCTTGGCTTCCCTTAATTATGAAGTAGTGTTAGACCAAAGAGCCATGGAATGAAGATAGCAACAGCACGCAATTTAGTATTTCACAAGTTGGTTAATTACCCAGTCACACTGGGGTTGATAGTAAATACATGGCTCACTAGTTTTGGCATAATAAATAGTAAATGCAGACACTAATAAATAGTTAAGCATTTCTGCCAAAACCTGGATGTTAATTGTAGATTTTGTTAAATGTGACCTATAAGACAGGAGCTGTTTTTTCTATTAATTAAACATAGCACACAAAGTACTTCTCATATCTGTATTTATAAAGAGATTAATATGCAATAGCTGGCCAAAATATTCCTTTGTTTTAAGTAAAGACTGAAATGATGATCTTTACAGTTATGCATTTTCAAAATTAATTTTTTTTTAATACTTATTCTTGTTTTCTTTCTCGGTATCTCTTAAGCTTTCTAATCTTTCTAGAACTATGTTCAAAATAATATTTAGCATAGAGAGAAACACTAAATATTTCATGGTATAATTAAATCTTATTAATGTAATTGTCTGCATAGTTCACATTAAAAATTTACAAGAACCTTTTTCCTTTTAAGAGTTATATTTTCTTCTGAATTTCCATAAATGTTTTGAGCTTAACCTAACTGTGGGAAGAATTAGCAGTTCTCTCATGATTTGATATTGAATCTAAGTTGCTTTTCTTGTATTTTTCTTAGCCCAGCCAGAGACTCTTTGTCATGGATTTAGTCCTCATGTAATTAAGGTGCAAAAGATCAAGTATTTGCTTTACCATTTGTGGATCTAGCTGGTGGCATTTAATGTTTTCCAACTTCTAGCATTCTCTTTTCTATTGAAAAGATGTTTCATGAGTGGATGTTTTTAATACTTAATTTCTCTTGTTTCTGTGCTGTGCTACGTTCGAGGCATGTACAGAACAATATTCAATTTTAACTTTAAAAGACGTTTCAGTACAACCAAGTTTTTGTAAGCTGAGCAATTCCACACAAGCCCATCCTACTGCTTACTTGTAACACCAGAGGATCTGTAATGCAGCCTATGAATAGAGGAGCAGCATGTGGTTGTGGTTCATCCCAGCTCAGGGCTTTGCCTACTGATATTCTGGAAAATTTCCTTCTTTACCTTAAGCCCCCTGCCCCAAATATCCCTTCTGCTGCAGTCTGAATCAATATTTCAGGCCATCCCTGAAGACTGACCTGTCTACAGCTACAGAGATTCCATGCTCACTATTCCTTCTCTTAAAAAATTTCATATTTTTGGATGGAAAAAACCCACCACAATTCCCTTTAAGCAGCAGGAAGGGAACACTTTTCTGTCATTCTCTAATTTCCAAGACCTTTATAATAAAATTTAAATCCTCAAAAATTTCTCCTCCTGAATCCATCAAATATTCATCCAAATGGTTCTGTTTATTGGCAGCCCCACATTAGCATATTGGCCTGTTAAAATTCCCACAGCCATTCATCTGCCTGGTGCTCCACATCTGAGTAGACTTCACTCAGACACCACTACTTTAAATTAAAATAAGCTTTTTCACTTGAACTTGCTTTCATTTAAGTCACTGCTAACGTAGAAAGGAGCTCATTTAGTGGTGCTTTTTCACCTTTATGTTAACTCTGAATGCATCATTAGCAGGGATATGTTGACTAATTTGGAAGGAGTTTAGCGAAAAGCTCTAAAAATGGTTTGCAGGTCGGCCAAGCAGGCACTGTGTGGAAAGATAAAATGAGCTATCAGTGTCTAGATTGGCAGGAAAACCATGATTAGAAATTCTTAAAGGATGTAAAAACGGGGAGTGGAAGAATTCAGTGAGTTAAAACTCTGCTGAAGGGCTGACACAGGTAATGGAAGCACAAAGTAGAAAATCCCCCTTTAGACATTTCTGGTGGCCAGCTGGGGTTGGTTGGGACACCACAGTGCAGGGACACAGACCAAAGGATCTCAGCAGCTCTTTCCTGTGTTTTAGTAGTTAAGTGGGGGGAAATGCCACAAAAGCTGGAGAAAAAGAATGAATACAAGAAGGACAGAACCACCACTTATTTGTGGCAACGTTTGTTCCGGCAAGGCATTTATCGAGTTATAGAAGTCTCACTTCAAAACTTCTGGGGGGGTTTAGCACTCACAGCTTTCAAAATCAGAAAAGAGTAATATGAAATAGAGAACATTCTGCCATTTCCTGAGATTCTTGACCCAAATCTCCACAGTGGGGCAGCTCTAATAGCAGTTGCCACCCCCTGACAGCATCACTGCAGCATTGCTCCATCACAGAGCCTCTGGGTGGTCCAAGAGAGTATTCACTTGCAATTTGTTGCCTATTTTATTTTGATTTGACTCACAGCTGTGCAAGTCAGGGACTCTGGATTTGCAATTTCAGTATCACTGCAGAGTGATGCACGTCACACAGGCTTTGGGTTGTGCCCACTTTGCTTCAGCTGTCCTTCGTCCTATAAACCAGGGATAAAATCACGTGTTGGAATCCCACACAGGAGCCACTTTGCACAGTCACAAAATGCCGTTTAATTTGTGGATAGACTGCAGGAACACTGGATGATGGAGTTTATAAAAGAAATTAAGTTGGGAAGAATTCAAATGAAATATCTTCTTCAGAGGGTAAACTCATTTGTATTCCAAAATGCAATTATAAAGTGGCCTCAGGAAAGTCAGTGCTCCTTCTGGTCAGCAGCACTGGCAATATCTTTGCACAAAATCCTGGATAGCTTTAATTTCCAAAGAAGAAACTCAGCAAGAGGAACACGAAAACCACTGTAAAGGTAAACATTTCATAAACTGGCTGACAACTGCACTAGAAATATTAAACAAGTTTAGAAAGTGTTACTGAGTTCACCTACAAATTGTAATGTGGTGGGAGTGAAAAATGCTACCTGACTGCATCTGAGGATCCAGTGATTAGGAACAGAACGAGACCTAAAGACCACACATTTCAGTAATCTGTCTCTGCCAGTGGTGAGATGCCTGATAAAAAGTAAAAAGTAAAAAGCAAAAAGCTCTTTCCCTAAATTCAGGATGCAGAGATACAAAATGCAACCCAGCCCACTAATATCTGAAATATAAATGTTTGAACTTCCTCCCAGCTTCTTTGGGAGCTATTAATTATGTCCCTGGATACCTTGGCTGTCCATAGGATTATCTAAAACCTTTGAAAATTCTTGTCCTGTGGCAAATTTAATCTACAAATCAGGCTACAGTGTAGGAACTGCTTCTGCACAGGGATTGAGTTCTTGTCTGACTCAAGTGGGGATGTACTTTAAACTCTCCTGCTTGTTTGCTCATAACTGAAATTCTGTGTTAGCTTTCACAGTTTAAAGGCCAAACTTGGGGCAGTCCTTATGGATGCCTCATCCCTGGCAGTGTCCACAGCCACTTTGGATAGGCCTTGGAGCAACCTGGTCCAGTGGAAGGTGTCCCATGGCAGGGGGTGGAACGGGGTGATCTTTAGGGTCCTGTCCAACTCAAACCATTCTATGATTCTATGATATTAAAAAAAAAAACAAAAAAAAACCAAAAAAAGAAAAACACACAAAAAAAGAAAAACACAAAAAAAAATCAACACAAAACCGAACAACAACAAGAGCAACAACAAACAAACAAAAAACCAACAACAACAAAAAAAAACACAAAAAAACCAAAAAAAAAAAAAAAACCAAAACAAAAACAACCATAAAAAGCCCACCAAAAAAACCAAACCCAGACCAACAAATCAGAGGAGAGCTTGAGAGGAGGATCTGGCCTGATCACAGTGTCCAGCCCTCCCAAACCAAAACCAGGAACCTTCAACCAGGTGATCTTTAAAAAATAATTAAGTGCAGTGGCCTTGCCCACTCCAGTGGCTTTCTCTGCGTCTATCTGTGGTTTATTTTTTTTTCCTGGGACCACTTCATTGTTAAGGAAAATATCCATAAAATAGTGGATTTTGCAGCAAATCCACCACACACAGCACTGTTCCAATGGGTGCTGCAAGTGACATTTGGCCCAAAGGCTGAAACTTCCCTCATTAAACAGCAGAAAAAAGGAGCACATCTCTCCAAGGGAGTGATGTGTGCAGGGTAGGGAGCACAGGGTGATCTCTCTCCTGCAAGCTGGGCTGGCTCTGCTCTGAGGTGGCAACACAGAGATTGTTTGTTGTGCTTAAAAAGCTGGTGAAGCATGAGTTTAGCTGGAGGGAAATGCTGATGCAAAGGATAGTCCAGGAGAAAAATGATGGGTGGAAAAAGTAATTTATCTTGCTCTTCCATCCTAATGGTTGGAACAGGAAGAAAAAAGGCAAACCCAACGCCGCCCCCTAATCACCTGAAAAGTCTCCAAAAGGCCAGCCAAAAGAACAAAACAGAAGAAAAAATGTAAGAGAAGAAGGAAAGACCTACTCAATGGCAGTGAGTAGCTCCTTGTGTTTTAAATATTAACTGAAAAAATAACATTAAAAAGGGTGTCTTTTTCTTATTGTGTTAAGATGCTGAAATTTTACAGTAGCAGTATTCTCATGACAAATACTCATGTTGTATATGGTTGTGATGAAATTTAGACTTTTTTCCTTTTTTTTCTAATACTCTTATTAAAAAAAAAATCAATTAGGAAAGAATACACTTTTTTGTGACTCAGATCAGTCCCTAACATGATGTGTTCTGTATTTTCTGTAAAATACATGGTAAATTGAGATTTATGAAAATTACAGAAAATTAAGCTGTCTCCCTTCACTACACTGAAATTCAGTGAAATCTAATGAATGAATATGCTATGCCAAAGGTAAAAAAAAGCTATTTCATTATTAAAAGCCTGAAGTATTATTACTTACAAAGGCAAGAAGATAAGACATGTTTATTCTTTTCAGTGCTTATAGCTCTCTGCATTCAGCAACACACGTTACCATAATTTGTTTTTATTTAAAGTGCAATATAGGGGCACTCCCACAAGCAAATTTAACCACATTTATTAAAATTTGCTTGAAAATTCTTGCCTGGGAATCAACAGAAATGTTTGAGATGCACCTGTGTAAGGTGTGTCTGGAACTGAGGGGGTCTCAAACCTGCACCCTCGATCCCCATCCCTTGCTTGCCTTCCAGATAACACCAGAAATGAGCAATTTCACAGCCCCAGTTAGAGAATTTACTGACAGCTCAAAGAGGGGGAAGGCAAAACTATTCCTTTCTCTTAACAGGCTTTTTGAACTTGGCAGTGCTGGGATCTAAGCACGCCCTGGATCTTCCCTGAGCACCCCAGGAACGAGACATTCAGGGCAAAGCTTTGTTTCATCCTCACATCCAAAATGCTTCAGGGGGGATCACAGCATCCCCCACAGGCATGGATCCAGGGCTCCCACAGCAACAACGCAGCTCACAGGAGAGCAAGGAGGAAAAACAACTTTGTTTTTGTAGAAAGCAGTGAGGGATTCCGATGATGTCTGCTTGCTGGGAGCTGCCTGTGCTAACTCCAAGTGGGAATCCTCCTTTATTTCAGAGCTCTGCTTGGACTGGATGAAGTGTCTGTGAAACAGGGGAAGATGGGAAGGGCTGAGGACTGTTGTGCCGTGGCCAAGGAGTTCTCCCTGCCTGACAGAGCTTGTTTTATTAAAATGATATTATAATATTAAAGACTATGATGATATCAGCACTTATCTTTTTCTTTCAGGGAAGTTTCCATTTATTTATTTGTTTGTTTTTCACTGTGAGGGTGCTGAAGCAGTGGAACTGTTCACCCACAGAGGCTGAGGATGCTCCATCCCTTGAAGTGGTCAAGACCAGGTTGGATGGAGCTCAGAGCAACCTGGTCTCATGGAAGGTGTCCCTGCCCATGGCAGGGGGTCAGAAACACATGAGCTTTAAGGTCCCTCCCAACCCAAACCATTCTATAATTTTGTCATTTAGTTGCTCTAGTATTATAGTAATGACTATATAAGAGTCTAAATAATATGGGATTAGCATCTGTTTTTCAAAATTAACCAGAATATGATTTAGCAATAGAATTATTAAGATTTAAGGTGAAAAATTCATCTAAAAACCAAACATGCAAAGTCCTTTCTTCAGGCATCATGCCTTACACTGAAGTGATGGTGACTTGAAGGAAAAGCACCTGACCTCCAAGACTACATGTCCCAGAAATCCTCTGTGCTGAGGGCTGCTGCTCCCAAAATAACCACTCAAAAGAACTTCTCTGAAGAGCTCACTGCATCATCATGTAGGCAACACTCACAGAGCTGCTGATATTGTTAATAAGGATATTGTGACTTTTGGCAAGCCTAAAACAAAATATCAATGAACCCAGCTAACGTTTGAAACTAAATATAGTTCACATTAAATTTTAAAGCTTTGAATTGCAGGAAGAGCTTCACAAGTTCTCCTTCAATCAACAGTAATTTCAATTCGCCTTCAGCTACTGCGTCTCTGTGTTATTTTTCCTTGTTGGTGTGGGAGATAACAAATGTGTGAATGACATTTCAGTCTGGTAATTGGGCCATTTATAGCTCCTTGTTAGTTCCTGCTGGATAAGGGCTCTGGTGCTGATTTTACATGAGGATCAAGCACCTCATTAAAAGCCCGGCGCTGAAAGCACGCCTGCGACACTTGACTGTGAGACAAGTGTTGCCATGTAATACAGGGAAAATAAGTGATTTTGTGCTTGCCATTTGCATTAAAAGATGGCACTTTTGACAACTTTCGACAAAGCCATCCTTTAGTCTTTTTCTCCATTGACCTCCCTGTTGGGGAAGGCTGTGCTGGTCTGAGTGGCGCTCCCTCCTCCTTGCCCTGCCTGTCTTTGCAGCAGCAGAGCCAGGATGACTGGTGCCATGCCAGCCCTGCTCCTCGCTGTCTGCTGGGGACAAGGCTGCTGGAAAGCTCCAGGAGATGCTGTGGTTCCTCTGTGCAAAAGGTCAGCTGGGTCTGCACATGGACGCAGGGACTGCACAGGGTGTTGTTTTCCTCGGAGCATTTTTGCCATCCTCTGTGCTAATCACACCAGGGCACATGTGGGGTTCTTGGGGTTATCCTGTTCAGGGCCAGCAGCTGGACTCAAAGTATCCTTGTGGGTCTCTTCCAACACAAGTATTCTATGATTCTCTGTTTATTCCTGTTTAGGTGTCACCCACTTGGAGAGGTAGGTAAGCCAGGACTGAGAACTGCAGTCCTGTTTTTCTCCCCATATTTTTTTGGACAGTTTTCACCCCAAAGGCCATGAAGAAGCTCTGAGTGTCTCTTTGGAGTAATATTTTTGCTCTCTTTGGCAATGTAAGAGACGGTGAGCGTTGGAGGATTCCCTGACACAGGTGGTGTAAATGAGTTGTCAGTGGTTGTAGGAAGGAAAAAGCACCAAACCCCAATGGATACTTCAGATACAAAACTTTTACCACAGATAGAGATTCATCATTCTTCCAGCTGTGTTTTAATAAGAGGTATTTCCTCCTTTTCTGAAAACCTCATCTCTTACATTCCAGTTTTTTCAACACTACTATCATAACATTAGCAGGAAAAGGTAAGCATCTATCCATCTGCAAACCATTCCCTGATACCAGCAGGGACTATGATTTTTTTTAACTTGGATATGTAAAAACAAGATTTTCAGGTTATAAATACCAGTTTTGTAGTGAGAACCCTGTTGTTTCCCCACCACTCCCCCCACCCCCAGGGTTTGTAACACCATTTAATGTTTGGTTTTGGCTGCACTGTTGCTCTGTGGAGGCTGCTGGAAATTTTCAGTGGCAAAATGGGAGGAATTCAGTGAACAAGTGGGAGAAGAAGCCTGTCTATAGTTGTCAAGGTTGTCACTTAGGAAAAAAAAAAAAACACCTATGAGAAATACAGGTCACATTTAGCACTACACCAGCACTGACTTGGAACTTTTCTCATTATTAAATTCATGGTGTTCACAGTGCTCAAAAGTGAGTGCAAAATGTGCCTGACTTCTCTAATGGGTTTTGGAACCAGAAAAATATGTAAATGACTTAAGATATTTCCAGTGATGATGTCATCATCCATCTGCATTGCATTTTTGCCTTAAACTAGAAAATTCCTTCACGATGAATAGGATGCTTAAAGGGAAGGCTTCTATTCCCTCTTTTATTGATTATTAATGAAATCACAGTGCTCTCAGTCTGTTACAGCTGCAGACCTAAAATAAGCCTTGGTAGTGATAATTGCTTCTCTTAAATCATGAATGTATTAAGGAAGAGAGCTTTTCTGGAATAGTTTATGATTTGTGAAAACTGTGGAGAAATACTTGAAGCTTCTTAGGATAAACCAGCATATTTCATGTTTTTTTGAATTTCCAGGCATTAGGTCAGGAGGAATAGTTGGAAAAACCCAACAGGTAATAATAAAAAAAATGTGACAACATTCTTAATAAAAGAACAGTATAGAAAGCCATAACCTGGCTTAGTACCTAAGAAAGCAGAAAGTGTTTATAAATAATACATGTGTTTTTATTGGTTTGCAAAGACAGATGATGTACCAAACAGTAACTAAATTTTCCACCTGGAACATGGAGACATCAAGAAGAATTCCATGCCTGGGCTGAGAAAGCAGAGCAGGCCACTGGTGGATCTGCACTGGATCAGGGATGTGCCCTTAGGGACATAAGGCCAAAATGTCTTTTGTGCTGGAGTATTTTATCCTGATGGTACAAGGAAAACTGTATTTGGTTATAAAGGTGCAGAATAACTTCATGCAACAATTCAGGAACTATGTTTGATATACTAAACAAACAGTTTTAGAACTGGTCAAAGCTGAATTTTCAATCAAATCTTATCAGATCAATGAAAATAATGAAGAAAAAGGGTTCTTGGAAGAAGTGTTTTGTGCTCACCTGGAACCATCACGTATCACACAGCATGAAACATCACCTCTGCCAGGCACAGGCTGAGAAAAATCCTCATTCCTTTAACTTTTCTTCATTTGCACAGTGTTTCCATGGAATTGCCATGCCAGCAGGACCAGGTCATCCCTAGTTAATATGCTACAACTTCTGCAAGCTGGGTTCTAATTTTTCCTGAGCTCGATGGCTGTGTGTCCTTTGTACAGGCAGGAATTACTGAGCATTGTAAAAGTTTCCATTTTATTCTTTCATGCAGGACATTCCTTGAGCTACACCTTTAAGTTTCTGGGGGGTTGAAAAAGAGCCAAAATGCTGTTTCAGGTCAGTTCTTTCTTATTTCAACAAAGACAGACTTCCAGCTCCAAGCACATCTGCTTAAATTCAGTTCTCACAAAGGCTTTGCATGGAGTGATCACCAAAGCAGGTATTGTCTCTTTTTAAGTACCTTTGTAGGGATATTTCTTTCTAGTTTTGGCAAGGAAATTGCTTAAAAATTGCCAGATAATGACTGCCTAAAGAATTTTGACTTTGTAGTCCGTGGAAGGAAGATCAAAAAGACATAAAAATATAATTTTCTGAGTTATCATTTTTTAAAGTTTTGTAATTTTGATAGCAGAAAAACACCTGAAAATAGGCACCTCACAAGAGCACATCACTTGAGGTCTGTTAAGAAATGTATGTAACTTTTCACCTTTAAGCAGACAGATGGATTTGCAATAAGAAACTTTTTCTATAAAACATTTCTCAGTAGCAAATGCTCTTAGCATTTGAGGAATTAAGAATTTAGAGTGCTTCAAAAAGAATTAATTTGTATTTTAGTTCTTCAAGCCCACACAAAAGCTTCTAGAAATGAGACTTTTTCCTACAAATAGGGATAAGGAAAGAGCTGTGGATGTGCCAGTTTGGGGGTTTGCTGTTCTCCTGCTGCTGGAGCTGGAAAAGCACCTGGTGGCAAAGCTGTGGGGAGTGAGAAGGCTCTGAGATAAGACCAGGGAAGATGAGGAGCTGGGAAAGAACACCTGCTTTGTATGGCACAGATGGAGTCTGGTTTTTCACGATGCACAGGGAAATAATGAAGTGTGTGAGTCAGAGACTCCCTTCACTCTGCAGCTTTACATTTGCTCTTCTGTGAGACAGCAACATCATCATTAGGCTGCTCAGCCAGGGGTAGGAGCATCTCTCACGCAGATCTGTTTGGATTTTATACTCATGAGGGTATTAAGCAGGTTTTGAAGCTTCTTAGGAGAAACCAGTTTGGGTGGTTTGACGTTTTGGGGTTTTTTTGAACCGTCTTCTGAAAGTTTCCCACCCAGGAGACCAGGTCTGTCAAGTGAAGAATGGTTTTACAGATCCATTTTAAATCCAAACCGAATGGAAATCCCCTGTTTCCTGTTCAGCTATCAAGTACAAATAAAAGCAAACCAAAACCAGTCCCCAAAGCCATAACTGGTTATTTTTCTGTCTTTGATTTTCAGATGATGAGCTCTACCTGCTTGTCTCCCACCAGCTCTCACAGACAACATCATCTTCTCCCACATCCTCCCCCTAAAACCACCTCCAGGATTTCTGACCATGCCTGTGCTGTGCCAGAAATGCCAGGCTGACAGAGGGTAGCTACCCAAGCCAGGATTTTGTCTCTTCCTGTTTTTCTTGACCTCTTTTTCCCTCACTTTATCACTGATGTTGGATGGGTCTGATCACCCTCTGACCTCCCCCTGTTGTCCCAGCTCTGGTGGCCCCCCAGGGTAGAGAGGGAGCAACAAGGAGGAAATGTAAGTGCTTAAAGCCCACCTTCAATGGCACAGATAAAGAGCCTCCCCCCTTCTTCTCACCTTTAAATGCCACCTGGGGCTTGCCTGCATAACTGTGAGCCCTTCCAGAAAGTGGGGTAGAATTTCACTTATAAAGATTTATGTCCTTGCTGGTTTTGCCCAGTCTTTTATAACTTGGCTGCTATCACAGGTAGTATTCCAAGACTGTCATGTTGCAATATTTGTTTTGCATATGTAATGCATATAACGCTTTTGAAATGGAATTTTTACAAAGATATGCAAAGTTTAATATGCCTATAGGTAATCACAGCCTCCTGGTGTGTTTGTTAAAGATTGCCATCATTTAATTTAAGTGCATAGGGTCCTTTTTCTGAAGAAAAGCAAGATTTTCTAATTGATAAAAAGGATATACACAGCAGTGCATTCCCTATATTTTACATTATCTTTCAGTAAAAGTCTTCAAACTCCCACAGTTATCACAATCAAATACAAGAAAGTGTCACAGATGCTGTCTTAGTCATGCAGACTGTGATTTAATAAGTGCCAGCTTAGTCAGGTTTCCAACTCTACAATAGTTCTCTGAGAACCAAATCTTTCAGGTTCCCTTGAAAATTTCTGGCCTTAAAACTTAGAATGAGTTTTTGTCAGAGCCAAGTTAATGCTTCATCTTTTCTAGGTTATTAAGTTTTAGCCTTCCACCACCCGTAAGAGCAGCAGTAGGTACACAGAGAGGGCAATTGACTGTCTCAAAAGGTTAACTGCCTTCTGGCTGAAAATGAGCACAATTACTCACCAAAAAGCAAATGACTAAAACCCTCATCTGAGGGGTTTTCAAATGCACCCAGAATAGACATGTACAGCTGGGCAAAGATGGAATTCGTAGGGAAAAAAAATCAAAAAATATCTCAAGAAAGGAAAGATTAAAGTGATTCATGGTAGTGTTCCAAAACAAATGTAGATTATTTGGGGGTTTGGAAGAGAACACACCATTTACTGTTCTTCCTGAACTTGGCTGCTTTGAAGTTGTATTAATTTGTTCAGCTGCGTGGTGGAAGGCAGGGGAATGAGAGGAGGAAAGGGGTCACTGCATGGGTCAGTTCATCCTTGTTTCCAGTATTGTGTGGAGACATTATTGACCAAACTGAACAGAGCACTACATATTGTTCATTTCAGGCCAAGCCTGGCTCTGCTAAAACCATTGAAAGGTTTGCAATTCCATGAGAGCAGCATCAGGACATCAATGCGTGGGACCATGTGGGAGCAAGAGAAGGAAAGTCCAAATAATGTAAAATATCTACAGGATAGAAGCACACCATAACTTGAATAAGCAAGGCTGTTTAATTTAACCTAATATGGCAAGTCTTGCAGCATTTTCAAGTTCTGATATTTTTACCATTTGGTCCTTGTTTCTGACTGTGTGATGTGTAGAAATTTCAAGTGCTTGTAGGTGCAGCTAATGGCAAATAGGAGGGGTGCACTGCATATACCTCATGTCACATTATGCTGAAAACACTCAAAAATTCACCTCCAGAGACCCCAGGCTGGACATTCAAAATCAGCAAACAGTTTTGACCTTCACCTGTTGGTGCTTCAGCTTCCCCCCATGAAATCAGCAGGCTTCTGCCCTATCCTTGTGGTGTCGGTGCGGGGATCAAGCAGTTGCTCTGCACAGAACCAGGGGAATAATGAATGTGATTTGAAAGTCACTGGGGAGCCTGGCAGGTCAATCCTCAGCACCGTGTTTAAACAGTGCTGGTAAATGTGATGCAGCCACGCAATTAACAGCGGGGCTGAAATAAAATATTGACGAGCTGTGCTCATTAAAGGCGCCGTGGCTGATCCGTGCACCAAACGAGTCGAGGGTCCTGCAGAAATAATGACAAGCCTTGCTGTAATTACAGATCTCATCAATACAATGCACAAGAGAGCAAAAGAGGAGGTTGCCCGGACAACCCAGCTTATGAATGCTTGACTTTGCAATATTAATGACAAATGGCAATAAATTATTAACATTTCTATATTGTGTGTGGTGGGTATGAAATGTAACAGAAAGCTTATCTAACCTTTCTGTCAGGTGCAGTTTGGTGAGGCAGACCAAGCTCAGCAGCCAAGACACGTGCAAGGAGCATTGACCCAGGCTGTCCTAGGACCCTAAACGACCTCATCTCAGCTCTTACTAGGCCCTTAGTTCTTAAAGAAAGCTCTGTACTTTCAGTTTTCTCAAGCAACAGTTGTCTTCAGGTGCAATATCCATCCTTTTCTGCTGAATTTGATTGAATTCTCCTGATTTATTTCTGTTGAAGGATTCAATTCACTTATTTAGGCATAAACTACAGCAGTTAGCTCTGGTATAGACCAGCTTCAGGTCTATATTCCCTGTAATATTCAGGTCAAATATCCCCTGAGAGATCCCCAGACTTTTCTGCCCACCAGGGGCAGCTGGGGCATCATTTGGCTGAGCAAAACTGGCATCCCATTTGGAGAGAAGCTTTTATATCCTCTAGCTTTTAAAAATAGTAAAAGTTATGACTCTTTGCTATCTTTTTTCAGTTCTACATTTGGCTGATCTTAACTGACCCACAGTATTTAATATGAAATTCAAGCTTTTTTGCTACAGCCTTTCTGAGCATATGCCTTGTTGTTGCCTAAATTCGTTAACAGCTCCATCTGTTTCACAGTCTTCATTTCCCAACATCATAAGGTATTCAGGAGTAATAAAAGGTCATTTAGGCCTTGCAGCTTTGTTCTCTTTATCTCTGAAAGTTTTGTACCCAACCATCTCACATTCTGTCTGGTCTCTTGGGCAATATATTTTAATAAGCTTCAAATGCAAAACTTAATTATCTGGAACTGAAAACTCAAGCTCCTAAGCATCCTTTCCCCCCCTCTTCTTCAGAAAGCCTCAAAAATACTGAGAAGTGCATAATTTACTTAATTACATTTTGTTTTCTTTTGGCCATTAGGTGAACTTTAGTTATGTGTTTAGAAGCAAATGATTTTATATTTATGTGACCTGTATTAATTACTGCCAGGCATTGCTGCCTGCCCAGCACTGTAGCCTGTTGATTTTTTGGGGTTTTTTGTGCTGTGGGATGTTACTGCCCTCTCCTACCAGAGGCTCTGCAGTGGCTAGGGTTGGAACTACTTGCTGAGAGGCCTCTGTGTGGAGGGAAAACTCAGAATATAAACCAGAAAACTCTCTGTGATGGACTGGGCTGTGGAGCCTCCCCTTTCAGGGTTTCATCTCTGGCAGTGGCTGCCAGCAAATGCCTGAGGAAGGAGAGCACACCTGCAGCATGGCTGCTCTGCTCTCACCCACACAGCATCCACATCACACTAGATTGGCCCCAGAAGTCTGTTTCTTCCCTCTATTAGTTTAATTGCTTTTGAACCTCTTTACGACTGTAACACCCTATAATTACCAGTTCCACAGTTTAATCCTGAATGCATGAAAAAAACTCTGCCCTTTGCCTCTTCTTAAATTACATAAATTAATTTAGTGCACCATCCCAAACCCTTCTGTGCTGAGAAGTAGCAGATAATTGCTCCCTATTAACTTTTTTTCTGTGTTGTTCATAACTTTCTTCTACAACATCCCACCTGAGCCATCTCTTTCCTAAACAGATTGCACAGCAGCCTATTTCATCCCTCCCTACTTGGAGTCTGTATCTGCATCTCCATAGATCCAGCAGCCTCTTCCTCTCCTGTGTACCTCTCCTAGCACTGCCATGTGTCTCACATTTAATACCTCCCTACTCGGTCTCTAGTCTGAGTTGTATCAGTTGAATTGTATAAAGTCAACTCTGTGTAATACATGTAAGAAAACCTGTTCTAAAATCATGCTTTGATGTTACTTCAGAGGTGTCTTTAGACTGGAGATCAAACCAAGGCACTAAATAGGGCCTCAGTGTGAATACATTCATTTCCATGGAGCAGTACCTAGGTGTCTTTTACAGGAGACAGTTCCACAATTCCTGTTTCAGACAAATCCGAGACACACAAGGCACAAATGAAACGAGAGCAGGACCCTTGAATTCTGTATTGGTTCTCTTTACATAAGAAAATACAGACTTTTCCTTCATCCACTGCTCGTTATCATGGATTGGAAACAGAGCTTGAGTTGCATGGTCAGGTAAACCAGGATCTCTGTAACCAGGAGCAAGTTACAGGATTGCCCATGGTGCAGGAACAGGGAGTGACACCTAAATTGCTCTTACAGCAACTAATTTTCAAGGTAGGCTTATGAGGATTTGTACTAATTACATTTGAAACATTTGCTTATACCTAAAGATAGTCCAGATTCTGATTATGTAAACCAAATGTCCCCTGGCACACATATTTTAATTTAATGAGGATTTACACCTCTTGTGCTGCTCACTGAGAAGATGCTCTCAGTTTTTCCTGTGCTATTGTGGAGTAACACTGTGAGAAATGCTCCCCACAGGCACAAGTGTCTGCAGACCAAACACAGAAAATGGGTGGGTTTTGTTTGTGTGTGGGGTTAAAGGCTCAGCCCCACACACACATGAAGGGGCTCAGGGCACAGCGGCAAAATGTGTAATGTGGGATGCTGGGGAATGAAACCAAAGCTGACAAAAATCTTAACTCAGAACTGTCTCAGACTTCATGTTTCTGCAGCATTTATTCATGAGTAAACGTAATTCAGTCTGAAGATGCACTAGCAGTTAGGTCAGGTCTACTGAATTCATACAGCTTTGATGGAATTGTCTATGATGCATCAGCTGCCCCAGATACCAAAAATATGTTTAAACTGCAAGGAAGGATATTTTCTTTGTTTCTTTTAGTCTGCAGCTGTGTGCTTAAATGTACAAACCAACATCTCTGCAGCCTCTCTCTGAATCAGCTGCAGCCAACCTGCTTTAGAGGAATGATCAGGCTTGCTGTGATTATGTCAAAGTTATGATAAGTAAATTACAAGCTACGTGTTACCTTTTATTTTTACCAAATAAGAAACCTGGAACTGAGTGGTAATTGCCACACCAACTGCATTTTTTTGCTGCCTTAAAGGAGGTTAAATAATATGCTGTCTTTTCTTGTGGATAATAAGAACACTTTATGCAGCATTATTCCTTCACCTAAAGATCTGTCTCACAGGAATCACTAGTGAAAGTTGTACTTTATGGTGGAGGTCTGGCTGGGTGGGACACCAACCACCAGTGCTAATGGTTCTCTGCTGAGAAAATCACTTTGAAAATGTAAATGTAGAAGAAGATGCATTTCAGATAATCTTAGAAAATGAGGGAGGAATAAACAAGGCAGCTGGGACTCAGTGGCATTCTGTGATTTGTGTAGGTCCTGTTCCCCACTTGTTACCAGCATGTGTGCAAACAGTGGCCATGCATTTTGCACTGATTAGCCTGACGGTTTGAAAGATTAGCTGGGTTTGACGTGGAGCTGTGGATGCAATTAGGAAAATAGGACCATATGTTATAAGGACCTTAGCTGGATAATGAGAATGGAGGGAGATGAAAAGTGTGTTCCAAAGTCTCAGTGAAGTGATTCGTTTAACAAACAGAGGCTGTCAAATCTCGACTGACTAGACAGAAGGGCTGCTGCATGTAGTTATTACTGCAGAGGATTTGCAGAACATGATGAGCAAATGGCAGATAATTTCACAAAGCAAAGACAAATAAGTTAACAAAGACAAAGTCATCAAGAGTGTGCTTGAACTGATAACAGCATTGTCATGGGCACTGGTTCTCTTTAGCTACAGCACTTGGAGTTATAAATAACACATTTAAGGAGAGTGAAAACCTGGAAGATGAAGCTAATTTATAAATTGCTTGGAAAATGAAGACCGAACTGATCTGAACTTAGCACACAAGTTTTTCTAGTGGGTTAGGTTTTTCTTACTCAAGATGTGTGATCCTGCTTGTCAGACACACCAAGAAGGCTTCTTCCCTTCCCTTCCTTGACAACATTTCTTGAGAAGTGCAAAAAACTGCCAAGGAACCCAAAAGCAACATGGTCAGGCATAGTTAGAAAAACTTGTCTTCATAATCCATCTGATCTCAAGTGTTTTGCCCTTGTCTTTATCTATGAAATGACTGTATCACCTTGTCATACAGCCTCTTCTGTCCCCAAAATCAGGGATGGCAGCGGTATGTAGGTGCCTGTGTGAACTGCGCATTGTGTAAACATCTGGTCATGCCTTCTGCACTTCCCAGACACTTTTGGTTGAGCTCCACAACTTTTTCTGACTTACAGCACCCATAACTGGGTGCTTTTCACCATTCTGTAGTTGTGCAGATGATTGTTGCTGTTTAAGAACAAAATTAGTTCCTACTAATTTATTTTTCTCTTTGGATCAACTCCACCACTCGAGATCATCTTGATTTTTTAAAAACTTGTTTTCATATTCCAATGTGTTTACAGTTCATTTCTGCTTCATGTTAGGTGTAAATTTTTTAAGTCTGTGCTCTGACCTTCACTGGTCACTAATAAAACCTGTCCTTACAGGAACCTGAGGATGCTGCAGCTCTGTCAGGAGCTGCTTGCCAGGTCTGACCTTCTGACACTTCAGCCCCTCCTGCCTTCCCTCTCAGCATGTGTTTCAGGCAGTTTTCCACTCTCCATCCTAACAAGCTCATTTAAGTTGTGTTAGTGTAAGAAAAGTGCATGAAAGTAGCACGAGTCTTTTACTGTGATATAGGAAAATAGTTGACACAACTGACAACAAAGAAATTTGTCACAATCACATCACAGCTCTTGACGAAATTGTGTTGGTTTTTACCCGTTTCCCTAATGTCTTCTGGGTACTTGCAATGACTTCATTTAACTACTTGTTCTATTTTTTTTTTTTTTCTAAGAGGGGTTAAATTGACGGTTGAAAATCTCTGACTCTTCTTTTGTGCTTTGGTTTGGTTTAGGTTTTTATCGCCCCAGGGGCTTGTGGGTTTCTACGTATTAAAGGTCTTTGACATTTTCAGGTTTTCCTTTTCTTCACCCATTTGCAATGCATTTTAGCTGAGTTGAAGTCAGACAGAGCCACTCATCATAAAAGATGATGTTGTTAAACCTTTTCCAAGCATGCACAATAGATTTACAAACGTTCCTCAAGATCTACATGCTTCATTTTCCCAACATCAACAAAAAAGCCCACTGGGAGCAGAGAAATACAAACACTTGAGAGAACATATGAAACCCACAGAAAATACTGGTTTGTTGCATTATTAACCTGCCTATCTCACCAAAGGTTATCAAACACTTTAAAGAGACCTTTTCCCTTGTCTGAGTGATTGTATTTTTTTTTTTCTCCTGTGATGCTTTCATTCCTCTTACACACAGAGAGGTCAGGATTTTTTCTTATTGTTGCCTAATTAAAAACAAAACAAAACAATTACCTCTAATAAAATAATGACTCCTACTTGAGGCCATTAGCTCTCCCAACTAATCATTAATCCCAAAGAAATGAGACAAGCTTGATTGTTATTACTAAAATATATTGCTTAATGTAATTTAGAGCTTCCTAGAAACAGATTTCTTGGCTGTATTCTCATCCTCCTGGTCCACCTAAGAAATTGTGCATGAATTTATCTACGTACAAATTAAAAAATTATTAGAATAAACAAATTTAGGGTATTACTCAGGAAAGTAAAATAGTCATAATTTAAACCAGCAATGGAAATGGCAAATTTAATTTTAAGATACGGTTGGAGCCCTAACAAATGGAATTTTTTGTAAACAGAATGGATGTCCAGGGGAGGGGGACAAGTTGTGAAAGCACCATGGTGAAGCCACCTGTGTTACCTCAGCTTCCAGCTGTGTTTTGTTCAACTATCTGAGAGTTTGTGAGCAGATCTTCTCAATTTTTTACAATTTTTTTTATGTTGATCTTAATTGCTAAATCATGTTAATGTTGATAGTTTAAGAAAAGTAATTCTGCAATGGTATGGAGAACAGTTAATTCTATAATTAATTGGAGCATTTATCCATCATTACTGAGATGCAGAAAGAATTCAATCACAGTCAATGAGAGTACTTATATATGAATGGCTGTTGAATGGGAGAATTTGGTGCATGACAAAATAATAAATAATTAAGAAAGACATACATGTCAACCAGAAATGTCAGAAATTTTGGCATTTCTTATGTCCATCAAATCTGTCTATTTCTAGACTGTTTACTCATTCTCATGGGACCAACTTCTTGGTTTTGCAGATGTGAACGTATTTTCCTCACAAGCATAAATTGTTATGTGAACTCACTTTCATTCTTATGATTTTTTCACATGGGAAGTTACAAGCCAGGTGCTAGCTGCATTCAGCCAAAGTAACAGGCCTGAGCCCTGATTTTATAACCTTTTCTTTTGTTAGGCATTACATATATGCAACAGAGATTATTGATAGTATCCTGGAAAGACAAGAACACCAAAACTTCCTCTTTTATATTATGAAACCAGATTCAACACTGAATTTTTCTGAGACCTGATAAATTCCTTAGTTTGAAACTCTGTAAGAGAAAAGCAGACAACGCTGTCTCCAGTTTCACTTTAAATAGTTTAAACACTCCATAAGTAACTGAGATTTTAACATCCTGTAAAAATGACAAAAAAGATACAGCAAAATATGGAATTGTTTTATTTCAGCCTTCTGAGTGATTAGAAAATGCCTCTCTCTTCTTAGAGTTTTATTTTGTCAATAAATCTAAAGAGTTAAGAATTTAACAGATGAGTTGTGAAATTGCTAATGTATGAACTGTACCTCTGGTGGACTCTGTGCCCTTTCTTTCATGACTGTCACCTCTTAAATATATGTGACAGCAATAACCCTGAGTTTGGCCTGTGTTTTGCAGCTGGAAGTGCTGTGCTAAGAACAAGCTTCACAGCTTGGTGGAAACCCTGACCTCGCTGTCAGTCACGGTTATGTGCTCAGCAACTTCACCAGCTCTCACTCTTACACAGAATAAAAAGGAAAAAAAAAAAAAGGCAAATTACTGAAAACCTTTCAAAACTCTTTTTGGTCTCTGGACAGTAATTTCCAGTGCTTTATTGGATTCAAGGACAGCCTGTGTGGGAGCAAGTCAGTCTCGTGGAAGGCATCCATGCACATGGCAGGGGGCTGGGCTGGGTGGCCTTTGAAGGGTCCCTTCCAACCCAACCCACTCCAAGATTCTGTGGTTTATGCTCCTTTACTGACACCCCAGGACAATGCTGTGAACCCACAGGTGACCAACAGCACAGCATGACTGTCCCAGACCTTTATCCTGTCAGGGTTAACCAGGGCAAAGGTGCATCCTCCACCCGTTTAACTTCAAAAGTTGCATTTTTCTCTCAGCAGTGTGTTTACACCAGCATAATTGCTCCGCAAACAACAGAGCTGAGTGACAAGTTCCAAGGATTCCCACAAAAATTGGTTTTGCTGTATCCTCAATGCATTTCATATGCTTTACTTCTTTTATTATTTTTCTCCTCTCCAAAAATGATAGCTTTTGGGTTTTTATGACACATATTTGATGATGTTGGCTGATTAATTTGAACTTCTGTGGCTGACGCTGCCGTGGATGTGCAGTGGAGCTGACGCCTGCCCCGTGCTCTTCCTCCTCAAACAGCAACAACGTTTGACTACCAAGCCACCAAATGAGGGAAGGAAAGTGTCAGCCAGGATGAAGTTCATAGTACAGCAGAAGGATTGTGACTGTGAAATAACATCACAGCTGAATGGAACAGGCTTGCTGGTGATTAGCAACCGGGAAATAAAGAAAACACCTGGTTTTGTGCAAAAATCGAAGTTTTAGTCTAAAGCAAAGCATGAATTATCATTGCTCAGCTGTCTTAAATCAGTATTTCTTGTGTATTTTAGAGAAATAACTTTAAAAAGTGTTGCTGTGTCTGTGATCTCACAGGGTGGAGGGCAGGAGGAGCAGCTGTGCTCCCTTGGTGTGAACACCCCTGTGGCAGAATTTCCACTTCATTGCTGTTTTTCATGAGCCCCTCTGCAAACTTCTGACCCAAACCACTCTGGAGTTACAGGAAATTATTCCGTGGGCTTCATTTAACTTTGCTGCTGAGCCTAGCAGAAAACCAGGAAAGTTTTCACAGAGGAAGGATGTGGGGGGGTTTGGTACATCGAAGCTTAAATTATATTTGGTTTATTTATTTTTTGCCTTGAATATCAGGTTAGAGACTGGCAAGTCATGCCGTCTGCAGGGCCCCTATGAAAACAGCTCTGAGAAAATTTGTTTTGATGGACAGAGTAATTGCTGAGTGCTTCAGGCTACTGATGTACCCGGCACCTAGATCACGTGTGAGGCAGGGGATCTTTGCACAGCACAGTCCCATTTGTAATTAGTCAGTGACAGGGTATTGTTGTCTGCCTTTCTCGTATGTACAGAGTGATTTCTGCCTCGCTGATGACTGTAAACATCATTCCAAGCACTATTTTATGATCCCTGTAGGAATAACAATGTAAACAGCATAATTACGTTCACCTTTGAGGCATATCTAGAAACTTTGTTCTTCCAGAAGAGTGATAACAGAAATGAGTGCTGTTGACAAGGTAAACAGAGAGCCACCACCACCTGCTTGTTAGAGACAGCTAATGCTTGAGGGAACTACACATTCAACACCATAAAAAAAAAAATAAATTAAAAAAAAAAAAGTGTTATATGGTTGTCTTGAGATTTATTCATAAATGTATTGCTACACGGGAAAAAATATTGAAAGCAATATATTTTGAGATCTTTCTTCATCTGAAAGAAGCACGGATACTTACTACTAGTAAACCATATTTCTCTGGGTAATTATTATGAGTTCCATAGATCATATGCATATTTGTGTCTATTTTTACCCACATTTTCCCAGCACTGGCAGGTTCCTCCAGGGTCTCTCTGTACTTGAAAGACACTCCCCATCTTCAGACTTCAGCCTGCCTTTGTTTGAACAGTGTAGACCAAAGCATCCTGCTTTAGGCTCCCAGGTTGTTAGCTCTTCACAGCGAGGAAACCTCAGGAATATTTCCTGTCTCTTGGACTTTTCTGTATAACACAATTAGATACTTTTTCACTGCAGGTATTTCCAAGGAGTTTTGATACTGAAAGATAAACCTGCAGCTATGATTAGGAGTCACAGAGCATAATTTAACTGTTTGCTTTAGATTTACCTACCATAAAACATAAGATCTGGGGTGGGAGCAAGAAAAATATCTACAATTCTGAGAAAATTCTCTGCAGATTCCTCAGTTTCTATACCAAGACTGAACATTTTTGGAGACACTGAAGGGCTCCTGAGTCTTGCACACAGCTTCTGCTGCATTTTTCACCTCCCTCCTCCACAGCTCACCTGAACAGCAGACACGGCAAAAGTCAGTTCCTTCCTCCAGCTCAAGCCTCCTGCAAGGTGTTGGTTTTTGAAGCTGTCCTTTTCTTCTCTGACTTTTGGGAGAAAAGTCAGCATCTGTCATCTTTTTTACACATGAGACTGTCCCACCCTGCAAAACCAGGTTCTTTGGAAAACATGTGTTGTATGGACTGGTTTCTTGATGTTTAGTAGCAAGGTATCATCCTGGTTTGGGCAGAGAGCCTCATCTCTTCACGACCCTCCATTTCTGTATTAATTTGGGTTAATTGCACAGGTGGCATGTTGCTGTTGACAGCCCTGAGAATGAATGCTGGATGCTAAATACACAGAGGCATTCATGATATGCTGGTTTCACAGCGCTGAAGACAGTTTCATAACTTAAAACAAATTCTACAAATAGATGCACCTGCTTATCTGCAGATGGAGAATATAAAGTGTGTTATTACTGTGAAACTCCTGAATGCAATTTATATGTTTGCCTTACTCATAAATTATATTCGCAGGTTTAGAATAAACATCACTGCTTCACACTGCAGAGGAAATTATTCTCAGCTTTTAAATACTGCTTTTCTGCAGATTAGTCCTGCCTGTAAGACATCATAAGGTAATAAAGGTACATTTTCCACCTAACTGCATTTGGGGATGGAAAATACCTAACGATAACAATAACAACAATTCTTGGCATTATTATAGCAGCGTTGATCCAAAGATCTCCAAATGCTTTCCAATAAGTAATTAATTAGGCCTCACAGCACCCTGGAGAGTTAATTACAAATTATCAAGCATAATCACAAACTGCTTCCATTGAAACTATTCTTGTACTCTTTCCAGAGGAAAACAAAATATGCTGGCTATAATGCTGTGACCTTTCTCTCCCCTACTTCATTTTGAAAATGTAATTAGATGAGAATTTGGATATATCCTGTTTTAGGGAAAGCTAATATGATCACTGCTGACCACAAAACTCATTACAGTTTTCGGTTTCTTCAGTGAGACAATACTTTTTAATCTTGCTCTGTTCCATAAATCAACAGCAGCAACAGCAACAACAAAAGAAACACTGCTAAGTATTCCAGTGGAATTCCAGAGAGATTCTAAATTGTGGATGTCCATCTGTTGTTCTTTCACAAGGGTGGTGATTTTGAGGATGTTAGATCCAGGATTTTGTTCTTACACAGGAAGAAGAGGAGGACAGGTCTGTGCTGCCTCCATTCCTTCTGGGATGCAGCAAGCTCTGCTAATCATAATGGGATAATTTGGGTCTGAGAATGTATTTGTCTGAGCATGCTGAGTCCCAGGGAATATCAGGAGAGAATAAAAGTATTTTATCTCCTGTTTTCAAAGTTCCCCACAGCATATGAACACTTATAGAGGGTGAGCTGCTCTAACCTGGCCTACTGAAGAAATTGAATTCAGGCTCTTGGTAAAATAGGAATAAAAATAGGAGGAGACAAAGGGGGAAAGGATGGAAAGCTAAAAGAGAGCCCCCCAACAGTATAAGTATAAACATTCTGAATTTCCAGAAGTGACAAGATGAGATACAGCTTTTGCCCATCAGAGACCTGTGATTTTACCTTCATCTCTCATATTAATAGGAGTAATTAAACCCCCTTTTATGTATGCTGGGTTATGTCTCCTGTTGCACTATGTCTCTTGTTGTAGTTATTGGCTTGCTTTTGATATAAGATGAAACCAGTTTACTTGAATAACTGTCTGAGGCCAGAGTTCTCTCTTTTTTCATATACTAATTTTCAAAAAGAAATGAAAGCAGGAACTAATAATTCTCCTGTTTGCAAGAATAAATCTTGAGGACAATTTGCCATCTGAAAAAGCTCCAATATTTTAGCAGGGAAAATATGGTACATATTCACATGTTCATAGGAAATTAACAGAGAAAATACAGAACCATACAGAAATTTCAAAAGCTATTCCTCTTAATACGTGAAATTAACAGTGAAGATCATTTTTTGTCCCTCCAGAATAAAAGTGTAAGAGCAGTGATGAGAGAAACACTGGAACTGTAGAAGCTGATTGAAATTTTCTCCTTCCTACTTGCTATTGGAGTGGGATATACTTGTGTAAGCAGTAAGTATTTAAACATGTATATAACACCAAAGCAGTACACTGCATGACCTACCTTCTTCTTTTTTTTTTTTCTTTTTTTTTTCCCCTTAAATTCTAGAGGGGAGCCATTAATAAGAAAATAACAGGTTTATGAAATTTCATAAGGGCTACAAGAGGGAATTACCCTCCTGGTAAATTTTCTGACAATAAAAATAAACTTTAGGAAAATAATTGAGGACTCTGTGTTGCAAGTATGTGTTTATGGTCGATTTTGTGCCACTGCTTTATCCCATCAGAGAAGAAAGCTAATTTTATGAATGTATTAATTAAATTAAACTAAAATATTAATTTAGTAAGCACCCATTTGGTCTCATTGTACTCTGTTTTCACATCTGCACATGCAATCCCAGTGAAGCCAACAGCTTCATCCAGATGTGAAAGATAATTTGATTCCAGAAGTGATTCCGAAGCATAATAGAAATTAAATAATTCCAAAGCATAATAGCAATACTGCTATTTGTCTCTACAGTTTTTAAAGTGTAACCAAACTAATGAGAAAGGATGCAGAGTCTAAATTCAGTTTGATTAAAGCTCTAAACACTGCTTGGGTCCAGGAGACAATTTGGAGGCAGGCATGGAGAGGTTTAGAGTGGTGAAGGCATAATGAGCAAGAGAAGAAGGCCCATGAAAAAGCTGGAATGGTGGAGCTGCAGAGGGGAACAGGGTTGATGGTATGTGCTGTAAAATGCCCACATGCAATCAAGCACAGTAACTGCTCAAGTATTCTGTTTCTCAAACAGAAGATACAGGGCACAAAATGAGGATTTGTAATTGCACAGTGGGACAGAACTGGAGTGAGGAGTCTCCTTCTGTTGTTTTGGATTTTTAGCCTTCTGATATTTACATTTCTGTAACGGAATTTCTCACGGATTTTCACGTAAACAATGTATTATTGCAACCATCTCTTCTTGTTGACATTCCTCTCTTGGAGAGGAGAAATTTGATGAACTTCTAGTTTGACCAGTGTAGTTGGACAGGTGGCAACCTTCATCCTCCAATCCCTGGTCATTATCCAAAATCTCTATCAATCAAGGTCAAGAAATAAAAGTTCTCCTTTTGCCCTGATGACTTGACTGTGTGTGTGTCGCTCATTTCGTGTCCAACAGTGACATCCTTGCACACACAAGAAGCCCTGGCTGTTGGGCAGCCCTCAGCATCCCTCATCCATCTCCTGGGAATGGGTGCTTGACAGGCAGCCCGTCCCCTTCCAAGTGCTGAGTGAGGAAAATCTATCTGCTCACCTGTTTGTTCAACTCTGCCAAAGCTGCACGGGGAGAGCAAGGCTGATTCCATCCCCTGCTCTGGGACACAGCAGCTCCGTGTTTGTTTTCCATGGATGGGGCCAATTGGAGCACCTTGAACAAAGGTTTCTCTGGTTTATGTTTACCCTGGCTTTTCATAAGAGTGGTGTTTCTCTATATGAGAGATGGACTGGGCTTGGTGTATTTAGGGGAAGTTTAGATGATGAATTCTCCTCCAATAATCATCTTTAAAAAAACACTGAGGTGAGTCAATATGATGCTAATCTTTTGCCAGCAAATTTCCTAATTTCCTTGTAGAATTTATGTCCCTCTTCTTCATTTCCCTGTAATTTAACAGACAAAATGGGGCAATTATGAATAATAATGCAATGCAGATTCAATACAAAGCAAAATATCTACTATGGGAACTCAAAAAGGAAGCTAAAATCTCATAGTCCACTTTCTTATCATCTAATGAAAAAAAAATTGCAGGAGAAATAATGATAATATTAACCAAATAACACTTTTATTTTGTTTTAAAAATATACATCATCAGCATAAGTTTAGGTGAAACTGTTAAGATGCTATCCATCATTAAAAGGCTGAACTTAAATCCATATGGGATCCACCTCTCTTTTTCTGCTCCAGATCTGAACGTCCACATTTTAATCAGAACACACAGGCAGATGGCCAAGGGGAATACAGAGAGGTCTGGGCAGGTCCCCAAGGTGGGAATGCCAAAACAACAGAGGGAGCTGTGGGATGGATGGAAAATGAGCACCGATTTCCAAAGAAAGGCCAAAAAAATACCTTTTTTGGGACTATGGATACAGAGTAAAGCAATACCTACATAAGGTAAAAAATCTCAGTTCCAGTGACCCAGAGGGTTGATGAGTAGGACTCAGTGAACTGATGCAACTTGGGTCATGGTAATTTTTTATTTTTTTAAACATCTAACAATGAAAACACAGATCCATGAAAAACATGTTTCTTCAGCCAAATCTATCTAAACCTAGACTTATTCTTCAGTCTTTTTTTTTTTTTTCCTTTTTTTTCTTGCACTCCTATGTTTTTGTGGGTTTTTTCCTATGGGGATGGGAATGCTGGTTATTTCTGGACATAGCATTTGTCAGTGGTAACTGAAACCTGGATAATGTGAAATATTGCTTTTTCCCCAACAATTCTTTCCTAAATACTTCACATGGTCAAAGATACATGAAAAAAAGGAAGTTGGCCTTGCTGTTAATGTAATTATATTAGAAGAAAGGTAATCAGATGTTTTCATGCACTCTGATAATGAACTACAAGCTGTGAGAAATCTGCTTGCATAATAATAAGAAAGATGCACAATAAACACTGAGTGTGATTAATTACCTGAGTACATTTGTATCCAATTTAGCATCAAAGAGTGACACGATCAGAATATTTGGTCTGTCTGGAGCCTGGAACAGAGGCATGAATGAAAGAAACTCAAGTGCTTTCTGGCAAATGGACCACTTAATGTATTTGGTTTAGAATGTAAAGCCTTGGAGGTAATTAGTAAATGAAGTCCTGATAGCAATATGTGCATGACTGCCATTATTGTTAATGTTGAACATGTGCTTAACACCCTGAGCTCTCCACCAAAACTTTATTGAAGTATTTGCAAAAAGATGTCCAAGATGCTGCAGAGCCTGGAGTAAAACAGACTGCTAATGTCAACTAACGTGGGCAATAAAGAGAGCACACTGATTAGGTGATGTTTTTCTGAACCTCATCTTTGGATAATTACTAATCTTGAAGACTCAGCAGACACTGCACTGCACAGAGCACAACCTGCTCTGTGATATAACTAAATAAAATACCTTCTTGTGAGTCAGACTCCTACAGCCATAAAGCTGGTGAGAGAATAGGCTCAGTAGCATATTGATGCCTGCTTGTCTCTCTACCTTACAAGCAATCAAAGTCTAAAATTCATCATCCTTTGACTACTGTTTACTTCTATTGACAAATCTTTCAAACATCTAGGCATACTGTTCAAGAAGGGCAAAACTAAGAAATGACTGAGCCCAGAGTAAAAATTCTGACATCTCAGGGGAAGGTCAAGAAAGTTTTGCAATTATAAATAACCATAGGATGAGAATTATTATGTACCTGTGTTAATTTGCCTGGCTTTAAAAGGATGTGGTGGATTTTTTAAAAGACTTCTGATGTCATCTCTTGTTGAAAAATAAATGATGATTGTCACTGATTAGACAGTGGCAATTAATCTGTAATTTATTCTGCCACCTCAGGAGTCTCCAAGCTGCTTCCCTGTCCTGCCAGGGGCTCAGTCCCTGAGCCCTCGTGCCCACAGCCCAGAGCTCAGAGGGGCAGCTCCCTGCACCTCGACGTGGTGGTAACCATGGTGAACAGGCACCTGAGGCAAGTTACAGCCATTACTCTGTAGCCTTGAAAACAAAACCCCAGAGAAACTATTTATTAGGTTTTGCTGAAAATATCAAGCAGCAGAAAGAAGTTGGGATAAGGGAAGAATTATAACCAGAATGGCTTTCATAATGGAGCATTCGATACTTGGGAGCTTGGGTAAAAAAACCCTGGTGGCTGTTTCTATTTACTTTCCTAGAACTTACTATTTCAGAGTTATTCCTTGTGATCAATACCAGCTGCAAGACTCACAGAATAAATCCAGCTGACTGGTGCTCAAAGTCTTGTTAAATGGTTGGGCGGTGGGTTTTTTTCTGGCTGTTCCTCAGCACGCAAGCCAGGTTCTGCAGGAGCTGCAGCAGGGAGAGGAATGATAAATGCAGAGAGAGGCTGGGGCTTTGTCCACTGCTGAATGGGAGAAGGACAAAGGGAAAGCACAGAGGCAGGAATTTGGTTGTGCATGGGTGTAATGATTATGTGCCACAAAGATGTAGTTAAATGAAGGACTCTTTAGCGAAGGAATAAAAGTATGGAATGTATCTTCACAGAATAAACAGGCAAGGGATTTGCATAAAGTTCACATCTCTATGAAAATCTACTTGCTACTTCTGTGCAGCAATGTGCACTAGAGTGAAACAACAGGGAGCAGAATGCGGTTTGTGAAAGCTCTCAGGTCTCACCTCTATGTCTCTGAAAATAGATGCTCTCATGGAACAGGCTGCATGTCCACCCCATGTGAGGCTGCCTAAAACTTTCCTGAAGTGCATAACATGACTCAGTCAAGACATTTCCAGATTATAAAGGTGACGTTTGCTCTAAATGCAGTCTGACACAGTTATGGAATCAGCAGTCTCTTTATGCACAAGTGGAAGAAGTAGTTCTGAGCAAGACAAAGCTCTACAAGATGCTTAACAACTGTTCATTGTCACTGCAGGTGATGTGCATACAGGAATGTAAATACTGCCAGAAAATACTCATCTGAAGCACCCCCACACAGTGCACACCGGCTGAGCTCACAAAGGAAAATATTTACTAGAAGCACAAAGAGACTCTTTAATTCACACGAGTTCAGCACAATGTCATTCAAAGAAAAGGTTCTTGTAGTTGGGGAGATGAACATTTTAATCATGGACATTCACCCGATATTTTTTGACACTTCTGTGCATGTACCTTATTATTCATGGTTTATTAAACTGGTTAAAGTGGTCAACAGACACTGCAAATACCTTTACTGGAATGTTGCAAGTTACATTAGAAACGGCTGGATAAACTTGTCTAAGACATTTAGCAGTGTGAAGTGCAACCCTAAAATTCAAGTAAATGGGTTTTTAATAGTGGTTGATGTGTTATGACTATGCTGTACCATAAATGTTATGCATACTATTTTTGAGGTATTTACATATTGCTAAATTCCATCTATATTGCTGCTGTGATTATTAAATTATACAAACAAACATTAAAATAAATGTGACAGTCAAGTGTAAAGTTCCCCTCAGATCTGCACAGCAGAAACCAGTTTGGATATTCCAATGCTGGTAAGTTTCCAGGGCTCTGACTGAAAGCAGTAAGATCAAAACTACAGTTCAAACAAGCAGTCGAGGTGTTGGGATGTTTATCTGAGTTCTGTTGCTATGGAAATACAGAATGGCAGATTTGCTTGTTTCTGTGCACTTTCAGTGAAATCAGATAAGGTGGAACTTAAAAGTGCTAAGGCCAGATGGATGCAAAATTCCTTGTGCTGGAGCATTTCAGTAGTTCTAAGCTTGTTTATTGAGCAATATGGGAGCTATATCTATAGTGAGAATTTTGTGTTTAAGCTAAAGTTGTCTAACAGTTCCCATAATCAACCTCTAATTTTCAGTTGTTTATAACTCCCCATGCTTATGTTTGCTTCTGGCTACTTAATTTAATCCACATTCCTTTGATTTAATCTCCTGCTATGACAGCTAGTTATTTGTCAGCTGACCCTCTTGTACCAGAGGTGCTTTTTGCTGACTTTACAATCACAGCTTCCCTCAAGGGGAAATCTTTGCAAACCCCTGCCTGTGTCCCCAGCTTTGCAGAGATCTGTTGCAGAGCTTTGCATGAGGCATGCATAGTCCATATCTCCACTGCTCCTGCTCAGGGATGACAGCCTGCTCATATTTCTAGGGGAAGGTGTCCCTGCCCTTGGCAGGGGTTTGGAAGCAGAGGATCTTTAAGGTCCCTTCCCACCCAAACCATCCTGTGACTCTATTTGTGTCTCCAGCTGCTGGGGCAGTCACATCTCTTTGCATTTGGGGGTTTCTGTCACAACAAGGCTCAGGCTGACAACGAAATGCTGCCTCATCCTTGCTTTTAGCTGTGCAGGTGCCAGAGGCAGGCAGGGGATCACAAAACATATCTGGCTCAAATGATGAAAGGTAAGGACAGAGAAGGATGAAAAGGAGGGAAATGAAGGAGTGGACCCAAGTGAGGTGACAGGAAATGGGTGGGATGTGAGCTGAAAGTGAAGTTAAGGAGGCTGAAAAGAACATTAGGAGCCATAGAGATGAAGGGATAGGAGTGATGATGGTGCTAAAAGTGAGCGTGGAATCAATGCAAGGGCACTTCCCTGAGCAGCAGTGAGGCAGGAGATGGGGAAATAGTGAAAACAGAAGGAGTTAGGTAAAAGAGAACTGAAAATGAGGAGTGAGCTAGATCCACAGAGTAACTCACCTGAGCCAGCTGACCACCAGCACGCCCAGCTCAGCCAGGTTCATCAAATGCATCATTAACTTCCCCAGCACTGCTAGTGAGGGCCCTTCTGGTGAAATGTGGACCTGAAGCTGTGCATTGTGTCCAGCTGTGCTGTGGGCTGTGAAGCAGGTGCACAAAGAGGACACTGCAGTTCATGACTCCTTTAGTGTTCAGCAGTCACTGTAAACATGCTCTGGAGACACACAGGCACGCTCCTGAAGAAGGGGAGTCACAGGATGTCCCTCCCAGATGTGTCCCAGTGGCCGTGTGCCTGTGCTTTATGTGCTTGCAGTGAAGAAGATTAATCTGAGTAATTCAGTTCTGGAATGGATGTGTTGGGAAAAGGGACCTCCCTGTGTAAGCCTGCAGCGAGCCCTGACAGGATGCCACTGCTGGGGAAGCATTTTGGGACAAAGGAAAGGACCCCCCAGGCGTCACCCATGGGGTAACAAGACCTGTTTGCCCCCTGGCTGTCAGTGAGGGAAGAAGGGATTTTGGCGAGCAGTGTTTGGAAGTTTCCCCTTTCTCATTTCCATCCCAGCAGGGGCTGGGGGATGCTGAAATCACCAGAATTACCAATCTGCACATGAGGTGGTGCATTGTGCATCAGTGGCTGAGATGTGCAGGGTTTATGCCTGGACTGGGAGTGTCCAAATTGCTCTTGCATAAATGAAAAAATGGAAAATAATTTTCATGCTTTTATATACTATAAAACCTCTTATGGCATTGACTACAGTCTGACCTTCCTTAAATGAAAATTTCATCTCAACAGCTTGTAGTATTTCCAACCTGGGAGGAGACCCATTGAAAAATTAATATTAGAGAATTTCAGCACCATCCACAGCTCTGTTTAGCTCCAAATTATATGATTTTTGAATTAACTACTGTCTGTTTTCAGGAGTTTTCCATTACAAAGGGTCAGGCACCAGAGGAAATAGTTTTTCTAAACCAGAAAGGAATATTAAATGACACAGCTGATAAGTATGAACAGTGGTGCAGAAGATTTATTGAGTAATGTGTTAGCTTGATAAATGATAACATTTATTTGCAATTTGAGGATGTGACCCAAATGACACTCATTAGCTCAGCTGGTGTAGAACCGATTAGTTTTGTAAATGTATTATTTGTCTGGTGCTATTGGAAGGAGAGTCTGTTTTAATTGATTGGAAATCTGTTTTATTTCAGTGAATATTATGTATTCTGTTTTTAATTGTAATCTGTTTTTTTCATCCTGAATGTCAGGCATATTACAATCTATTACTTGAGCAGTGGAGTGCTGGAAGGCTGCAGTGAGTGCATTAATCCATACACAGAGGGGTTGTAATAGAGCAAAATTTCTGTTACTCACTGGGATTCCTAGGAGTGCACTGGGAGGGAAATGAGGATGCAGCTGGTTGTCTTCCTTCTGCTGGTGGAGCTTGAGCAATACATGTTCAGCTTCCCAAAAAGGGTCATGGGTTTGAAAGCATGATTCCAATTGCATGGAGCATTTTGCTGTGCCCATCACCAGTGCCAGGTGAGGACACTGAGGAAATGTCTGGTGCTGTCTCCTGGACCCCAGCTGTCAGGTGTAGGGGTTTGGAGAACCTGAGAATAAAGTTTTGTATTTTGGGCTTTGCTGCAAAGCTCCAGTGAATGTTAACAATTATGGTTTTCCATAGGTCTTTCTGTCCCAGAAAATGGAATAGAAGCTGGTGCCTTTGTTGTAGGAAAGTTCAAAAAGCATAAAGAAAGTCATAAGATTTCTGGAGTTGTGTCTGTGTAACATTCTGAATTAGGTGAGAGCCTTGAAAGGTATTTTAAGGAGAAACACTGGCTTGTTGAAATCAAGAAAATGTTTGTTTCCACAAAGATATTGATGTGAAACTCTTCAGAGACGAAGGCTTGCATGCTATTGAAGCATTTCATTCCAACCTTTTCTAAACCCACTTATATGTTTTCTGAAGGCTGGAAATGAGTTTTGTTTTGATACTTTGCTCTCCCTAACTGCAGTGTAAACGTAAGAAAATCAAAACTGAAATGAAACCTAAGAAAAAGAAAAGTTTTGGTGGACTCATGAGAACCCCACCAGCCTCACAACCTTTTTGTAATGGGGAGTGAGATCTCAGCCCTCACCTATTCCAGGCAGTCACAAATGTCCCAGACTGAAAAAATTTGGGTGAAACCAGAAAACCATTTCCTGCCTGGTTGTCACAAACCTTTATCATGGATAGTTGTTTTGTTTAGTTTCAGTTAATTCCTGCTTCTTTCAAATAAGCTGTTATTTACTGGAGAGAAGAGGAAAAAACAAAAGCTGTCCCTTTGTTTCAATAGGTGCTTTGTTTATTAGATCACTAGGGTAGATGGTAATAGTTCCTCAATCTCAAAAAAAGGTCCCAACAAAAAGCTGGCTTTTTTTTTTTTTTTTTTTTTTTTTTTTTTTTTTTTTTTTTTTTTTTTTCCCTGGTGCCCAGGTTTTCTAGGACATCACAAAACAATTTTAGAGTGAGGAAATTCTGCAAACATATATAGCACAAGAAATAAATGTTAGTCAATGGGTCCTGAGATTTGCTGGTGAAAGGTGGAAATGCAGTGTTGGCTAGCTGGTGTTTCAGAACAAGCACATCCTTCCTAACAGAGATGCATTTCCCTCATAAGAGGAATTTTCCTTTCCTGGGAAGTATTGAGATTTGAATGATTTTCCTGGGCTGAGGTGATGTCTTCTATTTGGAGGTGTAGGGTGCACACTGATCCTCATGCTGCCATTTCTCTATCATCCAGGAGCATCCCTCACCACGGGGTTGTGCAGACAAGAGGCTTTGGGATTCTATTGTTTGAGCCTTACAGTGCACTCCTGGGGTAAAGGACCTTTCCTTGAACATCCCTGTTTCCTGTCCTGGGTATCAGTCAGCTGGTTCCTTCAGGGAAGGCATTTTTCATCCTCAACAGAACCTCCAGCTGAAAAGTGTTTCCTGACATATTTCATCGCTCAGACAGTGTTTTCTACCAAAAAATGGTTCAGCTATGATAAATTACTCTTCACAGATGGCAATTCATCAAAGACATTCCCAAGTGTGGTGGGTACCAGCCCATTTGTTGGTTTGTTTGTTGGTTTGTTGTTTGTTTGTTTGTTTGTACAGTTGGCTCTTGGGGCTGGGTGACAGCAATTGCTCTGCTTGGGGCAGGACAGCACAGCTCCTGCTGTCACTAAAGGAGCCTGGGCATGCAAGAGGCTCCTGCATCCTTCTCACATGCAATAAATACAGGAACAACCTGCTTTCTCACAGAAATACCTTTCTAAAGCTCCCCTGTAACTTTCTTTGATTGGTCGTTTGCTTTAAAATCAGTTTCAGAGCCATCCTGGGCTGGGATAATAACATTTTTCTGTATCTTCATATTCTCACGCTATTCTCAGGGTTATTTTTGATCTTCTTTTCCTGGGTGTGGCTTTTATTTCCTACAAAAAACCACATCTTTCTTCATGCAGTTGTGAGCCACTGAAGCCATGGAGCTCACGAACAGACCAGTGCCGTGGCACGTGCTGCAAAAGGCAGCTCAGTGGAGCCCTGTGGGCTCTCCACACTTGCTGATATAAATCCTGGTACCAGGGTTTGTGCCAAAGCTCTGCTCAAGTAAAGCATGAGAGCACAAAACACTCATAATCTCGGGAAACCTGGCCAGTGCTGCCATCTCCAGGGTGGGCTGCCTACACTGCATCTCTTGGCTTTGCTCCTGAAGCAAAGAGAGGTTTTAAGTCCATCTCTGCTCTGGCAATTTTCATCAGCGTGAGAGATCTGCGTGAAAAGCACAGCATAAGATGATACTTAAATGACATTTTTATAATCAGCATAGAAATGTGTTTAATCTGGATTTAAATTTCCTGGAACTTTTTTTTTTTTTTTTTTTTTTTTTGGTCTGCTATTTTAACCGAAGGCATTATGCAGACAGATCTTTGGAACAGAAAATAAGAGGATGAGAACATAAACCTGCTTACAAGTATGGAGCTGCTACTTGCACCTCCATAATGACACTATCCCTTTTGTTGTTCACACATTATCATGTGCAGTGCAAAATAAATGTGCATGGTGGAGCTGTTAATGAATATCACTTGGATCCAGTTTCAGGAATAGATCTCAGGAACACTTTGGAGGAACTGTGTCTGTGCTCATATGACCAGCCAAACTCGAGCAAATCAAGCCTATCATGGAATTTCTTTTCCCTGGTAATTGTCATTTTAATCTAGTCCTAGTCTGATAATATATATTAAAAAATTATCTATTTTCTTGTGGTGTTTTATCTGTTACACGGTCCTTTCCTGCTGAGAAACTTTCCCATCTGTATGGAAACACCTGAGCAGGACATGCAGCAGCAATGCAGCTGCAGCTCATGCCCAGAATTGCAGCTGGCAATAGCTGCAAGCGATGCACAGTGCATGTCTGTGAGCTAGTCTTGCAGGAAAGGGGGGCAGTCCAGGCATCAGCCCACCCTCCTCCTTGCACTTGTGTGACCTTGTCCTGGCTGCTGAGCCTCAGCTCCAGCACTCTTTCATCTGTCTGACAATTCTGATCACATCTACCTCCAAATTCAACATCAAAATGCTCTTATTTACACAGAATGGTAAATACCAACCCCCAATTACTCTTTTCCTTCCTTGTAAGCAAAACAAATTGTCTTTCCTTGGTACAAACCATGCTGACCCCATGAGACTGAAGAAAGTGCTAAAAAATAAATGCAGCATTTCCTCTGGATTTTCAGCTTACTCTTGCCAGATAACTCAGGGACATAGGAATTAATATTGCTAAACACTGAGAGCAAGGACAGAGTCATTTCATTGCAAGCCCACAGACAGAACTAGAAGAATTTGCTATAATTATTTAGTGCTGCAGAAGAATCCATGGCTTCAGTATTTCACAGTTCTCCTCATTAATAAGTCCAAAAGAAAAAAATGCCTTAATAAGAGAGCAGTATGCACATTCCAGAGGAGAACTTGAGATGTTTTGCTGAGAATTTACTCAATTTTCTACCCAACTCTGTGACCTGTGTGGTTCATAATACAGGAATAAGAAAGTCTGGAGCCTTTATCTTTCTTTGCAAGCCAAGGGCTGGATGCTGGTAAGAATAACCAGTCAGCATTTAGGAAATAGCAGTCAACTTTTGGGTGGTTTTGTTTTGGTTTTTTGGGTTTTTTTTTTTTGACTAGTGCTCCCAAATGGAGCTTCTGCAGCACTAGGCAGTGTCATGGAGGCAGTTTTTCTGCTTAAGAAAGAAGTAAAGAAAGGATAAGAACTGTACCAGAGCTGGATCCACCAAATTTTAAAATCATGTGCCAGCTCAAAAAATTGAAAAACCACCCAGAGTTTTGACCCCAGTCAGTTTTTAGAGTGGTGTTGTAAAGGCAGGGAGTTGAATTCATGCCATGGATGAGAAAGGGACTCAAGAGGTGTACAATGTTTAGCCTGAAAGAAAAAGCACACTGGATGATGATCTCATTACAGTGTCTAAATATATAAAAAGATTATAGAAGAATCTGGTCATGACCTACCTGGCTGGACTTTGTGAAAATTAAGGGAAGATATATTGGCCATGACGGACAATGAAATCTGCACAGAAATGAAATGGGTAAAGTTTTAATAATGAAACCTTTTGAGCTGGTCTGGAGCACAAAGTCTGGAAATAGAAAATGCATATGAGAGACTTTTATAGGTGGTCCAAGCTGAGGTGTAAAGAATAGAGCTGGATATGAATAGAGATACATGTGAACATTGTATTTTTATTACTGCTTCTCAAAGCCTTGTAATATTCCAAGTACTGAAAAAATTATCAAGACAGTCAAGAGAAACATTTTTGCAGAAGCTGCACTTGTAGTTGACATGGTGGAAGATGATGGTTTAAAACACACAATCCACAGAACAGTGGAAAGGAACAGTAGGTTGGGAAGGAACTTGCCAAAGCCAGAAACTTGACTCAGGGCTGTGTTTATCTGCCTCACACCCAACCCTGCTAAAGAGTCCCTGCTCCAGGTATGGTATAGATATGTATAGTTTTAAAACTCTTCTTATAGCAGGCAGAAAATATGAAAAAGGCTGCCCATGGGTATTTTAGTAAATGAACCTCTATTAAAAAAAAAAAAAAAAAAAAAAAAAGAAAAAAAAAGCAAAAAACAGAAACAACACTCCCCAAGCATTCTAGCTAGTGAAAGAAACTAAATGTCCATAAAAATAATGCTCTTATTGGTGTAGAATTGAATAACTTAGACAGCCACAAACCCTCAAAATTAGGAAATTAAGACCAATGAGAGAATTCATTCAGGCAGAGGTTTTTACTCAGGATAGAAAATACAAAGAGTAAGTTATCAAGAAAGGTCATGAAAGGCAATGACATAAATGAATTTAAGAGACAGCTAGACATTTTTATGCGGAGAAGGGATTGAAGAATTCAGAGCCAGTGACAAATCAGAGAGATGAGGTTGAGATAAAATTAACGAGGACAGGCTTGCTTGTGGCCAGAGGCATTTTACTGTCCAGCAATACCTTATGTCCTCTGTCATCACATCCTAATCTAATGCTGACATCTGAAGATAGCATGAAATCTTTTACACCTCTTAGTATATTAAAAAGGAAAAAAGGCTTTCAGTGCTTTCCCCCACGGGGAAAAACATAAAGTTGTTTTTTCACTTTTCAACACATGCACGTCATTGCCACGGCTGCTGAAAGGACTCAGTCTGCGACAGTACAGCGTGGCCTGATTACAAACTCACAGTGTGCTCCCTTGCTTGCTTTAAAAGCCTCCACTGAGGTGTTTCAATCATATCTCCTTCCTTTTGTAGGCAAAATCCCATTTATTTTTCTGTAGCTACGTTTTTAAAACACGGATAGCAGGTGGAGACTCACACAGAGGTGTCCTGCTTCCCCGCGGCTGGGTTGGCTCCTCCTGCAGTGCCGTCACCTCTGCTTGCTGATGGATGGGCACAGCCTCCGAGGCTGTGGCAGAGTTTGGCTCTGTCCTTGGGCCTCCAGCACTCAGAGGTGTCCCATGGCCTCTTTAGTCCCCAGGCTCCAAGGGCTTGGTGCAGAACTACAACCTTGATGGGAGGGAAGAGCAGGTCACGCTGTAAATTTGTCTGGAATTGGAAGAGAGAGCTGTGTGCCAGCCAGGAAACCTCCTGTATCCCACACTGGTTAGGAGTTAATGCTCATGAAGGGAAGATTGAAGGAAATGGGCCTTGACATTTTAGGGGATGTAGTTTTACATTAGTTCAGGCTTAAAAGTATAGAGGGCAAGTAGAAGGCATGGACAAGGACATCTGGGATAACAGGGCAACTTCACAGAATGACATGAGAATTTTCCAGGCAGTAGACAAAGCTCAGGTAGCTCCTTCTCAGGTAACCCTTCTGAGAGAGTGCTGGGCATCTCTGGGGAACCAGAGCTCCCTGGCAGCTCACACCATTCCCAGGAGAGCTTTCCATGACCAGCAGCAAACATTGTGTATTCCACCCTCAAAAATTCATGCAGGTGTCATGTAGCTGTGCTCTGAGGGAAATAAATGCCTGTGTTTCTACTCCTTCCCTGTGAGGGTGCAGAGGCCCTGGCACCCAGAGGGTGCCCAGAGAAGCTGTGGCTGCCTCTGCATCCCTGGAAGTGTCCACGGCCAGGTTGGGGCTTGGAGCAGCCTGGGACAGTGGAAGGTGTCCCTGACCATTGCAGGGGTTTGCAAAGACAGCCTTTAAGTTTCCTTTCCACCCAAACCATTCTGTATCTGCCCCTGAACGTGAACCCAGAGTCTGGAGCAATGTCAGGCTGGGTGAGCTTTACAATGTGCACATCATAAAGAAAATACCCATCTACAGAACATTTCTGTTGTGCTGACAAGGGCAGAGATGCTCCCTTATTAGCAGAATCTTTTTCCTTCATGTTGATAGCTTCACATTACTAATATGAATTAAATTGACACAATAGCATCTGTGTTTTTTAGTTGTTATCTTTGCCATGGATGTCTATAAATATGCAGCACCCAGGCCCCTTTGCAGAGAAGCTTAAGCACATCCCTGTTTCTGTAGGATTTGTTGTAACCAAGTGCTCAATCTAAACTGTGCTAATGAAGGCTAAACACAAATAAAGCTAATTTGGAAAAAAAAATGCCTGATGTGATTAGACTTTCATTGAACACAACAGCAAGACTAGAACATATTTCCCTTCCTTTTTAGCTGCTTCTTGCCTAATCTGAATACCAAGATCTTAAATCCACCAGGAGCCCAGCACCTTTATGGAGAACTTTACCCTTAAAAATAGAATGAGAGCAGCTCTTACAGGCCATCAGGGGATGGGCAGCCCTGCCGACTCAGTGTGATTAGCTAATATGGAATAAGAGGAGGTGGAAGTTCTTGGATTTATTTTGTTTTAAACAGCCCCTCTGCTTCACAAGGAGCTGTGTTGATGGACTCCGAAAGAAAGCTGAGGTCAACTCTTTGTCTTGATGAGTTAGTGGAGAAATATTTAACTGGGACCTTATGAAAACTACTTAGCTGTAATAATAACATCAAATTGCTGCTGAATGTGTTTCAGGAGCTGTCATTAACCACATAGCTATACAACCTAATTCTATTTGCTTAAATAAAGATCTCCCAAGGTCACATTACTCTGGTATAAATTTAAAAGGCTCTGCTGCTGAAAACAGAAAGCTGGAGACAGAAAGCAGGGTTTGGATGATGTCCAAGATTTATCATATCCATTCTTTGGTGTGGGCATGTGGGGACAGGGATCTCACTAGGACTTTATGAGCTCCCTGAGCAGCAACACCGTGCAATTCCTTTTTGCCATTCTGGGTTGCAGCTGCAATATGAAAGCAGCAGCTCCATCTTATCATGGGGGTCCTGGCAGGAAATTTTTTTTTATGGTTTAGAGGAAACTGTCCATTTCTCTGTTCTTTCCTGTTGATCAGAGTATCACTCAGCAGTGAAGACAGGCTGCTACCCAAAGATAGGGTGAGGGGCTGCTACTGCAAATGTTGCTTAAGAGTGAGCTCATTAAAAGGGACAGAATAGATTATTTTCACTTAGAAGAGACCTACAATGATAATGTAACCCAACTGAAAGAAAAAAAAAGCCCTGATTTTTTTAAAAAGTGGATTTCAGCTATTTGCATTCTAGCCTTTCTCCTAAGTGCCTGGGATACAAAACTGTACAGTGAGGAGACACCATCTATGATTAAGGTCTTTAACTGTACAAATTATGACACATCCACTTAAAAGAAGTAGGTGTATTAAAGAGGAAAGTCCTTTGCATGGTGCCCCCACTGCAGCACAGTTTTCTCACCTTGGGGCTTCGTAGACCTGTCAACATCCAGGTGCATCTCACCTGGAAGGACTGAATAGAGAGAGGCTTCACGTGCCTGCCTTCGATCAGCTGAGGGAGACTCATGTAGGAACAGCATCCCTGCCTAAATGTGCAGGAGAACTCCAAAAAAGGAGGTAGTTTGGCATTTTTTTATTGGTGGGCAAAGTTTAGTCCTGTGATGGGGCTAAGTCCTCCTCAGCCAAGGGTGAGATCAATTTTATATGCCTTTCTCAGCATTTTTATCTGAGGTTGCAGTCAATATCCCTCCCTTTGACAGTGTTTCACATTTCAGAAATAATATAAGATTCATTCCAGGAAAATAGAACATGCAGCCCAAAAAAGCAAGGCCAGCTGCAAAAGAATCATTGCAAAGAGGAGGCAGCAGGATGACTTAATAAAGAAACAAAAATAAGACTGGTATGGACGGTCTGATTGTAAAGCAAGTATTCAAAAGTCTCATTGATAAAAGGGTAAAAAGGTCAGAAGTGTCTTGAGCACCCACTTCCAATGGAGAGGGGCTGCAGTGCCACTCAGTGAACCCAGATGCTCTGCAAGAAGCATTTCAGACTTCCAAAAATACTTTCATAGCACCACTGAGAGGAGGAGATAAAAATGGTAAATACTGTAGTTATTACCTGGAATAATATATTTGAAATGGAGAGATGAAAACCCAAAGGGTTGTGAAAGAACTGTCAGGATCCAAATGAAATGCTCAAAAAGGAAAATATTTCTTTCCAGTCTGGAACCTGTACTAGCCAGTTGTGCCTCTCCTGCAGGTGAAACTGGAAAGGGCTTGTTAAAGGCTTTGTTAATTGTGGATTATTGCTTTGAGTAAAATTCTTCAGCTAACCAGTATTGCATTTCTTTATCTAAATTCCATATCCCCTCCCTTTGCACTTGGAATTGGAGGATACTGCAGGATGGTCCCTGAGACTCCACTCAGAGCAGGATTGACCCATATGAACAGTTCTTCGAGCAGGGAAGGGGGCACTGCCCAAAAAACTGCCTGAGCTCAACGTGGTCAAGAGCTGATTTCATTAGAGCCAGTCCTGAAATCAAAAATACTACTGTGACTTTATCTGAAGGAAGAATTTGGTCTAAACTCTTCATTACATGCAAATTCCACCAGGATATTGCATAGTTAAGGTCTCTGAATACATTTGAAATAATCCTCTTTTCCTTTATGTAATGAATAGAAGGAATTGCTTCCCCAGACTTTCTGAGGAAATTGAAGTGATGTGCTAAAGATTTAACAGCTTTTATTTCTCTTTTCAGATCTTAACCAAATATGAAATATTAAAGTACTAATATATTTAATGAAACCAGAAGTTGCTGTTATAATTAATTTCCTTTCCTTTTCCTTTTGGAAAGAATGTGAGTAATCCTTTAAAAGAAAACCAGAGCAAATGTATAAAAACCTTTCTCTTCTCTTCCTTAAATCTCAACCATAAAACCTTTTATTAATCACCTGAAGAGCATGGAATGGCTTCATGAAGCAGAGCTGGTCCATGTCTTCATTACCAGCACAGACACACCAAATGGTTCCTGCTCTCTTCCTAGCTGGAGACAAAGCAAAAAGGAGTCTTTCCAAGTATCCAAAATAGTTCTTTATGGTTTTTTTTCTATTGTCAGTACTACAAACAGCCAATTTTTTACCCTCTAAGTTTATTTGTGGATTATTCTGTAGAAGACTAATATTGCATTTAAAAAAATTCTGATATCTGCTGCTGATAGAGTTGGACAGATAATCCAGTTACTTTAGAAAGTTTAATGTAAAACCTGTGAACAAGGAAGAGGGAAGAGGTCAGAACTAAGCAATAGGAACATTTTTAACTGTCATTCCATACTAAGCACCAGCAGGGTTGCCATTTGACAGCAGGTTTGTCCTCCTTGCAGATACCCCTGGAGGAATGGACACCTCGTTTGACCCACCCAGTATTCCTGGATGAAGATGAAGATTCCTGGGGTGGTTCTGGCCCCACTCAGCAGGATGGAGAGGCACTGCCTGGGTTTCACCCCTCCTGACAAAGTGGATCCACACTTGCCACCAGCCACAAGCAGGTGCTGCTCCAGGGGCTTGTTTTGTTTTGGTGGGTTGGGGTGTTGCTTGCATTTTATTTTTTGCGGTATAACATTTTGGAGTGAACAAAATAAATCCCAAAGAACAGGACCCTCCTTTATGCGTGCAACATATGAAGGGATTTAAAATTATTATAATTTTCTAGTTTGCTTGTTTATTCAAAAAGTCAATGGAGACATCTGGTGCTTTTGCAGCTAGATGAGCATGCCAAAAATACAGTAATAATAAAAAAACCCATGAACAAAACCTTCCTCAGGGCCACAGCTGGGAGCAAAATGATGTCTGACATAAAAGTGACTAACCCTGTCACCTGTTTTCATTTGCCCTTTAGTATGCTGCAAAACAAGCATGTGAAAAAGATAAATCCATCCACTGTTTAGCAAAAAAACCCAATATAACTGGAAGAGATTGGTTAACTTATTTTTTTTCTTCTGTCTTGTTCAACTTCATCAAAGATTCATTTAAAATACTAATGTTTTTCAGGCTATTATTTGAAGTTAAAAGAAGCATATGGTGCTCTGCGACAAAAGATAATTAGATTTCTTGTCTGCCTTCAGTATTATAGTTTGTTAATGCACTTTAATGGCGTTTACAAACAGAATAGGCAGAATAAATGATAGAACAGATTAGGAGGTTTAAACTGAGGAGTGTTGATTTTCTGAGTTTGTTCCTTGGAATATCACAACTGTCCTTTGGTCCATCCTAAAGAGCATCCTTTGCTCTTTAGGCACTGCTTGATAAGAATAAGAAAATCCAATAATCCTGTTGGTGATGGAAAGACCCAGTCACAGCAGTGTTTTTTCCTCCTGAGTACTGCAGTTCTTGTTATGGCCTGAAGCAAAGGCCTCACAGCCCTTCATTATGTCCTTATTTGAAGTTCAGCCTCCTCTCCATCCACACCCATGGCTCATCGTTCCTTTGGGTTTTTCCAAATGCCTTCCCTGGGTGACATCTGGCAGCAATCTGTCCAACAAATTGCAAATGCATGGTCCAAAACCCTGGCCTTTCCTTAGCCATGGTTTGGTGCCAACCATGTAAACAAATAATAACTTAGGAGTCTTCAGAATCTTAAATAATTGACACACAACTTCACACAAACACTGCCTAGACATTTTGGTGTAGCCTTTAGAACTCCTAGAAGGAGGCCCTGAGAAAAAAACCAGAAAGTTTGAGGCAAGATGTGAAACCACTGCTTGAACACCTGCTGGGCTCACCTCTATCTGCACTCAGATGAAAAAAATGAATATGAGGCAATAAAGCAAAATACTCTATACATTTACTATCTCTAAATCATCATGAGTTTTTTAGGCATGATATGTTTTGGGGGGGGAAAAAAAGAAAATTAAAAGTAAGCTAATATTTTGGGGGTTGAGTTTCAGCAGCACATCTGATATGTTGCAAGATGGAAAATTATTACTTCAGGTGGAGAGCTGTTGATGAAGTCATCAGTGTGACACCTGAGAAAACAGAATATATCAAATTCAGCTGCACACTGCTTACAGACTGCTCTGTGGGGCTGCAATGGCAGACTCTTTCCAGTGAGGATAATTAAAAATTTAGGTGTCTTAATGAATAAGGCTCTGAAATGTGTTGCTGCATACCTTGACCATTATCCCTCCTCAGATATGTGAATCCAGACCGGAATTGCAACAGGAAGGGATAAAGGATCTCAGAGGAGAACTTGTTTACAAAATCAGACTTTTTCTGCTAAAACATTGGGAGGGGGAGATCTGATTGCCCTTGATAATTGAATTTGCTGAGGTCACTACTGGTATAACCTTTCCAAGCAACCCAAGCCCAACAATACCTGGGTCACAGTGACAAGGTTGGCACTGAGGAGGAGCAGCTTTCATTTCCCACTAAAATGGCAGTGGAAGGTAACATTCCCCTGTGGCACGTGTACTGCTGAGGTGTAGGAGTCAAATGAACTGCAGTCCTCTTGACAGGAAGGGAAAATATAGTCCTGCTTGTATAATATCTTCCCTTAATGCAACATGACCCCAGCCAAAATTGATTTAATCATTCAAATAGTATTGTTTCATTTCCCTTATTTCTTGTCTAATTTCATTTTATGCTGAGGAGCTTGCATGCAATAATTATTTTTGCATTGACATACCTCTCAAAGGCAGGTTTTCTTATTTCTTAAAATAAATTTATAAGATGAAACATTAGACCTCTGCCCTCCTTGGCTAACAGGACACAGGCAAAGTAGTTTTTTACACTTATGTGTTAATTTAGAATATTAAAAAGACATTGACTATAAAGTTTTATGTGTCTCTTTCTTTTTTGTATGCAGACCTGCAGCTGCTACTTTTACATTGCAGTGTATCTAGGTTATTTGATATTATTATTCTCCTATAGCATAAAGTGAAAGATATGGATGACTCTTTTTTTTTTTTTTTTTGCTCACTAAAATTTGCATAAATGGTTGCTACAGGGTCTGTGATTTCTAGCCATTAATGGATCCCAAGGTCTAGTTATGAGGCAGTTAAAGTAAACAGCCACTCATAAATGATATAACTGCAGGATTGCATCCCTTCCTTGGAGAACAAGCATAATTTCAAGGCTGTCTGTGATCCACCTTGTCCATCTGGTTTTCCTCATTTAGTACGAAAAATAACAAGATTGGTCTAAAATCCTTTGAAATGGGTAAAGTGAGAAACAAACTGAGAAGCAACTAATAATAACATTGCACTTGAGCTTCAAACTGGCACAAGCATCAACAGAAGAAGTTGCTACATTTGGTGAGTCCTGAACAATCTATTTAAAATGAGCTCTCCAGAGCAGGTGTGTGGCTGCATCTATTCAATATTGTTATTCTGCTATACAATAATGTTAACCTGATGTAGGTTTTTGATTTCCTAGGGTTTACACAAATACTTTCATTGAGTACTTTAACTGCTAGTCACTGCCAACTCCCCAAATTTTAAGTCTTGCCCTGACATTTACTCTCCACCAGAATGGGAGACATGAGCACAGGAAAATGGCTCTCTGACTCCCTCAGAGTGAAGCCCACAAATTCCCCCTCAGAAAACAAAGAAGAGACCAGAAGTTGGCTTGAAATGGCTTGTTTAGAAACCTGGCAACAAGGACCTTTTAAAGCTTGATTAAAAAAAAAAATTAAAAAATAAAAAAAAAAGGCAGGAAAGAATACAAGCATCTCTTGCCAGCTCAGCAGCATGGAGGCCAGATTTCTTTAAGCTGAGGAATGGGCATGTTTGCCTTCAACTCTTTTGAAACAGGTGACAGATATTGTGCCAGAAATAATTTACTGACACAAGTATTGTTTTTTCAAGTCAATGTTTGACCTAGACCTAGGGCCAAGTGTGTTTATTTTCCTAACATAATCTCAAGCCATTTTTTCCCTGAAGGTGAGAAAATTTAGAGTGAGGAAAAGAATTAATGTGTACAGGCACACTGAAAGTCTACTAGTTGGTGGCAATCCAAAGTTAAAAAATATTTGAAGCACTGTGCAAGCACATGGACATTCCTACTTGAGAGTCAGAGCCTGTTTGTACAGCCAAAAGCTTGTGTCCTAGCAGGTTGGTCCAGAAAAATCCTTCCTTCTGTCCAGCTCCTCTCCAGCTGAGAGGCTGCAAATAAATGTACCTTGGCTGTCCAAACAGATCATGGTCTTTGACAATAATTATCATTAAGAGAACAAATACTGTAGTTACATAATTTTGATAATATCTTTTGCAACTGTGCAAGGAAGACGTGGATATGTGTAGACCTGTAGGAAAGCACAGGTTGATTTCAGGATTTACCAAACTGCAGGTATATCTTTGCTCTGAAAAAGTCTTTAAGGGAAGGCCTTTACCTTTGCAAATAATTCCAGTATTGGCAGGAGAAGGTAGAAAATATCCCAGTCTCTCTCTTTTTACCAGTCTATCATCTCTTTCTTGCTCTCTCCTCCTTCTGTTTGTGAGCTGTCCCTTCTTTTCCTATATACTTGTAAAACTTCTGACCTTCTTATAACCACATCTAGAGAAGGTGTTTAAAAACTATTCAGAAGCCTTTAAATTGGAGTAACAATTATGAACAATCCATACTCTCAAGGGGAAAGGACAGTGCCATTATTCTTACATTAGCAATGCTAAATCTTCTCACCATATATTATGATTTCACTTTGTATTAATTTCATATTTAATTTGCAGCTTGGTACCTGTTAGTTTACATCACATTGAAGGATTTGAACTAAATGTGCTGGTTCTTCCTTGTATTAATGCCATTGTTCTCTCCTTTTCTTCCCTCTCCTGTGGTGGCTTTCTTCCCTCCCCTGTGCATCAAAAGGGATGGACTTGTGCATCCTTTTAGGGCTCTGAGCAGCCTCACCTGATTGAGGTGTCTCTGCTCATTGCAGGGGGCAGGACCAGGTGACCTTTAAAGGTTCCTTCCAAGAAAAATTATCCTATGATTCTGTGGTTCTAAGACTGTATTTATGCTGAAAATAAACACGTTTTTGCCACCTTTCTGATGCCAGGATGAGCCATAACATATTTTGTTGTAATTGTTTTTGATTTCCATAAAGAATCTTTCTTCTTGTAGTAGAAGTAGCAGCTTCAGTTCAGTTAGATCAAAATTTACTCCAAGAATTTCCCTGTGTCTGCTTGTTTCCTTCCAGCACTCTTGAGATAATTGCAGGAGTCTGATGAATAACTGGAGTGGATGCAGATTAGCTGCACTCCTCCGGATACTGTGAAGTGTGCTGGAGTAGTCAGACCTTTGGTCAGAAGCACATTTACATTATGACTCAGCCTTCTGACAATTGCTTCATTAGTAGATATTTAAAAACGAAAGAATAAAGATTCCCATCTGACCCCCTCATTTATATTGCTCTGAACAAGTGAGGCAAGAATGTGCAGTGCTTTTGCACTGAGAAAATGTTTGGTTTGCAAAGTCAAGTTGTTAAATTCTCAGCCATGCAAGGGTTTCTCCATAATACAGAGGTGTCCGCCCTCCTTGAAATTGTGGCAGTGAAACGTAAACAAAAACAAATTAAAAACTGTAGAGTTTTCTTTCAAAGTAGAAAGGAAAACCTGAGCAAATCATCTAAAATAATAATTAAATGGGGTATTGCTCCTTAGTGAGGAGCAAGACACAGATTTTCTGACAAGATGCAATGAGAAATGTGTGATGACACATGGAGCAGCCTGCTCTGGTGGAAGGTGTCCCTCCCATGGCTGGGGGTTGGAACCAGATGACTTTTCAGGTCCTTTGCAACCCAAACTGTTCTGTGATTCTGTGATTCTGCTGTAGCAGCAGGTGGATAGCCCCAAGGATTCATAATCACAAAACTCCTCTTGTACTGTCTGAAGGGGTCACTTGCAGGGATGGACTCAGTTGTTGTGGGGTTTTCCAAAAACACCCCTGACTGGGCACTGTGACATTGCTCTGTGTGCAGAACTGGGCTCTGCTCTGTCACAGGTGGCTCAAGAGCCTGGGCAATATTCAATGACTATAGAGAGGAAATCTACGGAGATTTCTGAAAATGTGACAGTGCTGGTGATTTTCAAAGCCCATCTTGTCTCAGAAAAGCAGAAGTGATTCTTTGAAACAGAGAAGCTCAGCCAAAAATCCTAGCTGTAGTCAAGCTCAGACTCAAAGCTTGACTTCTTGGAGTAATAATCATGGTGAATAATCTCAACCTCAACTCATCATGATGTGACAGAGAACTGCAAGTATTTGATACTTGTATATATTTAATGTTTTCCACAAGGTAAGGGCAGAGGGTGTTTTATGAGTGCAAACTGCAGGCTTGTGAATACAAGAGCTGTGGGACAGGGAAACTTCCAGAAATCACTGGAAAATCATAGCTGGAGTCTAATACTTGTGAGAGCTGCCAGTTTCAGAGGTAAAGCCAAAGGATGCAGAGAAGAGGTTTTTAAGACCTGTATGGAACAGGGACTTTTATTCTTCTCTTAAAGTGTCTGATGCTAAACAGAAAACAAAAGAGAGGATTCAGATTACAATGAGGCAGATTGTGCCTGCGCCAAAGTAGGATCAAAGGAAGCAGTGTATTAGCTTGGAAAGCTTTAGGTCTGGCAGTTGAATAAAGTGGTTGTTCTTCAAATCATTTCTTGGGAGAAAAATTAAAAATGCAGAATTTGAGCTTAATCTCATATGTGACCCAAGAATGTAGGTCTTTTATTTCTTATTCTAGATTAAATCCTGTTACACGGTTGCCTGTTGAAGGTTATAATTGCTCCAAGGAATCATGCTTATACAGCATTCTTCACCTCTTAAAATCAGTCTTAGTTTAGCAGTGCAGCCCTTTGATGGGAATACTTCATGGCCTGTGTAAAGTGGGTTAGGACTTTGCTCATTCCCTTGTCAACAAATATGAATCCTGGCCAAAAGAAATGTCATGTCTTATTGGCAGGGACCACTAAAGAAATCTTAGCCTTATTGAGGGGATTGTGAATGTAGGACTTTTCTAGCTCCAGCATTTATTTCAAAGGTTGCAATACTTTGGGGCAAACTGTGAAGAGCTGAAAAAACAGTTTGCTGCTGCCTGGATTATGGGTTTTTTGGGGAGAAATAATAGCTCTAAAGCTCTGCTTTGCAAATAAGAAGAGAGGCGTTGTCTTCTGCTTCAGTGGATGATTAAAAGAAAGAGAGAGAAAGGTTCATAATTTCCATGCAAAATTAGCTAAAGGCTTCTGAAGGCTCACAGAGGTAAAAATACTAAAGCAGGACAAAAGAAAAAGTGTGTTGTGTTTTCAAGGTTTTCATTTTCAGAGTACCACCTTTTTCACAGTGTGCTTGTGTTTATCCACTGAGGGATTTTATTTTGTGCTATGGACTTCAGTGGAGCTAAGACCACACTGCAAAAGTTGCCAATATATTGGAAATCATGAAAGCAGGAACTGACATGGGTTTATATCACTATTATTAATTATTCTCAAAGTGAAAAATAAATATTTTTTGCTTGGGTTTACTGTAAGTATTTCTGAAAAAATTATTCTTTCTCTTTCTTGCATTGGTTGAGAAGTGATTCCACTTGCAGATCAGCCTGAAATGTAGGAAACAAATGTGAGCATCCAATTTTCTAAATTAACATTTTGAAAACATTCCATACTTCTTTTCAAGGAAGTTTGAATCCATTATTTGGCTTGCTTTTTAAGACAAAGATACTTTGTTATTTACTGTGAATTTATTTTCTGTTGAACAAATTCAAATAGTTCATTCTCAAACTGTCATTGAAATAAAGATTCAGTCATTACAATATCCATAATCTGCATATAATCATCCACGAAGCAAAACAACCAGAATTACAGAGATACAGTGAATTCTTCCTCTGCAAGTCAAATTCTGCCAAAAAAATCCTTTTTTTTTTCATGAAAAAAATATGTATTTTTGGTTCCAAAGGAGTAACTGCATGACTCATAGAAATACACTTTGATATCATTATTTTTATATTCTCAGGGTGCAATGAAGGATTGTTTATAATATTTATGAGCCAGTGACTGTAGAGACCAGCACTTCCTGCTGATTAATTGTACTTAATGACATAAGCAGAGGTGAGAAAGCTGCTGCCAAGAAAAACACAAAACAACAATGAGAAACAAAATAATAAATACCTAAGGATGCACTGACTCACCTAAAATCATGTAGATGTCAATATATTTAATATCGATGATGCCAACTTCAATGAGAAAGCCTCAAAGTGTGAATCTGATTTTCTTAGTTTATGTAATTTTTCAGCTTGTTAGGGGCTGATTCTGTCCTTGAGAGGGATGCATTCCTCTCAAGGACAGTGAAAAGTAAGTCTTTTATCTTTCATAAACACTTCTGAGTTTCTCAAAATAATCTTCTTAGAAATTTGTTTCTATTATTTTACCAATGAAGAGAAATTTTGTCTTTTTTAACCAATTATACATTCTTTAGCACAGCATGTTATAAAAAGAGATGTATAAAAAATAAAATAGCCTTCTGAATTTTCTTCTACCTGGACTCAGCTCTTCTTTTTGTGTCCAACTGCAACATCAAAGATTGCATGACTTTATGTATTACAGCTGGTGTAGGTGAGAATATCAAGATATCATGTTGGTTCACGGGCTCAGAAGTGAAAATCTCTCTCTAAAAATAATATAAAGATCATAAAGAAAGTAAGAATTTGGCTAAATTTAAACTTTAAAAGGGTTTTTCCTTCAAATCTAAATTCAAATATACAGTAAGAGATTTCTTTCAGTAGAACTTTTTTGTGACATGCAGCTGACTCAATTTGGTCCAAACCCTCTCCAAGCTGAGTTTCTTGCCTGAGATTTTCAAGGCCTGATATTTTCAGTGGGGTCAGTGGCTGCTGCAAACAGGGGAATGAACTATTGCACTGCTGGGCATTTTCAATGTGCTTAATTTTCTTTTTAACATCTTAGGCCAGATTCTATCTTCATACAAATATGTACTGAATCCTATTTCTACTTTGAAGATTTATTTTTGTGTTCCTAAAGTTATGATGTCATCTGCTACTTTATTTGTTTATTTTACTTACATAAGCATTTACACTTACCCACAGAAACTCACAGTTGATTTAACAGGGATGGCTCCAGGAATCTGTTTATGCTGAATTTATGAATTTTGGGTGGGAGTCTAAAATTTTTCCTTAATTTGATGCTTTCATATATCCCAGTTCTGTGTAGTTTGCCATTAGCATAATTTTAGCTAGAAATGATGGGAAGTTGCTAAAGCTTGCTGACCATGCAGGCACATAGCCGCCCACCAGACCTGAAGCATTGTCACCACTCTGGTCAACATTGCAGTGGGGCATGAGTGAAAGAAGGAAACTCATAGGTCAGGTGAGATTTTGAGGTGCAGGAAGGAGTGTAGGGTCAGGGTCTATGTGTAAAGGCAGTGGGGAATGTGAGGAGAATAAATACCTGTGGGATTTCCCTATCAAATCCAGACTGATGCTTTTGTTACCCCAGCCAAAGAGCAACTAATGAGCATCTAAAGCCAAATGTCTGCTGCTTTTGAAGTGCTGTGTGTCCAGCCATTCATTTTAGAGGAGTTATTCTAGATATGTTTAAACCATCCTCTTTAAAAAAGACACCAATGTAAAGAAAGTTCCCGTGCTTGGATCCTAGGGATGGTGCCATGCTGTATCCTGGTCTCCAAGGATGAGGGCTCAAGAGACAGAGATCTAGACAAGCTTGAAAACATTCATATTTGATGGGCTGAGACCCAGATGGTGCAACTGAGAGACTTTCTATCTCTTTCTTAGAGACCCAAAATTGCCAGGAGATTCCTTCTGAGCAGGACAAGAGGGGCAATGACCTAATAAGCTTCCTGCTAATGATTTGTACATTAATGTTATTATCACTGTTGTTGGTATTATTAAACAGAGCTTTAAACTACACAGAATCTCATAACAATAAATGACACTTTTGCTATATTACCTGTTTAATACTACAGCAATTGCCTGTAATTAGATATAACTAATAAAAAGACTTCTTGCCAACTTGATCTTTTTAATTAAGTGCTTCATGGCTTCCAGTAAAAGTAAAATATGTTCCGTTGGTGTTATATTACCTTGGGACATCTGCCTTGATGATGTACTTTTTCTTACTTTTCTCAAAAGTTATCATTTTGTTCCTCACAAGACCTAAAGGCTGCTGATGTCACTTTCTTTGAATATTTGCACTGACTCTCTTTTACTCTAGATGTAATCATTCAGATTTTGATGCTTTGCTTGATCCCCTTTTTGATCCTTCTAAGGATATTCTCTAAAGGAGCCACTCAACCAAATGGCTGCCACCAATTTCATGAGCAATAATGTCAGATCCTGAGGTTCAGAACTTTATGAAATATCAGTACTTCCTTGAGTAAGGCTTTATTTAATGACCTTCCTAACATTTCTGAGGAGAATTTTCAAGAGCGGTGGTTCCTGTTCCTGCTTCATTTCAACACTGTGAGTTTCTATTCTCTTGCTCTGTGTCTGCACACTGTGATGATGGATTTTTTGGCATAAACAACAAAAAAGTGTCATCCACTGTCTGTTAGGAGCTTCCTATCTCCTCCTATAGCCCATCCTAACCCAGAGGTGTGATCTTGCCTACAGCAAAATCACCCATAAACCTAAAACCACCTATAAAACACCAACATAACCCAACCTAAGATCCTAAAACTTAATTCCTTGTGTATATTAGTGTGTCCCTGCATTGGGATGGTGAATTATGATTTTTTTTTTTTAATAAGCAAAAGAATTCAGGACGGCAGCCCACCAAGAATGAACTGTAGGAGATCTCAGCAGGAGGAGATGCTGCCCAGCTACCTCGTTAGAGTACCTGGGCTAATCAATCATTGCAATTCCTCCTTAGCTTGGGTGCTTGATCAAAACTTATGGATGTTCAGTGATTGCAAGGGAGCTGTAGGCTGAGTTTCAGTCCATTTCTGATATTTATTTTGATTGTGTTGATTTTTCCAAGCTAAGACGAAAGAAACGAGCAAATTTCTCCCCATCTGTAGCAGGAAGAAAAAATTTCAAGTACACACATCTCTTCTGAAAACTGCTTTTCTGACAGTTCTCAGGCCACAGCTTTCAGTTGCACAAATGATTCATTTCAAAGTTAGTTTGACATGGAAAGCTGAGCAGATATTGTTTGCAGAAGGGAAGAAAACCAATCTTAATAGAAATGCTTGATTTTTCCAGGGTCACTTTGTACTCATTTACAGTAGAGTTTCAGCCTCATGCTGGCCAATGGAGATTCCTTCAAAGAGATATTTGGGATATTTGTAGATTAGATGAGAGAAAAGGGGCAAAAATATGTAATAGAATTACTCTTGCAATTAGACTATTCATTATTTTTAGCTCCAGAATGGTTGTAAATATGGTTTTCTGTGCTTGCTCGTGGCAAACAAACTAACTATAGAAATGCAAAGTTGTGGAATTTCCATTTCATTTCTTGCCTCATTAATTTCATTAACTTACAAATAGATGAATACATAAAAATAAAAAGTAATTTCCTTTAAATATTTTTAAATTACTCTCTCCAAGTATTCAAACCTTTTAATCTGTTCTTTTAAGGTCTCCATCTAATTGCTCTTACAGAGGCATAATTTGGCTTTTGTGAATCAGATATCAGTGTGATTGATTATAAGGAAGCTAATCAGAGGGTGCCATTCACAAGATAAATGCAATTGCTTCTAAAATTTTTGCTTGTAGTCTGTGGCATTTCACTAACTCGGCAGCATGTATGAAATGATGTGTGGGTGGGATGTGTGAAGGTGTGGATTTATGTGGGGAAATCAAATCTAGCCATGGAGGAAATGCTTTTTTTTTTTTTTTTTTTTGTTCCTTATACAAGGACAAATTGCATGGGAATTATAGTGTTTCCCATTTAATAGAAGTAGCCTTCATGCTGATGTTTTTCACAACAGTGACAAATGGCAGCTAAAAAGAAAGGGAGAGAATGTAATCAATCTTTAAGGCTTTAAAAATAGTTGAAAACTAAGATGAGAACTAAACCATTTCAAGGGAAAAACAAATAGTTGGAAGCAAACAATTATCTGGAAAAGGAGGGAAGTGCAGAAGATGATTTGGGACTTAGTGCTGGGTCTTGGAGGAGGCAAAAACTCCTCCAAGAGTTTTTCTGCTTCTCCTTCTTGTTTGGGACTCCAGTTTCCATGGCCACAGCACTGTATTATGTGTGTCCAGAAAGGAGAATATTCCCCTAAAAGGCCACAGAGTCTGAAAGCTGAAAATGTGTAAGGAAGAAATTAGGAAGAAAAATTGAACTCACCTCCAGTTCCCAGGGATTGATGACTGTTAAACACCAACTGCTGAAGGTGTAGTTCAGCCTAGAAATCATCCAGGTATTTAAAATATATTTAATGCTAATATTATGCACCAGCACAATATTTGTTAATGTTACTGGAAAACGTGTGAAAATAAGATTTTAAAATTAAGTAAAATATTTGACTGAGATTTCACATAGATCAGAATAAACAGTAAAAAACACATAATGTAAAAACTGCTGTACCCTCTGAACCCATTCTAAAAGCTCATATAACAGACAAAAGATTAAATAGGGAGTCTTGAACATTTTGCTGAACACAAAGGAAATTAACTCCTGGTAGGATTAGATCAGACTCTGCTAGGTGTGCTCTGGATGATGGAAGATTTGGAAGGAAAAACTCGGCACTTCTTGAATTACAGGAGTTGAGAAATGAGCTGGCCAGTCAGAAAATGCCCCCCTATTTATTCTGTTATTCAAATGTCCCTCCTGCAGCTGAGAGCCTCAGCTGGATTTTCCACATTTTATATAAGGCATTCTGTGTTTGGGGTTTGTGCATTTAGAACCTGCCAACCAAATGTTTTCTCAGGTAGAAAATGTTACTGCTATGCATGTTTATTGGAAAAAAAGAGATGTACAGACACTGACACCTCCAGACTTCTACAAAACTTTCCTCTCTTCCTCTCTAAATCAAGTATTGATTTGGCCTGGGTTCAATGTGTGCTTTAAACTAATGCACCATAATGAAAAGTCGTGGCAAGATTACTTAGGGATAAGTTTTTTGGATTTAGCTGAACTGCACTGTTTTCATAATTATAATGAAGACACTTAAGGGGATATTTTTCATGCAATGCCTGGCAGTAATCCAGTGTCACTCCCATTAAAATCACCTGGTCAGAAATTAACCCTGGTGTTTGAAAACTGTAATATTCAAGTAACCAATTATTTCCTCTTGAGTGAAATTCAAACAAGCCAAACGTTATTTATATACTTTGTATTTATTATATGAGAACTTAATGCCATTCCTTTAACAGGTGGTAGAAGAGAATAAAAAAAGTTTATTTTTAAATTTTTCCATAGCTGCAAAGGACATATTGTAACTGAAATTTTGGATAACTGCAGAAAGAAATTATGAGATCTAAAATAGACATTGATCTTAAAGGACTAGTTTTTGTAATCCAGTAAATAGTTCTTTTCCTTCAGATGATTTTTCACAGCCAAGGCTTTCTTCACATCCAGACAATTATTGATTACTTATAACTCCCTTTTCACAATAATCTCCTTGTACAATTTTTAGTACTTTCCTGAGATCCTTTTTTATAGTACCTCAATATACCTGTCTAACCCAGGTCTCCACTTCCCCACAATGAGCTTATAAGGTTTTTTCTTACACTGAGTTACCCAGCTGGGTGAGAAGGTCTAACTGTTGCACCGTGTTTGAGCTGTCTCCTTTCTTCCTGCCTTTACCTCTTGTCTTCCTAAGGCTTCAAAAAACCCTCAGCAGCGTTTTTAGGAGAGCTGTGCCACTAACAGAGACTTGTATTGGTGCCTTCATCATTTTGTGTTTGCAGACAGTGGGGACACGACAGGGTTTGGCAGCAGATTTTCTTTCACTGTGGAAGGTGAGCTCTCTTTATTTTCCCTTTTGGGACGAGCTGCTCTCCTTTCAGCTCCTGACACCCATTTCACTGTGAGATTTGAAAACCCATTAATGTCTAATCACCCTCACTAACATCTACTTAGATAGGCCCATCTCTGACCACTCTTCTGTGTGTGTCCTTGTCTGGCAACTTTCTCTCACATGTTTCAAGCCCGACGCTTGTCTAACACAGACTTCCCAAAATCATCACACTCTGCTGCTCCTGACGTCTTAATTTACTGCTCTGCCTCTTTCACCCACTTCTTACTCTGTGCTTTTTTTCTGCTCTCATACAGACTATTCAAAAGGAGATAAAATCTAGAGTTGCTGATAGGGGTGCATCTTTTCCTTGTCCTTTCCCCAGCAGATCCTTCACAGGCTGATTTCCTCGAAGCACTGTCTAGTACCTGCACAGAGATTGAGGTGGTCAGTAATGGTGGTTCAAATATCAGTGACAATCCCTTTCAAACAGAGTGGAAACACCTTCAGGAATCTGGCTTGCTCCTGGAGAAGTCAGGACTTCAGGTGGTTCATGAGAAAATATGAGCAGAGAGCCAATGACCAGGTCCAAAGGATGATGTTTCCCTCTCTGAAACCTGACCAGCAGGGGCAAGCTCAGAAAGGCAGCCTGCATCACACGCTCCGCGTGCACAAGGTGACACTGGCAGCCAGAAAGTGTCTGCAAGCAAGATGAAAACTCAGTTTGCTGGGAACATCTTTGTCAACATCAAGATTCCCAAAATAAAGCTAGAGTTCAGGGAGAGTCAGGGAGAAAAAGTAGCAAAATGCCAGCAAAACTGGGAAATGCTATCAAAGCATCTGACAAGCTCAGCAAATACCAGAATTGCCTCTCCAGTGAAGTTTAATTAAAAAGTCTATTGTTTCCATTATTGCTTAATGATTCCTCCAGAAGTAGAACAAAAGTTTATTTTAGAGGTTAATTATTCCTGGAATTTTAAAGAGATATGAGAGTATTTCCCACTATCTCATTTGGTAACTGAACCATTAAGGAGAGTGAAGCAAATGTGGTGTAAGAATTGGTGAAAACAATTTAGGTCTCAGAAGAAAGCTCCTCATGTCAGATATCATGGTGTTGTTGCACAAAAAAACAATCTCCTAGCAAATTAAGTTAACTTTCTGTGTTGAAAAAAAAACTTATCGATGACTTCTCCCCATTTGCCCCTGAATTCTAACTGAGACTCAGCATGAGGAAATGGTGCAGTTGTTTCTGCAAGCAAATGAGAAAATGGATCCATCGGGGCATAGCACTCACTGTGCTGCCAAGAAAGCTGGATTCTGCTCCCTCATACTTGTCCATGCTAATTGCCATGCTGGGTTTTGTCATCTATCCAATAAGCCGTGCATCAAAACTCAGGATTCAACATTAAAACATCATGCTAGTAGGAAAAAGGAAAAAAAAAATAGCTCTAAATTAAATATTTTTCAATGTGGTGAATTGTGAAATTGATTGTTGCATGTGGGGAGTATATATTATTTCACTTTAGGAATAGAAAAAAGCTGAAGAAGTATTGTTATGTACAGGTTTCTTATATCAGCTTAATTTTCTATCAACTACATGTCTTTTAGAAGTGCATTAGTCAATTTACTAACATCTGACATGTGAAGTTTATTTTTACTTATTCCTCTTCCAAACAGTAAAGTGGCAACAACAATAAATTGTTTATTTTCATGAATTTAATCCATGAAAGGCAGAATTCTCAAAAGCACCGAAACAGAGGTCAGAACAATCCCTGTTTCCCAGTCATGTAGATGCAGGTATTTCACTATAATCAAGGACCTTACTCCCTTCCTAAGATGTGTGCCACGACCTGCACTGCCCACACTGAGGCAGTTCACAGACATTATCCAGGTTATGTGTGTCAAGGACAGACTGAAAATCTCCCTGAGATAATAAAGGTGCTCCAGTAATAATTTCACTAAAAGTCAATCATAGCGGTATAGAGAATATAGCAACTCCAGCCTCTTGAAAAGACAATATTTTTACACTCTCCACAAGTAAGGGTATTCTGAAAGTTTCAGATAATGTAAACTTTGACTAGATGAATAGATGAGAAAGAACCCATATTTAAATTTCCTAGTATTTCCTGCAAATAAAACATTTTAAGAGGGTACTTGTGCAGGTGCTTTTCATCTTTATGGTCAGTGGCATATCTAGAAGGAGCTGATATTTCTTAGGCTAGCACTTGTGATAGAAAATCTCTTAAATCAACTGTACTCCAGCTTAAGTGCAAGTGTTGAGTGCAAGGTGTAATTGATGTTCTGGGGGCTGACTTTTCAGTATGTACTGTGTTCCTATCACCAAGTTTTATTTGATTTGATTACATTTAGCTACCCATTCACTTCAGAGATTAGCCTCAGAAACATGCATCAATATCACAAATCTTTTTGGTTTTTATTTATCATTATCACCACTTTCTACATTTTGTTGTTATTATGAGCAGTGTTCATTTTCCCAATCAACTTTTAACTCCATTAATTTCTGGGAGGATGTGGCCATGTTTACTGTCATGGGACCATTGAGAGACGCTTTTAAGCACAATTTATTGCTATTTATTATCTTCTACAGTCTTGTGAAAGAGAACATCTTCACCACATAAGCCAGAAGTTCATGGTCAGTGGTCACAAGACCACAGGTTACAAAGTCTTTTAAAGGTTAATTAGCCAATAAACTACTGCCACAAAGAATGTTTCTACTTTCACACCAATCCCTAATTAAACGGTGTCACACATCTTGCAGCAATTCTGACTTTCTTAACCAATAGTATAATAACACACAAACCTGCTTGATACACTTTAAAACTTTTTACTTCTTCTGTAACTAGTTCTATAGCTCTACATTAAATCTTTAAAACTTTCCACTACCTAGCTTAACATGTCTCTGCCTTTACTAGAAATCTGCATTCTTGCTTATGGTCTCTAAACCTGGAAGCCTTTTCCGAGGTCTCAGGTCAAACATTGTATTCTTTTCTATGCTTGGACCTTCTTGAACGAGGTTTTGAGAATTCTCTGTGCCTGTATTTCACACATTTACCATTGGAAGCAGGAACACACATGAAATGTATTAGCTCTGTTTTTCTGTAGTTTTCAAAGGGCATTCACGTTTCACTGAAATTTTTAGCTGGTATTGCTGTGTATTTGTATTTTCCTTTTAAGTACACAGAGAGGACAAGGAAACTCTTGGAGCCTTGGGCTCTCAGTAACTTCAATCCTTTAACCTTGCTTAATCTCACAGCTTTTGAATGGGTTTGAACCAAGGGCCTGATGGTGAAAGATCGCTTTCCATCAGGAACGTTTGTCTTTCTGAAAGGGCTTTGCAGCTCTGCTCTCCGTGGCATTTTCTCTTGCTCAGGCCCATCTGTGTGTGTGTGAAGGTTAACTGTAGGAATCACTCACTGGCTTCTTTCCTCTTGTTAGTGTGAACCACCAGTGCCCAGCAAAGATTTTTGAAACAGCAGCGTCTTCATCCGCTCCTTTACTGGCCTCGAGGAAATTGATCTCCTCAGGAGAAGAGGATGGCACCTGCCCTGCTGGGAAAGAGAGGTTTAATGTTCTGGGACAGGAGTCAGAGCAGAGAGCCTGAGAGCTGCACACAAGTGGGAGCATCCTTCACTAGGACCTATCAAAACCAATCATGTCTTTCCTGAACAGGTAAAATTCAGTATTGATAACTGGGTGAAAATGATTCCCGGGTGAAAAAGAGGCAGCTCCTGCTGACAGTGTGGTCCACAGAAGCTGAAAGAAAATGGCTTTTATTTTTTTCCTCTTTTGTGTCATAAGTGATTCTCTTTTGAGGACTTCAGAGATCATAAAAGAAGTGGAAAAAAGGAGATCTCCCAAGGAAATACTAAAGCAATATAATTTAACTTTTTTTTTCTCAGTCTTTCCCTAGTGGAGGAAACACAAAGTTATGTTTTTCCAATTAAAATGTATCATGTCAAGCATCTTGATGAAAAACAAACATTTAAGCTCTGTTTTATGCTAAGTCTACAATAAGTTTGTTTTGAAGGAATGGGTTTATTTTCTTTCCAGTTAAAACACGAAATATCAGAAGTGCAAGAACTAGTGATAAGAGAAACAGTGAGCCTGAAAATCTCAATAATTTGGTTTATTCAGGCACTCACGTTTTCTTTATTATTTGTAATCTAACAATCTTTATGCTTAATCTAAACCCTTTAATTTTCTCTCTAATGTAAACGTCCCTGAAAATGAACAGCTTGGAAGCTGCAGGCATGATAGAAGATGATCAGCCTTCAGCAAAGCCTTTTAAAAGCTCGATGTATCAGCCTCTTAAAATGTCTTTAAGGTTTTTTCTTGAAAGGGCATTTTTTTTTTTCAATGGGCAGCAATAATTTTGGAGGCTCCGTATTGCCTTATTGATATTTATTATGTTAACAAGATCAGCGATGCTGTGAGGAACTAGCCTGTGTGCATCAAAACATTCCTCGGCCCCGATAACGGCAGACAACAAAAACTATTTTATGTATGAATGCTGCAGCATTCCAGGTTGTCTTCTATAGAAAATCCTGTGGGTGGGATGACATTCAGATATGTCTGGCAAGATGTGTTATTTCACAAAGCTTGGTATCAGTTGGAAAAGCAGGAAAGGCGAGATGTGCATGTGTTTCTTTACACTGTAAATTATTCAACAGCAGCTTTTCTGCTTCTATCCACAGTTTTCTTGTGTTTTGCTTAACCAAATTGGGCAGAGATAGAGATTTTGAAGTTCTTTTTCTTTTTATGATTTTGGTAAGATCCAAGGATAAAAATAAACCAGTGAATTCTGCTTTACTTGCGTTATTTGCTTTATCTATATTTTTTAATGTCAACAATTTCATTCCCAACTGTTTCTGATGTTAAATTATGTAAGCCTTAAAGAAAAAAAAGGAGATATATAATGACAGAGAGAGAGCAGCAAGCTAAACCACTCTAAAGAAAAATGATTTAAAGCTACTCAGAGTTTTGCTGTAGGGTTATATACTCTGTATTTGATGTTGAAATGATTGGTGTGATCATTGCTGGTAAGGGGCTGAGTATGGGCTAATTTATAATATCAGACATTTCCTGTCTAATGCCATTGGTGCTGAGTGATACCAATGTAAACTCTGTTTTGGAGTCTGCAGTCTCAGCAAATGGAACCCAGCTACAGATAACTGATTTTCACCTGCCTGATCTCCTATTTTATCTTGTTGTCAGAACTCTGATGCCAAGGGACTTTGGTATCTAATCTCCCTGGGAGACATCCTGGTGTTTACAAAATACAGTTCAACAGGTGATGAGCAATATTCCACTGGGGAAATGTTCCATTGGGGTCGTGCTATATTCTTGGGACCTAAATATAATTAATCAAAGTCAAAGCTCAACCACACTTTTAGAAATTTTGTATTACAGCAATCAAAAAATGTGGCTTTCACACATGTTTTCACTATGTCATCTTAAGGTTTTTCTAGAAATAATGAAAATAAGAAAAAACACTGAAAAAGTATGAAAAAGGGATAGAGTGCATATGTGAGGAAGAAGAAAAGAAGGGAGAAAAAGAAATAACTGGGTAATAAAGAGAGAACAAAAGAAAAAAGAAGAAACAAGAAGAAGTCCTAAGAAATAAACTTGCACACTGTATTTGATAACTATAATTGCTGTGCTCTGTACAAAGACTTCTGGTTTGATTAGAGACTAAGAGACAGGTACTACAAAAAACAGTATTTAAAATTCATTATTTTTCTCCTTTTTCTTTGAATTCTTCATTATGTAAAACGTACTCCAGTGCTCTTGGAATCTTTTGTTCTTTTCATTGAGTTTCTCCATTTACTTTTTTTTTTTTTAATTTTACTGCCCTTTTAATCTGGATATTGTCTAAAAATCCTGCCTATCTGCTAAGAACAAATGCTCCCACACTGCCTGTTTCCCGTTCCTTCGTTAAAATTCCCTTTCTAGGTGAAAATGTAGTTTTGTTTGCCTGCCTTTTCCTTTTAAATACCTGCCTGCTTTTGTTTCTTAAGCAGATTTCTTACACTGGAACAGTGCCCATGGGTGCAGTCCACACTCACTTTTTCTTGCCCAAATTTAACCAAAGGCAATGGCAATATGGAATTAGTAGATAGCACCAATGCAAAATTAAATAATCATCATTTATATCTAATAAATATTATTTTTTATGCCTTTGTCTGAAGATCTAAAAGGGACCACTAGCAGAGACGTTAGTAAACATCCCTCCTGTTGATGTTTCTGAAATGCCAGATTGCTTTGTTCCATAGGCAGAGAACTGGAGAATGCTCTGGGTTGGGATGGAAGCTTAAAACTCATCCAGTTCCCACCCCTGCCATGGGCAGGGACTCATTCCCCTATCCCAGGCTGCTCCAAGCCCCATCCAACCTGGCCTTGGACACTTCCAGAGACGGACCATCCACAGCTTCTGTGGTCAACCTCTGTCTCACCATGCTCACAGCCACAAATCTCTTCCTAATACCTAATCTAAACTGCTCCTCTTTTGGATTAAAAGTATTCCCTCTTTTCCATGTAAGAAGTCCTAGTTCTTTTTTGTAAGTACTGAAAGACCTCAATGTGGTCTCCCCAGAGCCTTCTCCAGGCTGAGAAAATAATAATAATAATAGGTACCAGTTATCAATTTATCCAGTGTCACCCACCTCTGAGCTTATGATCTTTAGGAAGGCAGAGGAAATAAAGGCAGACAAACAGCTTAGTCCACTGAAACTTGTGCCTTTCAACTCCTTTCTGCTCCCCAAAATTCACTGAGCAAAGTGAATTCAGTTAGACAAGTTGTTTTGATAAAGGCTTATAGGTCTCCTTGTAAAGAAACATTTTTACTGAGGGAGAAAAGCCTCATGATGGTGCTTGTTTTTACTGTGGGCTTCAGCATTCCAAGAGTTATGGACACCATCCAAGCAATGCTAATGTGCAGAGGCAGTATCAGGCTGATATACCGAGCATCATTACTTACTGTGGACTTTTTAAGAAGTTGGGAATTGAAGGCTGAATTCTCAAGACAGTCCTCTCAGCAGTTCAAGGACTTGGGCTTAGAGTTATCCATAAATTTTGTTTATGTTTATTCAATAAGGACTAAGTCAGTGAATTCTGTGAAGAATCATTTACTTAAACATAAATGGGAATTAATTAGCCCACCAAATGAAGGGAAAGGAAATTCTGAGGCAAGGATGCACTCTTAGGCACAGTAACACATCATCTCTTCGCTTGATGGGCCTAAAATTTCTTTTAAGAGTGGCTGGAAATAATCTTGTTTCTTTTGTTTATTAGCCAGTTTACACAAATATCTCCCTTGAAATGGGAAAACTTCCCTATGGCAGCAATTTTAGCAGCTGATTTCTCATTGCAAAAAAATTCCTCTGAAAAATACATTTTGCTGTTTATTGATTAATGATTATTTTCACTTCAGCTGTGTGCAAAGATTCAGCATCAGGTACATTTCCAACCTCCCAGCCCCCTGTCCAGCACATCAACTGGTGCAGTCTTCAGTTTGCCAGTCCTGCACTAAAAGAAATTAATGGACTATCCTCCTTCATTTCATGGCATCCGGGTGATGGAGTACAGAAACTGCTATAAACACTGGGGTTCAGTGGGATTGCTGGCATGAGCAAGGTGTACAGTATTTGGCCAGCATTTCACATCATCATTAACCAGGCAGAGTTAAAATTATCACAGCAGACTGCCTTGAGTGGAAGCAGGAAAAGTGGTGCAGGCTGTGCAACCTCCTGACTATTAAATTGACCCATTGTCGCTTTTATTTGTTCCTTACCTTAATTTTGTGCTGTACTGAAATAAATGAGACCACTTACAATGTAAGAGGAAGATCCAATTAATCTGGCCAGTATAGCATACTAAAACTGTATGTGTTCCACAGTTTATAATCAAATATGATGCTCCTCTTGAAATAAGCACTCCCTGTATGTAATGATACTCACTAATGGCTCTGCTGGGTACCCAAGCACAGTAAATTCAAATGGTGACTATATGGGGATGCTGTAGGTTTTTCCTTGCTTTTGTGTTATTTTAATAGAGAGAAGAGTCAGGAAAATAAGGGGAAATTTCCTCTAAGGTAAAGCAACAAAATCTCATTTAAATATATCTTATAAATCTCATGCTAGTTTATGTTTTTCTAAAGCATCAACACTTAGAATCACATTTTTTAAAACTGTATTTCCCTGAATGGGAAAAATGACAATCATATTCTTTAAAATTGTGTTTCCCTCAGTGGGAAAAATGACATTCTTCATAGACAGGAAGAAAATCATGAAAATAACAGCTGAAGATGAAAAAGCAGATGGAAAACACAAATAGAAGTAAAATCTTTTGTTGCTGAAGCCGTGTTCATGAGCTCAGAACATGAAAGTTGTCACTGCTGGTGTGTAGTCCCTATACCTGGTGAGGCCCCTCATGGCCATGAGGGAGAGGAGGACAGGGTGGAAGAAGAATTCTCTGAATGACAGATATATTTTTAGAGACACTGGGTGCTGACAGGGTAATTCGTGGCAAGCCTGAGGACAGACATAAATACTTTTCTTTGCCCTTTCAGATGAAGCAAATGCAGCAGATCAGAGAGTGTTGCACTGCAGAAAGGGTGTGATTCAGCATTATGACTTATTTATAGTCCGCACCTTGTAAAAAGGAAAAAACAGAGGGACGGGGTGAATCCCAGGCTGAGCGAGGTCAGCAGAGTAACATCCTTAGAGCTTCATGCCAAAATTTACAGCAGACAGATTTCCAAGTCTTCCTCAGTTGTTGATCATCAACAGCTTTCATTAATTCAGTGGAAATTGCAGGTGAGCGCTCGATATTTTGAAACTCCCTTGGTACAATCAGTACCCTGAAACTCCCTTGGCATGTTTTCTTTCCTGTGCTATTTCCATCTGCTTTTTATTCCTCTATTGATTTTAATGGACTTCAATTACAGTATCTTGTTTCTGAATCTTTAGAGCTTTGTTTATACAGAGCACAGACTACTAGATCACTAAAATAATTTTTTCTCCCCTCAGACTTCTAAAGCACTATTTTTCACACTGGCCTATTATTTTAATTGAACTAAATTTAGAAACATTTAGATACCTTTCAAATCATCTGCAGTTTCACTGCTGTTTAATGACTTCTTCTTTATTGATAGATAGTGATAATTGACAATTACATAGTACTGTGTGTCATCTAATTCTGATGTTCTGAGAGCCCAGAACTTTCAATCTGTAGTTTAGTCACAAAGTAAATTCACAAACCATTCCATCATTAGCTACCATTCTACCATTAGCAAATGGTAAGAGAATTTTAGAGCAGGAGAATTTTATTCCCCATTCATAAATTTAAATCACTTCTCACCCTCATATTTCATGTTTATGCAAATGTAGTTTAGCAGCTCTGAGTAGTGAAGAAGGAAATGCCAACTCCTCCCCTCATCTTTCCAACCACTGCAAACCTTCTGTACCCACTGCCAATGAGACAAAACATTAACTATGTACAAATAAAACCCCACAAATTCATGCACAACTGCATTTTCAGGGTATGATTACAAAACTGTTGCAACCAGTGTCAATAGCCAAAAATCTTCAAAAGTGGATATTCTAGTTCAGATTTTTGCCCTCTCCAGTTGGCCAGACTTTCAATGTTATTTTAATAAGTTATGTACATTTGAGGGCTTAGCATTGCCCTTAGAGAATAGCTCAGGGAGGAGAAATGACTGAAGCAGAGTTTGACTACAGTCCAACTTACTTTGTACATATCCACACAAATCTCATCAGAAGAAAAGCACATATTCAGACGAACTACAACCCAGTCTTCTGAAAACTTGAGCCCATGAACCACAGTTCAGTTCCCAGAAAGCTTCTCTGTCCTGGAAAATTCCTTGAAAGATGAAGAATAAAATGCAAAAACAAGTTCTCCAGTACCTGATAACTTTTCTCAAAGGGCCACTCTTTAGGAGAACAGAGAACAATACTGTGCTTTTCCAGACAAAAATTCTGATTTGCTCTCTCTCTGAATAAAATAACTTCAAGGCTGTTAGCAAAATTGCCTGGTGACTCCTGCCACGACAGGATTAATCAGCAGTACTTTTTCAGAGAAATGACAGTGAGAACCCTGATTTCTATAACCAAATTCCTGCTAAGTAGTTGAAATCTTCTCCCTGTCGTGAATATCCAGTTAAAGCTGGATAACACGTTCTTCATTATAGCCCAAATGACTGAAGAAGTTTGACATACACAGAAGATTTCTCTCCTCTCACAGAACTGAATTCCCTTTTGGTAAATTTACTGTGTAGGAAAATGTCACAAATAAATAAATTTTAACCATGTGCTCTTCAAGTTGGAAACTCATTTAGCAAAAACCATACTGAAGTGCAATGCCAGCCTATGATTAAACTTCAGATTTCTTAATTTGGCCCTAAACAATGGCTGGGAAAAATTTTAACCTGAGACTTGGCAAGCTATAAATGATCCAAAAGATAAGAAATCCCTGGTCTAAGGCATTATCTGTTGTTTCTTAGCCTTGTTTTCTGGAGGTTCACTGTATCAGCTCACTTTGGCAAATGTGAAGCTCTTCCAGGCAACCTGCCTTGACACCACCCCTCCTCTTGCAGCAAGGCAAAGGTGGATTTAAAAAATGAAGCCTTCTAGCAGCATAATGCATTTCCAGGAGCAATGCCCCACATCTTTATTCATTATGTGAATGATGATAGGAGTGGTAATAATGAAACGGGGTCATAAGGGTTTCCCATTGTGATCTGGTATTAATCTAATTTCCTACAGGGTGTTTATCTAAATCAGAAATAACCAAGCAGTTCAAAACAATTTGGCAAGTCTCTGATGAAAGGAAGGCTGGGAAGAGCAAAGGGTTGCTGGAGAATGCTAAATTGCATCCACTTAGCTCTGCTAAAGCTAAGCTGGTCCTGGCAGGGTTTTGCCTGGATCTATCCAGTGAAAATTTGCTCATTATTATTTTTTATGAATGTTAAGAGCCAACAACATTTTAAAGAAAAATCCAACAATGAGGATTCAGGACTTTCATTCATAATAACCACAATTTTTCCACTCTCAAAAATTTGCATAAACACAAAAATGTCTATGGGAGTTTTTAATTAAATAATATAAAATAAAATGTGGTGCTAATGTAGGTGCTTTACACAACCCCCTCCAAGTGTACCAAAAGGCATGAGCTACCCACTCTCCCATTAACATACTTTTAGGCTGTCAGCAAAGTCATTTTTTTCTGCAACTCCACTTCTGTTTTAAGTGCAATTTGCCTGCCTTGCCCTGCTGTTCACAGGCTGTCTTTAAAGACGTGGACACTTTGAAATATGAGGAGCCCAGCATTTCATTTCCATAAAGAAAAACTTGAACTTTTCCAAGAGAAGGACAAATCTGTACTGCTGTTGTTTCTATTCCTAGCAATTTTTTGGGGGCTATTCATCCACAGAGATTGCTTACCTTCCCAGGATGTGATCCAGTGTTAATACAGAGACTATCAGGTTTGGGTGGTAGTGGTGGAGCAGACACCTGCCTGGCCTTGTGAGCAGTGCCAGTCCTTGTCACCCCAGCAAAGATGAGGCTGGAGAGTCTCTGGGAACCAGAGCTTCCAGTTGAGAAACAATTCCCTGAATCACAGCACTGGAATGTCGTACACGATGTAGAAAATGGCTTGGTTGAATTAGCATATCTGACAGCCAAGCAATTTAACTAACATTCAACCTCATACTTAATGAATAGTCCATATGTCCAGAGAAGCAGGTAATTTATAGTCTAACATTTTCTTTTGATCTGTCGTTTGCTCGTTCTCTGTAGAATTAAATCACTTCTCAATGCACATGGGAAGGAGGCGAAGGGAAGTCTTTTTATTTTTAATTAGAATGTGCTAAATGGTAATAAAGTAATGTGAATACAGCAGAGACCTCTTAAATCCATAACAGTAAATCTGTTGCTGCAACAGGTCCATCCTTTATCTGGTGTTCATTTAAGAAGCCTTCACCTGACATGCCACACTGACATGAACTGATGCTAATGGAGTAATATATTTAAAGAATTCAATAAAGCATCTGTTGTAGATTGTGATATGCCTTGTAATTTTATTGACAGAGGTTTGTTTTGTCCTGAGACATATAAAATGCTTGGTTAAATGGCTTGATTATATAGTACTTTTAAAATATATTCACTTGACTGGTGTCTCATACAGAGCAGCTTGTCAGTGATTAATCAAGATGATATTTAAAATGCAAATAATTGGATTGGCTGTTAAAAATTAGGATTTCATTCCCTTGGGAAGGAATTCTAATGTGTGTGGCAGAAGCAGTGATCTGAAAATGACATTTCCTTGTATGCAAGTGTTAAGGTATGAGGTGAAACAACACAGAAGGGTGGTTTAAAGCCATCTACATAGAATGGGAAAGACATAATTTCAAAAATAGAAATGCAACCTATATATATATATATATATGTATTTATTAGTTAAGTAAAACACACAGGCGTTTAGACATATTTCCATGAAGCTGCATTTTTTTTTTCCATACACATAGACAGCTCGCTGCTACTTGAGTAAAAGTGGATTTTGGCTATGACAGTAAACTTCTTTCACCTGCAAGCAATTATTCCCACTTTGGGTATGCAATTGCCTATTCCCTCAATAGGCTCTGGAGGGAAAGGCTCTGGAGACGTGGGGTGTTTTTTATCCCATTCACCCCTTGGGCCAAGGGGTCACGGGCAGTGTTCGGACACGGCACAGACGAGTACAGGAAGATTTCTTTATTTCCAAGATACCAGAGGGCTTTTTTCTTTGGAAACACCACTAATTTGTGTTAGATACGATGGCTGCCTTATTTGAAATGGGTCTTTTTTCCTAAAACTACCACCTTGCCTGCTCATTTCGTAGGCACTTGATCTCCAGCAGCGCTCCCCTCTCCAGGCTCAGCAAGGCACAGTGCTATGGGTTTTGTTAACCATCCCCCTTCCCTGCTCCTCTCACTTTTGGAACAGGTATGTTTCCCTCTTTTCAGCAGGAGAATTTATGGGTTCATGTTTTAGCACGTTCTGTGGCAAGGAGAGTAAATCATTTCTTGGAGGGATTATTGGTCCTTGAGGACAGGGCTTTGAGGTGCTTATAGGATGCAAATGTGGACAGATTTGCATCCTATAAGCACCTATAAGCATCCTTCTACTCAGTACCACTGATTTAATTACTGTTGGTGCACTTTGTTCCTCTATTTTTAACAGATATATTTTGGGAGACGTTGCTGCTTTTGCTTTGCTAGAAACAAGGGTGATTGCACTCATCGTAAGGTTTTGTACCACAGCTTCTTGCTTTTATCTTAAATGACAGCTACATCTGTTGGAAGTTTGTTCCTATTTCCTGTTTAGTTAGTTTAGGGGTTTTTGGTTTTTTTTTAAACTTGACAGGTTGAAGGAGCCTTTTTAATGACAGTTTTTCGAGGCTCAGAGAGTTTTTGAGATGCTCTTCCCAGCCTGTGAGCTGCTCCACACTGGTTTTGTTCTTTGGTAGAAGTTCCAGGTGACTCCAGAGCTTTGGTACCAGCAGCACTTTTCTCTGGGGGGAAAAGACAGAAGCAGACACTTGTTTAATTTACCCCAGTTGTTCTGTAGTTTGCAGGCTGGGATTGTTGGTTTTTTATTTTTGTGACACTGAGGTTAAACTCAGGGGACACGCACATGGATTTAGATGGTGGATTATAGCCAAAGCCTGTCACAATTTTAGCAGGAGTCTCAGTTCCATTTTCCTACTCCTGAAGTCAGGTTTTACTTCACTGTTGTAATGTGATGTCAGGGTTTCCTTGTTTCATTTAGCACTTTATGTGTTTTCTGCACTGTATGTCTCAATATTTCCATCATGGCATTCTCATTTGCTATTAGTTTAGTGAACTGGAGGCTGCAATAGAAACTACTTGTCCAATTATTTAGAATTTTTCTAGGTTTATTCATGTGTTGACACATTCATGTTTAATGCAACACTCCTGATAAAATACAAGATGTTGCCCAGTGTTTACATTAAGCAGCAGAGAATTCCAACACTAGAAAATATGTGTATGCAAACAGTCTAAATAAAGAAAATTGAGAGTGCTCTACCTATAAAAAGCCCCAAATCCATAAAAATAATCTTTAGCTCAAAATTCTTAAAAAAACCCACTTCTGCCTTCTTTTCTCTGGCCTCTGGTGTGGCCAGGCCGGTGTTCTACTGCCCAGAATCATTACAGACTTGCCCCCAGTTATCAGTCCAAGCATTTTCCTTGCAGTTTGTGGTGTCGATCTAACGAGTTTTAATTATTTCTTCCCTCTGCACTGCTCTAGATGTCCCAAGTACCCTCCCTGCTCACCAGAAGGCAGCCACAAGAAAGGATGTCAGGGTTTGCACACCCACAGCACAGGTCAGAGACCTCTCCTGAAACAGTGCAAGACAAAAGATTCTATTTCTGCCCCTTTTGACTCTTCTATAGAATTTTTTTCTAATTCCAAAATACTTTCACATGATATAGTAAAAATCAAAATGTTATTGCAGTAACTGCATCGAAATGTTATTGCCTTACAATGAATGTGTGCTGGGCCTTCAGCTCGAATTTCAATTCTTTTGGGGTGTTACCCAATCTCTGGCAACCAGCTCTAGATGGGGAACATTTATTTCCTCTTAAGCTTCTGCTCTTAAGACTCAGGAAAGTCATTAAAATTAGGACATAAAAAAAAAAAAATGCAGAACAGCTCCATAGATGCAATTTACAGCCTTATTTAATTATTAGCTATGATTACTCTAATTGTACAACATCATTAGTTTTTCTTTTCCCCACTTAAATGGCAATATGGAACCTTTAGGAAATTGCAGCAAATATTGAGCCTTCGAGCAGTAACAGTAAGCCACTACAACCACGGAATCATAGAATGGTTTGGGGTGGAATTGAAGTTAAAGCTCACTCACCTTCCGCTGTCCCAGGATGATCCAAATCCCATCCAACCTGGCCTTGGACACTTCCAGGAATGGAGCAACTGCAACTTTAAAATTTAAAACAGCCTAAATGCAATCTGACAGCGGTTCAGTGTGAAATTAGCAACAAGTACTGCCACTAAAATACTTCTTTTAGTGAAAGGCGCTGCAATATTAACCTATATTCAGAGAAAATGTAGTTAGGTGAGGGTAAATGTCAGTCTCCTTGCACTGAATATTTCTTCATGCCCTACTTGCAATGTGTGTGCTCTCTAAACCAGTGAATTTTGCAATTTCTTTTTACTTCTTTACTAAAAATTACCTGAGCAATCTTGTTAACAGCTGCAGATGTTGCTAGTTATAGTTGACTTAGACTATCCATTTCTTAAACACAAAATGCTTTTGGGAATATCCATATGGATATTTATATCTATAATGATATCAATGTCCATATCTGTTTCTCTCTACAAATGTAGATTTATATATTATTAATATATAGATATGTTATTATATATGTATTCATATGTAATATACAAAAAAGTGTAAAAATATATTTTTCAATAAAAAGGAATACAGTTTTGTTTGCAGTCTTTCTTTGCAAAGTATTTTATGAACTAAAGCAAACACAGAAATACATCGCTAGAAATAAGCCATAGTCATGGACTATGGCCAAATAACATTATATCTGTTTGCTGATCCCCAAGTTGATGCAGTTTTTTATTTTCCAGTGAAAAAGCAACTTAAACATAATTACATCCATCTACCTTTTTCCCAGAGCACATCGTTACTTAAAACATAGGAAGAATTATAACATTTCTTAGTCTGAATTGTTGGAAAGAGAGTGGATTGTGGCTGAAACCACATGAGAGGCCACTGATTTTGCTTTTGGTTCCTTGACCTGTCCCATGACTCCAGTTTTCATGGGACTCCAGTTCCTGATAATAATCTCTCCCAAGATGGAGAGATTCAGGGATTTTTTTTATTCCTGGCAAATAGAGAGCTCGGCTGGATCAGGTCAGAGAGATGTGGGGAAAACCACAAGACTGCTTTTTAAAATGAACAATAAATTTGTATCATAATCCATTTTTCAAAGGCAATTGACACAAAGTAGCATATGCTTAATTAAGTACATTTTTTAAAAGAAGCTGTTTCATTTGACTCTATCTAACACAGCACTGTGCCATTTTAATCAAATTACTGTGGCAGAGAACATGGTGATGCCCTTCAGTGAAAGTGCCAGCAAGAAATCCTTGAATATAAGAGGAGCAGCAATAGCCTGAGTATTTCCACGAGATGGTTTGGACAAGCAGATGACCAGATGGAGGAGAGGAGAACACTCCACTGCTGGCAAGCACCCAAAGCTTCTTGAACCTCATGTACTCTTCCCTAATAAATATGTCATTTCAATACCAGCCATGGTAATGCAGTGATAACAGCAGGAGAATAACTCTCCTTATAATTGTGTGAGACAACCAGATATATTCCCCTGTCTCCCTGACTAATGTTTCCAACATGACTTGTTAGCTTCTGCGATGATCAAGCAGCTATTAAAGATAAAACTGTGTTAACCTTTTCAAAAATTAGAAGCGCATGACTGTAACTGGAACTACAATGGCTTCCCGGAGACTGGAGCCAGAGGGTGAAAGATCATCCTGCTGAGACATTAGGAAGGGATGTATTATTTATTTAGTGTGTCTGAACCCCATATGGAGGAGGTGGCCCCGTGCAAATGCCTCCTCCTTGCTGTGTGACTGCTCTAACCCATGTAGGCAGGTAAGCAGAAAGGTCCTGCATCAGCTTTTACAAGAGAGGTAAATCATTTCTCTATTTCCCTCCCTGGAACAGAGTCTAGCAGATTGCCCATGGAAAAAGAACTCTTGAAACTCCGAAATCAACCTCAATTTTCTTCATTTTAAGTTGGACCCCGAACCAACTTAATCCTAAGGAGCTTGTGAGATCCAACCCACCCATCCCAGTTTGTTCACTTTTATACCTTCAGTCACAGATCCATGAGTTTGACACTAACATAATACTCAATATAAAAACCCCTCAAGGATGACAGGGCTGGCATGTCATCCCATGAGCTGACAAACCAGAGATGCTGCATATTCAGAAATTAACTCGTCTGATGATGCAGGTGAATGAAAAGTCATTTCTGACACGCATAAGCCATAATAAAAAAAACAGGTTTTTGTTTATTGATAAGTATAATCTGTAGACTACAAGTGACAAACAGGCAATAAATCCCAACTGGAAATAAGAATGACAAGCAGTCCAAAAATCCTCTAGCAGTCTACAATGAAAACCTTTCTGGATTTGTTTTCCTAAATAAACTTTTCACTGAAGTTATCAGAGCTGATGATGGAATAAAGCTCACAATAAAAATAGATCATAGCAGAATGAAAATTGCAGAAATGTAATATACAATCCCAGGCACATGGAATATTTATAAGGTCTGACTTCTATTAAGGTAGCATCTCAGTAGCATTTTTGAGATTTTAATATCAGCAAGTAATTCTCTGTCTTCCCACAAGGTCTGGTAAAAAGATCACCTAAATGAACACGTCCAAATTAACTGTTTACCTCTCTCAAGGTTAGCCAACACAGCAAACCATTCCTTTGGGAAGCTGGGTCTGCTGCCTGCTCCTGCTTTTGTACAACAAAACGGAAAGAAGCAAAATCCATAAGGAAATACAGCAAGGGCTAAGCTGCCCTGTGTGAGAATGTTTCATGGTTTAGGAGCTGCAGTTCTCCTGGCAGAGCTAAAATACAGCCCATAAAATTGCAGGCAACGAAAGAGTGGGGTAGGCAGTGATAAAAAGTGCCTGACTTAGAGGTAAAAGAGAGATTTCTTCCTGAACGTGGGTTTTCCCCATAAGAAATTCACCCTAAAGAGTGACATTCAGTGAACCTCACAGGGGATTCTCCAGTGCAGGAAACAAGCAGTGCAGGTAACTTTTCACCATTTCTGAATCTATTCTTTTCATTTTATTAAGAAACAGAACAAGCCTAAACTGTTAAAGAAAAGCACTTCGAGATCTAGCCCAAAGTTCATTTTGTTGTTGCATCTTCTTACTTCAGTGCTCTTCCCACCTTTAGCTATGAGACAAATAAATGTATATTACCAAGTTACACACATTTCTCATCTTGCATCTTGATCAAGGCTTCAAAACTGCAGGACAAAATAGGCTTTTCTCATACCAGTGTGAACAAGGCAGCCAGGGATATTATATTTTACATATGTTCTCTGATCCTGGAGGATCAGAGTCCCATCTGCTCAATAAAATATTTGCCTATGAAAAGAAATGGAAAAATAATTAACTAGAAAATCTCTTTAGTACTGTGGCATATATATTTTTAAATATAAACTTTGTGAAGTCAGAGATATTAAGAAGAAAAAAAATCTATAAATCCCTCTGATAATAAGCAATGAAATTAAAATCCAGGCAAAATTAAATTTGAAAAGATTAATGTTCCTTTTCAGATTTTGATGACAACTATAAACATAATGCAATTTCATGAATTTACAGCTTTAAAATGCAAACTGATACCCCACAAAAGTGCAATTTAAGTCACAAAGAAATAAGTACTTTTTATTCTAATGTCCCTGCAGATAAATTTCTCAGCAGTAATAAAATGGCTTTGAACTTCTCAACTACCATTTTAAAAAAGAGTAAGTAATCTATAGCTGAGACCCTGTTGTGTTAAAAATATGTGTAGCAGCACACTGATAATAGTTGCATATCATCAAAATATGTCCCTAAATACCTAAATGCAAATCCATAGATACCTAAATGCAAAGTTAGGAGGATTCTTCTCCATAAGCATTTCGTAAAATTCCATGGCTTAAACTGCATATTTATTTTTCTCAGTCCTCTGAGATATATGCACTTTAGTGGCAATAACCTTGTTAAGCCTTTTGAGAAATCGTTAAACAGCATAAAAGGACTCTGAGTTCACTGGAGGGTAGAAGAAAATGGAAATCCTGGTGGCCCACTTGGAATATTGTGTCCTGGAGCAAACTGTAGGGAGTTGCAGGGATGAAATTGGGAATATCTGTCATTATTAGGTTTGCATGGTGCATGCACCAGCCAAGCCACACCCACACACACAACTGAAAAAAAAAAAAAAAAAAGGATAAGTACTAAAGGAGCAAGACAATTGTGAGAGGAAGTACAATGTGAAGGAGGTGCTCAGACACTTTATAGAACATGAACTGAAAGTCAAGTGGCAAGGGATAATCCTCAATGCCATGACTGTAGTCACAACACCAGGGCTTTTCACAGTCAGATTAAATATTCCCTTGCTCAGTGAAAACAGGAGTTCTTTCTAAATAATAATGGAAATTATGCCCCCACCTGTTTTCTCATGTAGAAGATGTTCTAATTTCCCCCTAGCTGTTGTTTTCTCTTTGGATTTCCTCTGCAGAACATTTAGGGGAAACGGACACTTTGTCTCTCTGTCTCTACTCTGTCTCTAAATCTTTTTCAAATTCTAGTTATGCTTAAGGAACCTCAGTGATCTGATCCCCACATTCTGAAGTCAGAATTCTTCTGTTGTTATTAGATAAAATGCAAATAAAATGGACCTAAATTTTTCCATATGTGTTTGGCCAATCTGCAGAATGTTGTGCTAAAAGAACATTTTCAATAGATTTTCCTTAGTGGGTTTGTTGTTGTTGCAGGGGAGGGCTTGGTTTGGTTTGGGTTGGGGTTTTTGTGTTTTGTTTGTTTGCTTGTTTTTGGAGGAGTTCATAAATCAGTTCTTACAAAGAACAAATGTGCAAAGTAATCCACTCATATGAATAAGCAGCCAAAACAACCAGGAGTGAACAATGTCAGGAAGTTACTTCAGAAGCGACATAGTCACACTTCAGTCTTACACATTTCAGGAAACTCTTTAGGGGATTTCAGAATTTAAGGTCCTGTTGCCACTGAAATTAGAGCAAAACCTGTATTAACTTTGCAGAAAAGGGTCTGGCCTTATGGCAGCTGCCAAGTGGGTGTGACAAGGAGAGGGGAGGAGACATCTCAGACTGAGCTACCAAGGGCAGGGAGCAGCCAGAGCCTTGATGCTGCCACTTTTTTTAGGTTGATTTTTGGTAGCAAATGAGGAGTTCTGCTGCACCTTGCAAAGAGGGAGAATGGATTGGAACAGGAGAGTCTTTGAGTGGTGAGTCCAACACCCTCAGCTGCCCAGGGCTTGCCTTGAGGGCAGGGATCAGAGGTGGGACAATGTAGAAGACTTTGGCGTGATCCAAGGGGTCTCAGCTGCGGTTTCCCTTTGAATCATGGAATCACAGAATGCTTTGTGATGGAAGGGACCATAATTATCCAGTTCCAACCACTGTCTAGACCAGGTTGCCCTGTTCAAATTGGCATTGAGTGCTTTTAGAGATGGAGCATCCACAGCTTCTCTGGGCAACCTCTGCCGGGGCCTCATCTCCCTCCCAGGGATGAATTCTTCCTAATATCCCATCCAACCCTGCCCTCCTGCAGCTTCAGGCTGTTCCCCCTAGTCCTGTCACTCCATCTCCCTTGGAGCCCCTTGAGGCACTGGAAGGGTCTCTGAGGTCTCCCCAGATCCTTCTCCAGTCTTTGGCAATTTCCTTGGAGCCAGCCTTGCCTTGTCCGGGGCTCCCTCAGCACTCAGGTTTCCAAAGTAACCAACACTTTCCGAGTCCTATTGAGAAGAAACACACCTAGTACTCACCACTGACATCCATACAAAAATATTTTTAAATGTGGAATTATACAGCCATTAAATGTTTGGTATTAAGTAACCGGTGGGAATTTTTTAATATATTCCACTTGAAGTGAATATACAAAGTAAAGAGGTGAAAAAAAAATTGCAAATGCTGGTTCATCTGAAAGCATGTAGCAATTTTCAGTTATATTTTATATATGAACCTATGAAATGTATACAGAAGAAATTAAATCCATAAAATGATTTATAGGTGGATTAAAAAGGCTTGCAATTTTTTTAGTTTCATGCATCTTCAGGGAAACAGTTATAAATCTCTGTAACTTAAATTGCTTATCCAAGTTTTACAGAAAGCATAAACAGAGCAAGCAATTATCCGTAATAAACTTTTTCTTTAATATTGTGGCATTCATGTTTTGGTAAAACTACATTTCATAATTTGTTTTGTGCTGTGTTAGATTCTATTTTCTAGGCTCACAATTTTTTTGCAATTCTGCAGAAACTGTCATCTTCCTGGTAGGATGATCCAGTCATAAAGTGTTAATAAAATAATAATGCAACATAATCTGTCCTTCTGGAAATTAATTTATATACATATAACATTGTTTTTTCCCCTCACATATCACTGAATTTTGAAAACACCAGAAAAATCCCTTTGTAACTGTGGTTCTGGAGTGGTTAGAAATTCAGTTGTCATTATAGCCAGTGATGACATTTGAAATGATAATTTGAGCAATGTTTCCTGGGGTTCAGGCATCGACTGTTGCACTCAACAGAAAAGTCTGATTTTTTTGTGACAGCCATCTAAAAATGTTCAATTTGAAGTGGTGTCAGCTTTGTTGAAGAGAAGCTCCATAATGGTGGAAGATGTGGGATTTTTCAGAAAAACAGCCTTTTGCCTCAATTTACATCTAAAATACAAGTAAAGTGTTATAATTTGCTTGGAGCAATGCCTAGGAATGGGAATCAGTGCTCTGTGAAACACAGAACAAAACTGAGTAGAGGTGATCCAGGAGCAGGATGGGATCCATGCTTTGGAGAGCAAAACCACTCAGATTGATCAGGAGATACAGTTGAGTAAAGAAAAGGACAATCTACAGAGATTTATTTCAATATAGAGAGGGTCTCACTTGTACTATATGAGAGGACACTTTCAGGTGGGATGGAGATGTGCCAGCACTGTGGTTCAAGACATGCAGTTTACTGCCCTGCTTCACACCTAAGGAAATGAAAGCCAGAAATGCAATTTCCACTCAGCATCGTGCTCCTCTGGCATGTCAATCTCTGCAGTGCCATGCCCCCACATGCTTGCTTGTTGTTGTGCTCCAGGGCCTGAACTCTGTCTGTTAAACTTCGTGCAAATTGCTCCAATTTTGAGGTCGAGGGAAGGTTTTGCCTTGAGTGACCAGAGCCTCGAGTCAGCGGCTCCATGGACACACAAAGTCACTGCTGGCATGGGTGGAGTCACCTTCAGGGGACCTTCGTGGAATGAGGATCATTTTCCCAGGAGCCCTGGGTTCTCTCTTTTCACCTTCATTGTCCATGACACAGGAGTGTCTACCTGTCACCATCCCGGTTCATATCTGCAGTGAAGAAAAGAAAAAAAATCTTCGTACTTGAAACTAATGGGACAGTCTTTTATATTTATTGATCCCACTGGCTAAGATAATTTCTGTCTTCTACCCATGCTGAGAAGCCTCAGAGTAGTGGTAAGTTTTCCAGGTGTCCTGAAAGCAGAATAATCAACTGGCCACTCAACCCAATTCACTTTTATTATTCTAATTTTTTTTAAGTACATAATTTTTATTGCAAACATCTTCCATGCCTAATTGTCTTCAGATTTAATCTTTCATATGTTACTATTAGCAGCAAGGGCCAGATTCAAATAACAAGCTGATCCCTTTAAAGAAAACTGCTTCTGACTTGTTCTCTGTGAATTCCTGGGATCAATAATATTTTGGTAAGCCCTATTTTCAAACAGTGAAATAATTAAACTTGGGATGGCTGCATTGGTAAGGCAGATGATTAAAGCTTCTTACCTTGGTGCTCTCTGTTTCACCACCTCTAAAGGCTGATCCAACCCATCATAAAAATATCTCTGAAACATCAGGAGTAGCTTAGGCTGCATAACCTTGATGGTTTCCACCCCGGGGGGATCCCTCAGTCGTTGCCCCTTTGTAGGATGCTGTTGATGACATGACAGCTATTGAGTTACCAGGGTTTTCTGTCAAATACATTATGTTAATCCAGTAGCAGCCTCTCCTGAAGGTGGGTGATGTGAATTTTTCTCTGGAGGAGTGTTTTTTTTCCCTTAACTGGTTTGGTGATGGCTCTCCTATGCAGAACAGCTAAATTTCAGTGATGTAAATCCCACCCTGAGTCTGTGTACAAAACAAGGGAAACTTTTGGGGGTAAAAGACTGTGAACAATCCTGTTAGGAAGCAGAGGTGCCATATGAATCACAGTTCTACCCTGCCAGTGGAAGAGCATTTTCTCCAAGCAGGTGTTCCATCTTTAATTTCTCAGAGCTGATCCTCAGGAAAGAAAATACCAAAAAAATACCTTCAGAATTCAAGCCAGGAACTAAATCTTAGAAGGTGACTGTAAATCTGTAAAATCTCTGGTTTTACACTACATTACAATCTTCCTCTCACCCACTCTGCAACACTGAGCACCTTCATATTTCTCCCAAACTAAGGCCATGGTCCCTGGTCCCCTAATATCAGCCCTCCCTGCACTGATGTGCCAGCTCCCTTCTCTGCCACAAAGTAATTAACACAATTAAGGTGAATTATGAGCTCTTATGTCTGGCCTACATTAGGCTGAATTTTGTTCTTCTTGTCAGACTGACAAAAAGACCCTGGCTTCAAAGTCTGTCTGTTTTCTAATTATATTAGTTGGTTTAATAAGGGATATTACCTTTCCTTATAAAAGATATTTCTCTTATGTTACGTAATGCATTCACTTATAGAAGCACTGATGGTATTTCATTAGCTCAGTTCCCCCAGACTAAGAGAAGGGCACATGATAAAATGTCATTTGGACATCGCTTACTCCACTCCTCTTCCTTGGCTGAGTTAGGTCCCTGCTTTGGTGCCAGGGAATATCAAAATACCAGAGCCTGGTGCAGTCAGCCTGACCTGATTTCTGGTCTGTTTGCCAAGTCTGGCCCTCTCTGGAGGCCCCTGACCCAGCTCTGAAGGAGTGACTCACGTTCAGAGCCTGAGCTGGCCTCACACTCCTCCTGCACAGGGGCTTTGCTCTGCACCTCCGTGAGATGCAGGCTTCCATCAAAGCATCCTCCCACCAACAGGAGCAGAGAAAGATCTCCTTGATATGAAATAGCAGAATCTCTTTTTACTCCACTCCTCAGTCTATTCTGACTTCTTTTAGGCAAGACAAGTGCTGCTGTTTCACTGCAAATGTTCTGTACAGAAAGTACCCGTACATTAAACCCTTCCTGTGACCGTGTTTGACTTTCACTCTGCACATAAATGGGAGTAGGTAGCTCCTATCCCTCAGGAGCTGCTGGCTGCTGAAAATTGTGAGTGGCTGAGATATGCAGATGAAGCATCCCTTTCTGCACACCAGGATGTGGAAGCAGAGAGCTCCTTACCCTTCCGAATTTCAGGCCAAGGGGCTTCAGCACACACGGAGCAAACGGGAAGATGTGGGATTAGGTAACTTCCAAACTTCAGAAACATTTTCATTTCAAATTCTGACTTCCTGCCACTCACATATTCTTCTGTAAGCAGACTCTGAGGCAATTTATTAACAGCTCTGGAGGAGTAATATCTGCAGAATCTGTTTTTCAGCTTTTGACAACTGAGCAGGACTAATGTTACTGTTTCAGAGTCATCACTAGAGCAATGTGTATTCTGTATATTCAATGAAGTGTCCTTTGAAGGTGCAAATGAAACAGCTTATCTGAGGAAAAAGCTAAAAAAAATGCTAATAATTTAGATTATTTATCAGTACATAGAAAAAAAAAAAAAAGGAGGAAAAAAAATTAGAGTGTATTTTCCAAAGGTTTTTTGACCACAGTCAACTGGAAGTTTCTTAAGTAGAGCCAGAAAGAAACCTGTGTTTCTTTCTGGCTCTACTTAAGTAAATATTTTAATAGAATGCATTACAACACATAAACACACAAAAATCTAAGTTAAGTGCTTGAAGTTCTTTAATTTCTTAAAATAAAAAAAATAAAAAACCTAAAAATCAGTGAAGATGGTTCTACAGCCTTGAAATCTTAAACAGCCCTCCTCCCAGAGAGACCTAAGCTCTAAAATGAGGGGTTTTAAAGAAATGCTCTAAGTATTACATAACAAGAAGTTATAGAGGTTCTCAGGAAAGAAATAAAGGGATTTCTGATCACATTAGGGATTTGAAATGAATCATGGAAGTCTTAACATTGTTCTTAAACTTTCCCAGAACATAGGTCTTCCTTTGGATGAATGTTACAAGGAGGGTGGAAAAAGACGCTGGAGCAAAGTAGGATTGACATGCATGATGAATTACAGCTCATTAATCCAATTAATGAGTAATTCCAGAAGCTTTAATCCCAGATAAAGCTCTTTATCATAGCTCTGGTGGCTAGTGCTGCACTAAGAGCCTGTCAGCAAATCCATTGGAAGCCTCTGCTACATGAAGCCTGCCATGCACTGCCAGAGCTTTTTTGGAAATATCTTGTCCAAAGCAATAATGACAAATACAGAGAAAGGAGCAGTCTCTACACTTATTTGACTGGATTCACATTACAAAGATTTCAAGGTGTGTTTAAAAACACACAGGCCAAGTGAAAGTAGCATCAAATATTGATAAGAGCTGTTGGGTTAGAAAACAAAAGTCTGTTCCTGTTTCTGGTGTCATCTGTGAGCAGGATTTCTTCATGCACGTCCTGTTGACTGATGGGAGACAATGAAGTATGATGAGGTGTTTTGAAAACAGTCTCTGTTCCATTTTTACTCTCTTTAATTTTTGTGGTAGCACTGCCTAAAGCTGTGATGATCTCTTCATGGGTCAGAAACACAATCCCTCCTCAACTCTCACGCGCAAAGAGGGATAAAAAAGGGAAAAAAGAGTGGGAATAATGTGAGTTTACACACTGGTTACCCTCATTCTCTACAGACAGCCCAGCAGAATAGAGCTCATAAGAGGGAGTTAAGTGTGAGACAAGCATCTAAGCTTCTAGTGGGTGTCTAAGAAGGTCAAACAACGCATTAAAATTTGTACAGCAGAAAAAAAAGAGTGTATCATGACTTCTCAGAAAACCAGGAACATTTCCTGTTTAAGAAGCCACTTCAAATTCCTACCTAATGTCCCTGTCAGAGCAGCCCCTCTCCCTCCCAGCAGCTACTGGGCTCAAACATTTATTCACCCACTGTGATGGGACTAACAACAGCTGGGCCTTCACTGAGACCCTCTTGAAAGCTCTTCTGTTGACAGCTCTGGGCACTGCTGTGGAGTGATTTTGATTTGGGGAGAACTTGGCTACCCAACACTAGGACCATAAATTCATTTATTTAGAAGACTTGCCCACGAGAGCCCATGCAGCAGGCTCAAGGGTTGCTCCCAGCTGCTTTGAGCAACAATGTCAAATTATCTCCCTCATTCTCAGTTAGTAAAAGCTGCAGGAGAAAGACACAGGATCCTGCTGTGATGACTGCTTCAGTAAAAGTGCATCCCTTCTGAGGTTGCCAAAGTGCCAGTTGTGGGATGAAGACAGTTCACCCCCAATTACACACTGGATGGATTTATATTTCTTGATCAATGACTTTGATGCCTTCTGGAACAACACTGCACAATGATCCCTCATCTTAAAACATAAATAAGATGATTAGTGACATGCAGAAGCAGGGGTCAGAACTGCAGGCATGCCAGAGCTGGTTTTGACCAGTCAGCCTGTGACAGTGCTCCTGAACTGGAAGAAACTGCAATCACTCCAGCACAGAGGAAGGGTTTGATGGAAACAAGCAGCTACAGAGATTATTGGAGCAGGAACACAATGGTCTCAAAAGCACTCCCATTTAGCAAAAGCAGCAGCACAATTTGAAATCTAAGGCTGAATACTTGTGCTGCCAATTGATCGAAGTTCAGATTTCAGGAGCTTGGAAATACAGTGGAAAATTGGAGCTTTGATGAGGACCCAATACACTTCAGTGTGGCAAAGCACGTTATTACAGCTGATTGGTCTTTCCTTGCATTTATGAATCAGGGTCACAAAAGTGTGTGGTATTTAAAATGGTCTCTGACCCTGTTGAAGCCTTCCTGGTCTCTTCAATAAAATCCTAAAATTTGTCCTGATCATCCAAAGGGACTGTTTCATCCTTCAAAAACCACATCAGCCTCTAGAAAGACACATCTTGGTCTTGCTGTGTAACTCTAATCATGATTGTGTGATGCCTGTCCAGGAGAAACAATACATGGATCAGTATGTGACTAAAGGCAGGGGAAGAAGAAGAAGAAGAGGAACCACCTCTGCAAATCCATGAGGAAGAACAGATGTTCCCTGGGAGCATTTCTGTGAGGCAGGAGTTGCAGTTGGTGCCAGCAGATTTTCTGGATCCCACCTTTTGCCCTCTCTCTGGAGGTGCCTGAGAAGAAATCAAACACAAGGTTTAAAAAACTAAAAAAGGATAAAAGCACAGGATTAAGACAGAAATGGAAAGAAGAAAAATCACCAAAATGAGGGGAACAAAACCATCATGCCATTAGTCTTTAAAGCTAATTAGGCATTTAGATTTGTTCTCATGCACTTTTGAAACTTCCATGGCAAAAGCTGCAAAGAGTTAACCTGAAAGAAGCACAACAAATCCACCCTGTTCAGATCTTCTGATATGCGTAAGCTCCCTTAAAAAATGTCTTTTGCAACTAAAAAGCGTGCCACATGTTTGTAAATGGGAAATTAAAGATAAGAAATCCCAAATAAAGTCAAGCTACTGGATATTTACATTCAAAGTGCTTTGCAGCTATCAGTCAATTACCTCAGCGTGTTTTCTGGCTGTCTCCAATCTGGCTGAAAAATGCAAGCTCACGACTTCTCTGTGAGATGGGTGTTATTAACCTGCTTTTCTGAGCTGGAGGCTGAGACAGAGGAGAAGTGGGTGGCTCCCCCTGTGTGGTGCTGGTGGCAGAGCTGGAAATGGAACAGTTTGTTTTGTCACGTTTCCACCTCAGGATTTTGTAAGCCTCCATCATCGAGGTGAATTGAAATTTTGGTATCACAGGACAAAATATGCCTCCTGCTACTCACATAATGCTTTTATCTTCTTGGGCTAATTATAATATAATATTCCATTTTCATGAAATCCTTTTATCTCAGTGTTTCCCTTCATTGTTGGCTCCCCATTGCTCCAGGACAGGAATCTCTGTATTCTTATAACTAGACTCCATATTTATTTATTTTATTTTCGGCAAGATTAGGATGAGCAGTGGGAGGACAGAGGTTTGGGCTGGTGGTATTTCTCAGTATCAGTAGTCAGCATGCAAAGCACAATGGGATGTACATATCCACATTTCTCTGTTTGCCTTGCTGGCAGATTGTATGATTCCTCTTTATTGCCTTTATAGTCTTTTGGCTTTTCCCCTCAAAAAGATACAACCAACCTCAGGGAAGGACAGGCAGTGTTTTTTACATCCAATAAGGAATCCATTCTGGAACACTCATTTTTAATCTGATGTTGATCATAACAGCAGCTCTTCTCCTCTGCAAACAGTCATTCAGTCTGCTTTTGCTACTAAAGTATTGCATTTGTTCTTTACTATGTATAGCTAAATCATATTTTATTTATGATTTTTTTTTCCAATGAGAGCTCACTTTGGGCCCAGGTGAAAGTGTTTTGGAGTCAGAGGAAGATTAGCTGTTTTGCATTCATTATCAGAGGGAATTATTACGCTTTTTTTTCACCTCACCATCCAAGAATTTTTGGATCCCCCATCCAATCTCCAGGCAAGTCTTCTCTAATGGAAGGTTTTAAATAGTTAAATGAAATGGATTTATATTTTTCACTCATTAGAGTAGCTCCTGATACATGACACATCATTTTTTCTTGAACTCCATGGTGATGTGAGTATCCTGATAAAGCCTAGAGATGAAAAAATTGAAAATGGATAAGTGACCTTGAAAGTCATGTCTTTCTGAGAGTCAATAGGGGCTCTGCACATTAATAAGTGTTTTTCAGATTCTACTCTTAATATTTACCAAAGCAGAAAAGCTTTCCCTCAGTCAGTCAAGGGCAGGACTGCATAGCCTGTGACTGTTGACATATTCACCTTTAACACACTTTCCTTTACATTTGATTTAAGTTGCAAAAATGCATTTAATATTTTGTTACAGAAAGCTCCATTGAAAATATTTCTTCATTACAGCTCCTCTGAAAACATGCCCATAAGTAAAATATTTGATCATGAGCGCTACAGGGCAGCTTCTTCTTATCAATGACAGAAATGTGATAAAAAGGACACAAAAATAAGATTCATTAGACTGGACAACTCAGTGGTTGTAACTCAGTTACAACTCAGAGGTTGTAAATGCCACTTGTTAAATTTTGTCAATCATGATCATAATCAAATCCTCCTTTTATTATGACTTTAAAACAAAATCTTTGTTTTCATTGCATTTAATAAAACAAAAAGCCCTGCAAAAAAAAAAAAAAAAAAAATTATCCACGTCTTCTTAATCAGAAAAGAGTGAATTATCTGAGAAATGACAATATATATCAAATTGAAAATTTTAACAGCACTATCTGTTTTATTGCTAAATTATTTCAGAAGTCTCATAATCAGGAACACTGGAGACTGGAATAAACAAGACACTGACAAAACAAAAGGCAAAACAATCCTGTGCTAATAGAAAGGTGAACAGGATGAATGTTTTCCATTTACTTTAGTGGTTTTCTGTTGGACATGTAAGTTATTGCAATCAAAGGACAGATAAAATTTCTTGTTGAGATTTTGCTGGCTGCCTCAATATTATTTTTATTAAATGATGGTGTGATTAGACTTTTATGAATGATAAACAAATAATTTTAAATAAGGAACTGTAATGTTCTTTACCTAGACAAAGGTTGATCATACAGTATTTGTTGACTTTGAAGACAAATAACCTTGTCAGGGGATGCCTAATTGCCAGCCATTACCATATGTGCTTGCAGAGTTTGAAATACGCACTTGTGTTTGTGAAGGTAACTCTAGCCAGAGTCAGCCCTCCACACCTAGCCAAATTCTCATATTCTGGTAGAATTTGCATGCCTGCCTCTTCTGGGGGCTTGGATCAAATGCACAGATTCAGTCCCAGCAGATGAAACAGGAATTCCAGCTGTGAAGAGTTCCTGAAGTGCAACCCTCTCCCAGCACAGCACACTGAGTGAGCTCAGACACCTTCCCCACTCAGGGCCCAACATTTTATGAGACACAGATTCTCCTTCAAGTAGAGATTAAGCAAAGAATGACATTTCTTTTTTGGTTTCCATCTTACAGAAGATGCTGGGTCAAATGTGCTAAAGTGGCAGATGGGCCATACCCAGAGCAGGGTGTTGCAGTGCTTAGCAAGAGCTGGTGATTCATCCAGGACAGATAGAACTTGTTTATGAATTCACTTGAGCTTGGGGCAACGCTTTCTGCTGCCTCTCTTGGTCACCCCTGAAATTCAACATTTTCTCTAGAGACCCAAACTGAAGAGGAATAGGTAATATTGTGTGAGTTAAAGTATTTTCAGTGAATATTTTTAAAACACAGTAGATAATTTTTTAATTATACATTCCTGTACATTGCAAGTGTTGCAGCACAAAGCCAGTCCAAAGACTAGCTAGAAGCAAATGATATTTCCTCCTCTCATTATTTAAGCCAGCCAATAATTTCTGAAGATTTTAAATGGACAAGAGTCAAGGCATGGTGTTGATTAACTTTATGGATGTAAAGAGCAGTCACACTACTAGGACTACATGAAAACAAGCAGGTAAGATCAAGCACATGCATTTACTTACCCTTTCATGTGTACAAATTTGCTTTAATCTTGGCAGTTCTTAACAGCATTAAGTTAAGGATCACCAGCTTGTAAGGGGGCTGGGTCTCAAAATGCCATCAGGAAATAAAAATCCTCATCCTTGCTTCAGGCAGCTTTCCTACTACAGTAGTACTATTCAAACCATGCCTTGTAATTGCTTATTTCTTTGGTGTCACACACATGCACGTGGCATTATTGATATTTCCATAAACTATCTTAGTTATTCCCACTCTGACATATTTATTTGCTGTACTCGATTTTTTAAAATATTTATTTATATAGCTGTGAATTAAGTAGCCACATACAGACTATAAATCAAATCATGTTGATCCAACACAGGTAGATTTCAGTGCTGATATTATCCTACTGCTGCATTTGGGACAACAGGAGGAGTTTTATCAGAGAGGAAGAACAAAACTGCTTTGGAATTGTCAGCAGCCCAGGAATTGTTATGTGAAACAGAAAATTTTATTAAAAGTTAGCTATCATCTTAGATGGAAAATAGATTTTATGGTGTGCTTTTTTTGTTTGTTTCTGGTTTTGTTTGGGGGTTTTTGTTTTGGTTTTGGGGGGTTTGGGGTTTTTTTTTTTGGGGGGGGGTTTTGGTTTGGTTTTTTTTTATTTTGTTTTTGTCTTTGTTTTTTGGGGGGGAGGGATTTATTTTTATTAGATAAGTATCTTCTACCATCTCACATTTACATCAGCTGCAGGTTTTGGATCAAAGACACTTAGTGGGGGTAAAATTAAGATGCAGATCCAGATTTTTACCTCCAGAAGAGTTCCCAGGCAAGCATGAATCAAAATGAACTCTTGAGGATTCCAAGGTTCCCAAGATAACCTCCTAAAAAGTTCAAAAAGGCCCCTCAGGCCTTCACTGTGCCCTCTCACAGGCGATGCCATCCAGGCTGATGTTGAACCCCTGAGCAGCAGGACACAGGGAATCCAGAGATGTCTGTTGGAAGAGCACCTGGAGGTCACCTACTCCAGCCTGAATGCAGCAGGATGATCTCCAAGGCCAGAAATAACAGGAATGTGCAGGATGAACACCAGGAATGACCAAGAACAGGAATGACTCTCTGTCCTCCTGGCCAGACTGTGCAGTCAACACTGGATTGCAGAGAGCAAGGATGCAGAAGAGAGTGAAAGAAAATATTTCCAGGCTCCTTCCTTCTCATGTTACAGCTGAGAGCTTAAGCCTCTTGCAATGAGCTAAGTGCAGCCTTTATATAAATCATGTCTTTTTCCCACTAATCAGCTGCATTAAAATTAATAAAAATGTAAAGAGACGATCTTAGATTAATTAGCAATTGAGTATGGACTGCACTTTTATTATCTGTAGATTTTAGGCAGCTGCAAGAAGATCTCTTTAGTGCATAGCACACAGCCAAAAAGCAAAGACATGCATCTATAAATCTCATAAATTTATATTGCACTTTGTATGTATAGAATTGCTGCTTGCATGTAGCACACACATTATTACAGTGCTGAACAAAACTGCTGTTCCAAAATTATGCTTTGCAATTCACCTTTCTAGAAAATACTGCTCTGAGCAAGGTCCAGTTTTCACTCTGGGTCTGTGTTGCTTCTAATTTTCCAGTTTTCTTGAATGGAATGGAAGAAGGTCAAGTGACTGGTGCAAAAATCCTAGAGCCACTCCAAGGCTCAGCTGGGTACCAGGGCTTGCTTACACCACACAACCTCCCTGTATCACACTGCATCCCACAGGGCAATGACAGAAGAGGATAATGAGATTGCCAGTTATTTTTCTCCATCAAATAAAGTGAGATTGCCAGTTGTTTTTCTCTATGATGTAGTATTTCTCATATTCTAGTTTTAATTTAGAAACCTTCTAAGCTGAGGCTGCTACACAGACATAAGAGAAGAAATACCACAGAAGTACTCAAAGAAATAAACAATACCCAACCCTGTATCATGACCTGCTTGTCGCAGCTGCGGTTGTTTTGCTTTCCTCCTGATCTGAATTTGTGAAATTGAGTTGTTGAATGAAGCAGTGCAGAAGAGATTTTGAAAGCACACTGACAAAGGATGGAGAGCTGGAGTCTGTTCCCACAAATCAGCAGTAAAATTGACTTCAATGAGCTCGGGGTGAGGTTGGGAAGGACTGGATGCAGCAGTGCACCACTGGTTCCAGTGACCTGCTTCAGTGGGCTTGAAAGCCACTTTCTGAGGCAGACAGACTCCATCCTGCTTTGCCATCAAGCTGGGGTCAGACAGAGCCGGTGGAGGCTGGAAGATCTGACACTGAGAACATCTAAATTCCTTTGCAAGCTGATCACGTTCTTCAAATGCAAACATCGAGGCACTTTGGAAATGAATTGCATATGAGAAATTTAAATAAATTAAGAGCTGTAGCTTACTGGTATCCCAGCATTTTTTAATGTAATTAATAGCGTATCAAATGAATTGCTCTTCTAAGATAGGTGAATTATCAGAGAGAAGGCTCTTATCTACTACAAATACTCTTTTGTTACGTGCTGGGTTTTCTGAAGGTCAGCCATGCTGTGATGTGAGTGACTGTTGCAAATATCACAGAGTTCTATCTTGTACTGCTCCTGTTATTATTACAAGAATTGTATAAATACTCAACCCTTGACTCTTAGTTTTGACAAAAAAAACATTGTGTGTCCCTGACACAGAAACAACAACAGTTGCATGGGGAAAACCAGAGAAGTGGGTTTGTGGTTTTTTTCCAGTTACTGAAACTATAGAGTGAAATGAGTTTGAGAGGTTAAATCCCAGTCTGAGTTGCAAGTCAAGTTAAACAAAGAAAAAATTTTGCTTTGATGAGTCCGATTTAAGAATGTTGCTGTAATGAAGGATAATTATGATGATGGAAATTAGGGACAGAATTATGATAATTGAAAACTCAGTTGTGGCAGATATTAAAAGACCCTGGAGTTCTGGGGCTGTTAAACATTACCATTAAAATCCTGGTAATTAGAAATACTTGACAAAGGATGGGTGAACATTTAGTAGAACAAAATCTTGGGTTTTACTTTCTGATAATCCTGTTAAATTGCATACTGTTTTACATGTTTATGTCTTCTGTGACTGAGACTGCTCGATGGCATTGTTGCTTTCCAGCATCTAAACCTTCCATCTTACTGCTTTGGAGATAGATTTAAATGGGAAAAAAAAAAAAAAAAAGAAAAAAAAAAAGAGAGAGAAGAGAAAATACTAGAAAACTTCTTGCACTTCATCCCACTGCTCTAATCAAGCACAGACAAGATATATAAAGGTCTAATTCCCATGAAAGCTATGTTGTGACCTCCTTCTTGGTATTGTACAACTGAAATGTCCCAGTTCCTCTACAACTGTCTAAAGTTCATTTCAGGGATGTAGGGTATGCATTATTCCACTCTCTTTGGTGAATTTTTTTGTCTGCTTTTTCTCTGAGTAAGGGAACTGCTTCTATTTTCTGCTTTGAGAGATCTCCTTGGGTTTTTTGTCTTTGGGTTACAAGGAAATCTTCTTCTGATCATCTGTGTAGAGATCAAGTGCAGTGCAAGGTCATTTAAAGACCAGGGAGATATAAGATTCAAAGGTCATATTCATAGTGGTGGGTGCCAGGATGGTCAGGTGAGACTTAATTAGTTTATGAATTTTTTCTGACTGTTTGTAAATGAAGTGGTTTGGGGCCTGAAACACAAAGAAGAAAGAAATTGCTTGACTGCTGCTATTTGAGCCAATTTATAAGAATTTACCACTTGACCAGCAACCAGTTCCTATTACTATAGGGTCCAATTCTCCAAACCCACAGTTCTGGCAGCCCCAGTGTGAAGTGTGAAGTATTTCTGCACCTCTGAGCTCCCATCCTGGCACTGCTGGGGACAAGGATCAGCTGTGCATGGCTGATCTGCTCATGTCAGCACTACTTAAACTCCACATTACAAACCTTGTTTCACCTCCTCTCTGAGTGACATGTTTTTAATGCTCTGTTTTATCATTGTCAGATACAGGATTTTTATTGCTGAATTTTGAATATTGCGTTTAAGGCACTTTTTTTTTTTCTGATTGCAGACATTTTACATATAAATTGCCTTGTATTACAAAAATCATACTCTGCAGTTCCCATGAGCAGTCTCCTTCTCATGTCCCTCACCTTTTGATGTGCACCTTGCTGAGCATGGCTGAGTGGGTGGGATAACTGCAACCCAAGGTACAGCTCTGCAGTTCCAACCTTGGTCATGGCCTGTGCTGTTTGAGGAAACACATTTGAAATAGAATTTTGGGTCTCACCCCCAAATTTCAGCTGTATCTGCACTGTGGGTGCCTCAAAATGCTGATACTTCTGAGAGTTCCCAGCAGAGCCAGAATGCCAGAGGCTGGAATGCTCTCCCAGCTCTGTGCAACCTGGCTGCAGGTTAAGTGACAGAGCTCAAGGAGAGCTGCAGGTCAGCCATATATAAAAAAAACAAAAAAGGTTTGTTCCCATATATTTTTTACATAATACTCAATATTTGTGATCAGATACTGCTTTCTTAGCACTCTAAGATAGAGTCACTGAGACCTGAACAGGTGTGACAAATTTCTGCTCCTGCTGCCATCAAGAAAATCACCTGCCTCGTGTTCCAGACTTTGGGTTCATATAAAGTATTCATGAAGATACACGCCAGCTAAATATGTGCAGAAGCTCATGAAGTCTGCACTGAAACACGAATTTTCTCCCTCATCTGGAAAACCTCCAGATATTGTATCAGGTCACAACTGATTGAATATTATCAATTTATATTGAATAATATTCAGCAAATTTTCCAACTGCCTTTGGATGATCATTCCCAGCTGGTGACTGACTGTGTCAGGCTTCAATGGCTTTTAACAGTTTTTTAAAGTAAGCAAAAGATTAAGTGCAACTTAAGAGAATAGAGGGAGACTCCATCCTAAAAATGCTATTTCCCCCTCTAGCTCCCATCCAAAGGCAAAAAAATCATCAAATCTGTGAATTCAATCTTGGGGGAATCTTGCTCCATGGCAGCCAACAGCCAGGAGCTGAGGTTTATAGATGTGCCAGCAGCTTAAGAGGGAAAAGGACACAACACAGACTGAAAAAAGGAGATGGAAGAGAGTCAGAAAATCTAATGAAGTATCTGCTCAGGAGGGGAAAAAAACAGAGCAGAATAAAATGGCGCGACAACTGAAAAAGAAAGAAACAGCTTATTGCTGGTAGAGGTGATGAGTAGTTGGTTATCCCACATAAGCTGTGGAAAAGGCTGGAACTCCCAGGAGGTAATGACACCACAAGACCATGACTCAAATGCTGCTTGTAGGTGACTGAAATTTCTGGAAAAGAGATCTTTCAAAGAATTATTTCTTCCTGATAACGAGAATGGGATCTTCCTCGTGTCACCAGCATTTTATGCAAGGCAACTGTAAGAATGCTTAATTGAACAGATCAAAGGCTCTTGTTCCAACCCCTCTGCCATGGGCAGGGGCATCTTCCTCTAGACCAGGTTGCTTAAAACCTCATCCAGCGTGGCCTTGGACACTCCCAGGGATGGGGCATCCACAGCTTGTGTGGGCAACCTGTGCCAGGCCCTCAGCACCCTCACAGGGAAGAAATTCTTCCTAATATCCAATCTAACCCTGCCCTCTGCCAGTCTGAAGACATTCCCCCTTGTCCCATCACTCTGCCCTTGAAAAAGGTCCCTCTTCAACCTTCTTGGAAGTCCCCTTTGGGTACCAGGAGGCTGATATATATCAGTAACATTTATTTCTACAAGGAGGCATGTCAGGATGCTGCAGAAAATAACCTGTAAATGCAATAGTGTGAGCTGTGAAATCCTGAACCGACTCTCCCGATGGCTGTTCCGTGCAGCCTGGCTAATTCCCAGGGAGCTCAGAGCAAAGTAGTTGAAATAATACCACCATCTGCTGGGCAGCTGGATAATTCAGGGAGTGGAGAGCTCCTTTGGAGAGGGAAGTGTGTGTGACTCCCAGCCACAGCTTCTCTGGTACACACTAGGACATGCCTGGTAAGCCCTCATCACGTAATTCTTAATTATTTCTGTTATTGATGCTGGCTGATGCTTTCCCAGGCTGCTTGCTGTGTAAGACATAGCTAAAAAGATACATAACAAAGCAGGTCCGCCTTACACGACACGAGGAGGGAACTGAGAACATTTTTCACAGGATTTCTGTGTGGGGAGCAGCACCCCTGCAGCAGCTGTGCCCTGTAAAAGATATATGAATTTAATTCCCATCAGGACTGATATCATTTGCTCTCCCAGATCTGTTGCTAGGTCACATGCAGCTGCTCACATCCAGCCTGGGAAGCAGAAACCCAGAAACAGCAATGTCCACTGACAAGCAGAGGTGCTTGCCACGGCCAGATGTGGGGAACAGCATGTCACAGAGAGCCAGGAAGGATCCTTGCAGGAATTATAAATGCAGCAGGATCCAGCTTGCTGTTGGATGTATCAGACTGACTGTAGCCTCATTTCTGACACAGGTTTTTTGCAGGGAGGGCGAGAGGCGCCTGTGACACGTGGGTGGCATTCAGCAGAAATGAGCTGAAAAGCCCCAACCCTGCCAGCTCAGCTGAGGTGGGCAAGGCTCATCATCCTCTGTAGCCTAAGGCACAAACAAGGCTGGTGTGCCTGGGATCCGTGAAGCCTTTTCCCACACACCAAATGACCAAAGGCTTGCTAACAGTTGGATCAGTAGAGAACAGCTTTCACAGGAACCAGAAAAAAAGGCTGAAGCGTGTGCCTGTTACTGTGGGGAGACAATCTGCTGGTGCCTGGAATGAGGATGGGTGACAGCCCTCGTGTGAGAAGTCAGTGAGATTTCCCATTTCTGCAGAGGAGGAATTGCTGGAGTTACACAAGACCTACCCCCACTCCATCAGCCCGTTGATTTTTTACTAAGTGATAAAAGCTGTGACACCTCCAGCTATTTCAGGCCCCCATGGGGAAAAAATAAAATAAGAAGGAGTAATTCAACCTCCTGAAACTCCTGCTGGGTGCTGGTGAAATTTAAAATGCTTCCCTTTTTGGAAAGAGATGCTCAGAGGAGATGTGATCTGCTACCTGAGCTGCAGAGGTTTGCCTGGAGGCAGGAGAGGGCCACAGGCAGGGAAACACTGCTGGGTGAGGATGGTGAGGCTGGGTGAAGAACCTGCCTGTTTTCTTATGGAATACGTGGGGACTGGGGGAATGTGTGATGATGCAAAGGCTGAGGGAAGGCACAAGCTTAGGCCAGGTCCTGCAGTCCTGTTGGCATGAGTGTGGCTGCAGCCCTGGCAGAGCTTCCTCCTGGGATGATCAGTGCAGAAAAAGAATCCCTGGGAATATTTAAATTGCTTTTCCCCCTGTTTTTTCTGTGGTTTTTGTTTTCTTTTAGGTTAGTTTCTGTTTAGTGTTAGTGTGTATCTTTGCAACTGTTGGCAAATCCCTAGCCCCAGGAATTTACCATGCTTCTTGTTAAAAAAATAATAAAAATAATAAAAATAATAAAAATAAAACAATAAATAAATAAATAAATTATAAAAATAAAAATTCTTCCACTATATTTATTCACTCATATTTACTTAGAAATGAAAATTAATAGCATCAGACAGACAAGGTGCAACTTTTCCATCAGTAGCAGGAGCAGCAGTAGGTCCTGTGCATTTATAATGATTAAATACCATTGGTGCCTGTCACACATGAATGAAGCTGTACCAGGAGCTGACTGTCTTATCCAGAAAGGACCTGACTGATATTTTTTTATGGGATTTTTTTAAACCCAGTACCTATCCCCCAGCTATCCTCTGGTTCATGCCAAGATATCACTACAGGAGATGCACCTGCTTCAGCACAGCCTCTAAAACAGTGCAGGGAATGTGGCCAGAAAGGTTGAATTAAAATTAAGAGTTCATCACAACTGTCAAGGAATTATTTTCCTTGAGACAGCTAAGAGCAATCACATTACTTAATATCATAATGTCAAATTATGGCAGAGATTATTGTAACATTGCCAAAATACTCACCAAATAAAGTGTGGAGAGGATATTCTCAGCTCAGCTGTGGAATGATCACATCTCAACAATCCTGTGAGTATTTTTGACCTGAATGACCCTGCTTATTATATTTGTGGATGAAGTCGGGGTGCAGCTTCTCCTGGAGCAACTGCTTCATAGAGCATCATGTGGAGGAAGGAAATATATTTAAATGCTGTATTACAACTGGGTCATCTGAGACAGTTCTATGTGCTTTGCAATAGCTTTCCTGCAAATACCAAGTGCCTGAATTTTTTTCCATAGTTTCCTTCTCCAGTTTTTTGATTTAAGTATCCTGTTTATTTTTGAAGTGTCAATTTAGCTGAGCCATGCATTATCATCAAGGCATGCTGCTGTAGTTAACCCAGGAAAATACTGTTTTCTGGGAATGCAAACATTAATGAAGCTATCAGTGCAATAAATTAATTTCTTTTGTATGGAGATCAAGTAATTCAGTGCTTACTTCAGAAAAGACAATACAACAGATATTGTGAGTCCATTAACAACAACAACAAATCTTTTCTGGCTCTAGAGGAAGAATTAATTATTTACATGTTTCTCATTAACTTTTTACCTGCTGTTAACAGTAGGTTTTTAAAAGAATCCCTTTCTCTCTCTGATCAAAGTTTTCAACAAGCCCATCTACAAGCAGCATATTTAGCCATTTTAAATTATTTCCAGTCTGTCACAAAATGACATTAGCAATTTGTAGGCACTGCTGAAATGCTCCAGGTATTCCAGAAATTCCTCACAAGTCTTCTAGAGATGCCAATGCTTTCATCCATGGCCCCTGACGTGCTGCTGGATGCTGTGCAAATGTTAAAATACCACCAATATCTTGTCTTCACCTTGCAAAATAACAACAAACCCCATGAGAGACTGGAAGCTGCCTGTGAGCTCATCCATGGATCTGGTGGTCCTGTATTTCTCTGGAGTTCAAGCTATGCTTTAGCACCTCCTGGTAGAACAGGTAGTGGAGTCTTGGCCAACAGAAAATGGGTTTGTAACTGCTATTTTAGGGGAAAAAGTTGGAAGTTTTTTCCAGCTAAGCATGGTGTCAGTTATGGTATGACAGTCTCAGAAAAAATTGTGATAAAATGGTGTTAATAATTCATCTGAAAACCTTATAGAATTAAGATTATCTTATTAAAATTCTTAGTAATTTCAATTTTAAAAATGGATCAAATTTTATTGTGTTTTGGTATCATTTTGACTCAGATCCTAAAACACAGAGAAAGCCAGAACTTATCAAAAATATTTCTGTTTAGTCTTTGATTTAATGAACCACTTAGACCCTCAAGTCTCTGTGAGCTCGTGCAACTGAATCTTTTACCAATTGATTTGCCTTCCAAACCATTTAAATTAATTAAAAACAAAACCACAACGACAGAGAAGGTTAATATAATGGGAATTAGCTCCTCAGATTTACTGATTCACACTAGAAGAGGAAGTCTGCCTTTCCAAACTGGTTGTTGATATTCCTTTGCATCACTGAAGTTCCTCATTCCCCTCACGCTCATCCCCAGTGCAGGAGGGTCCTTACTCAGGGGCAGTGAGGTGGGGTTTGCCCAAAGGATGAAAATGTGACTGATGCAACAGCTCCTGCTCCATGGAACAGCCAATTTCTGCTCTGTGACCCACTCCAAACTCGAGGAAGCATTTGTGATGTGACAAGCCAGACTGTTCATTTTATCAGGCATTGCCCAGCACCAGCTGCTCCTGAGGAAAGTTCAGCAAACTTGATAATGAGCACTGGGGGAATAACAGAAGTTCCCTCTTCAGCTGAACAGTAGTTGGCTCATATCTTAAATATTTTATGTCCATTATACACTGCAAAATGTTGTGAAAGGTCTGTAAGCTCTTGTTTTTTCATATTGGTGTTTAGCCTACATTAAACCCACAGAGAAAATTCAGTGTTGTGTAATGCTATTGAATATCACAGATTTAAGATTTATTACCAAAGGAAATTGCACTGAAAGAACTTACTGGAAACAAAACAAAACCTGTGACTCGGTGATGGATGACTTGGTTCTCTAGTCTTACACCAATTATTTAACAAAGCATTTGTTACATTTGACTTTAGGCCAAGCAATGATGTGAGCTGACATTTTCTAGAATATTTTAAAGAACTGACAATTTGCAACAGATTAGCAAGCCCAAAAAAGAGCAAAGCACATTTAGATGGAGTTATAAAATCAGATACCTTGATAATGCAGCCAATGGTATTTAGCCATAATTTAGCCATTGATATTGAGTCAGTTCTACTAAGTGTGGAACAAAATGAATCATAAGCTCCATGTCCCTTAATGCAACTTTTTGAGTTAACTCTTCAGCAAGATGCCATTTCCTGCAGTGATTACACCTTCACAGCATGGAAGTCAAAAGCAAATCTGGCAGGTGCAAACATCTGCTTCTTTTTTTATAGCTGCAGAGAAGTGTCCTGTAACCCAGCGTGCTCCAACCTGGACCAGAATTTTATAAAGCTCTGGTGTTCTGGGGAAAAAAAAAAAAAAAAAACAAACCAAAAAAAACCCAAGCTTTCCTTCCCCCTGTGCAATTTTCTGAGGACTTGTTTAGCTTCATCCAGGTTTTATAGCTGGATAGGTAAAGGGTTTGGCTGAATTTTTGAAAGAATTTCTGCAGATCATTGTTTTAGACTAGTAAATAAAATTAATATGTGCTAGCATAAAACAGTGATCTGAGTGTTTTATTGTGGAAAACACACACAGAGCAGGTCTGTCTTATTTGCATTGTGAGATAATTCAGAAAATGAGCTTTGAGCTGCTCTGGTACCAAGTTTGGACCAAGAGGGTCTGGTCAGCCCTTAAGACCACTCAGTCAAAGGTGAAGGGGAGAGGTGTTGGGATGAAACAACAAAAATCACCTTTCCTACACAACTATTAGACAAATAGCTGTTTTATTGGCCCTCAACCATTAAAAGGCAGAATTAGAGGCTGAATTAGAGTATTCAATTAACAAGCAGTCAGCTGTGAAAAACCCATCATGTGACACTGAGGCTGTAAAATCCAAACAGGTAAATGTTATTGAAGTCCCTAATAAAGTAAAAATGTTTTTTCTTGGGTTTATATAAACAAATACCAGAATGCTTTCATAAGATTTGGTGTGATAAACCATTAATTTCACGTGTCTGCATTGCACTGGCTTGAGCCACAATGAAAAATAAAGCTGAAAAGAGAAAAATTATCTCTGCTGCATTTGTATTGTTTTCATGAACCTTCAGAAGCAGCAACTGCAGAATTTTTGGGTGGTTCACAGCAAAACTCATGTTGTCAGTCAAACTGAAAGGACAGGAAGGCAACTGGAGAAGGGAGCAACAGGAAAAACTGGCTGAAGGCAAAGTTTGGATTTTATGAATATTAGAAGTCAAGGGCCATTGCACTGAAGGAGAAATGTCCCTTAAAATGTGGCTAAAACAGCTAATCCATAATGAGGTCATAAAAATGTCGAAATGGACAACAGCAAAAAAAGTTGGGCAGAAGGAAAGGAATCATTGAAAAACTAGCCTGAGGGAGGTCTGTGTGCAGTGTGAGGTAGCAAGGCAATCATTTAAGAGCAGCCCATTATCTACTGCCCAAAAAGCCACACAGGTTTGTAACACAGAGTTATGATTCCAATTTATGTGATATTTGAAATGAATACTTACCTTGGTGAAAAAAAAAAGCCACGTGAAATAAAACCTGTTCTAGACCCTTCATTGCCTCTAAAATGCTACTGGTCTATAGCAATAAATATTATTCCATTAGTTTTATATTCCTGGGTTTTCAAAGGCAGGTGAATTAGATGAGATCTCTTTACAAGAGATGAATTTAAGAGACAACTGCTATTTATAAGAGCTGGAATGATGTGTTTGGAGTGCCTCAATTTTTATTTAACACCTGCTTTTCCCCCCCCACACACAATTTTCTTCAGAAAAATTCAGTAATGAAATGATTTTTACCCGTCTCAAAAGATGAAAATCTGGATTTTGCAAAATGTGTGGTGTAGAATACTCAATGGAGCAAGCCTTGTGGAAAATAAATTATTGGGCTGGGTAGAAATTGACCCTTAGCTCCCATGAGGTCTTTCTGAGCTCTGTTGGAAACTTGCTTTTCCTGTGGGGTGATGTCTATAAATCAGATTAACTTCACTGAGAGCAAGGAAGTAAATATATCTGAGAGAACACAGCACTGTATTTCCAACATTTCTATGGTTTCTGGTGTTTTCAAGGTGGCCACTTGGAGGTTTATGAGAGTTTTAGCAGTAAAATAGTAGAGATTTTGAAATCAGAGCCTGTGAGAGGTGGAGGAGACTCTCCCATCCATGGCTGGATTGGCTGGATAAACATCAGCAACTCCTGTTCCACCTTCCAAGGCAGAACTAACCACCAAATCATATATTCCCTAATAATTCTTATAATTTATAATTTAATAAATTTTGCTTCATACATAATCCAGAGGCTTATGAGGTATTCCACCGCCCTTTTCTTCTTGAAATTGATGTATTCTGTAAAATCCCTAAAGAAACTCTAGGAAAAAAAAAAAAAAAAAAAGAAAAGCAGGGAGCAGCAGGTCCCTGTGGATGAGAGTTGAGGTGCCATGGCTGATTTATAGGCCTGGAAAATATTTGCAATGCCGATATTATACTTGTTCTGGGGATAAAGAGAGGGTTTAATTCACTAGTGCTATCAATCTGTTACCTTTCAAGGCAGTAAATTTGCTAAGTTCAGTAAAAAAAAGCAATTCAGCTTCATGGAGTCGTTGTTATAATATATCATTTGTCATTTACTGTATGTAAGTACCAATAGCACAAACATTTAAAATCATCAAAAGAACTATAAAGAGATGAAAGAAAAATGTTTCAGAATAAATCTCTGTCTTTTCCAAAGCAATCTACTCAGTGATAAGGTTATAGAGTGAAACATATGTCACTGGGAGCTTGACATAGAATTCTTATTTGTAATTGCAAATGTTTTAACAAAATTGTTAAACCTCATTTCCTATTTGTGTATGACACAGACTGGAAGAAGAGGAGGAGTTTTAAAAACACACTTTGATGACTTGATTTCCTTTACAGTGATGCAGTGAGGATTCTCCAGGGGATTTCTCAGGGATCCTGAAACAATATATTATTTGTTCCTATGAAGGAACCTAACTGTCCTAAATCTGCTGGGATGGCTGTCTCTTAGGGCTCTAGAGTTAATCTGATAGTGATGAATACTCCCATTAATACTGATATTAACCCATCATCTCTGAAAAGAAATTACTTTTGCAGCATTTTTCTGTCTTGAATGAGTGTGGAAAGACAATTGAATCAAATTAGGGGAGTGATCTACACTGCAATACTCACATTTCTCTGCCACTTGTTTTCATTCACCCAATAGCTTTGCTGCATTTTACATCCCATGCCGTTAACATAATATTTTATGTACAGCTATGACTTTTTTTTTTTTTTTCACTCCTGGCATCCCTGTCCTGTTTGGCATTCTGAAAGCCAGGAAGAGGCAACACCTGTGTGGGAGAAGTGGCAGCAACCCCCAGGCCTGCCCCAGAGGAGCCCTGCCAGGGCCAGGAGCAGGAACCGAGCTCCCTTTAAACACAACATCTGCTTACACAGCCTCTCCTACAAGATCAAATTGTGGCAGCCAGGATGGGGAAGGAGGATGAAAGAAGAGATGACAGATATTTATGGACAGGCAGTTCCAGTGCTGGTTCTGGTCTGTTTTCAATCCAGGCTGGTGGTTCTGCTCTGGCTCTCACTATTACCCCTGGCTGGAGCACCAAGGAGGGGTTCCCTCCCTTTAGGGTTTTGATTCCTTCAGAAAAGAAAGGTTCCAGGAAAAGGCTGAATGAAATGATTCAAGGGATGGGCAACACCTTTCCACTACATGCCTTTCCACTGCTAATACTGATGAAAGCCTCCTGTGGAATGCCTTTCTGCTGACTTTTCAAAAGAAATTCTTTCCAAAATGGAAAGTTCACTACATGGGAAAATTCAGTCAGAAAATTTCCTGAGCAATAGTGATTACATGAAGGCTATGAGTAGCCATTTCTCTTACTCTTCCTTTTACTAAAATAAGTCAAGACTTAGAGAGGAGAGGCAAAGTATTTCCACTTCCATACACTTCCATAGTCATTAATATTAATTTTGCAGAAGAAAGGTCAAAATGCAGGTTTTTTTTGGTTTTTAATCATGTATCCATTTCCCTTATGTTGCACAATAAATGTTTGCAGAGGCTGAAGCAATTCCTTGTAGAAGGAATTCAGAATAGCCAGGCAGTTCACAAAAGAGAAATAAATACTGAGCTCATCTAGGAAGAAGGAAAAAAAATAAAGAGATTTCTAAAAATTCTCTTTCATATAGATTTTGTGGAAATCATATGCTTTTCTGAAAATGGATTCTGATGGGAAATCACCAGCCAGTTCCAATATACATAGTTTATACATAAAGAGTGTCCTCTTTATGAATAATTGGTAATTGCCAATCTCCTCACATAAAATGATAATTTTTGGGTTTGACCTGCTGAGCAGCAACAACCATTCTCAGACATATCTTGGGGCACTCTGGAGCAGAGGCAAATTGCAATTTGATTTATTTTGACATCTCTGCAACAATTTGGGGTTTTCCATTAAATAAGGAGCTCCTATAAATAATTCACACATCAGTCCTGACCTGGCACCTGGCAGTGGTGCCATCCAAGAAGGGACTCTGCAAATTTAGCCAGGGCATGAGGTGCTCAGTTAAAGTTCAGGTGGGCAGAGCAACACAGGTGGCAAAACATTGAAGAGAGTCAAACAGAAGCTCCTGCCCTGCACTGCCAGAGCTGAGAGTGCTCCAGGGATCACCCCCTGCCCTGACCCATGCCAGGGGCCCTGCACTTACACAGAACTGATTTATTGCCTCTAATAGCTGCACTTATGCTGTGTCAGAGCCCAGGCACTCGTGCCCTTGCTGCCCTGAACAAACCTGGACATCATCATTAGGTTCCTGCATTTTGTCTCTGCTTTAGAGTTTGAAGTCCCATATTTTCGTTCACTGGCTCGTGGGGAGTGATTCTCTAAGAGAGTTCTTCCTCTCACAAGGGAAATAGGAGCTGGAAGATAAATACACCAAATGATCTAACACAGAAATCATTTTCTATAATCCCAGAGCTCTGAAAAGGGGAATATGCTTATGTCTAATGAATTATAACCCTAAAATCATAACTAGTTCTCCCTTAAATGAAGACCTTGGTCCTCTAAATCACAAACATTACCTCTTGCAGTACTTTCTGAAGAACCAGCAATGTTCTGTTCTGTTCACAGGAGCACAAAAGAGAGGAAAACAAGAGCTCTAATCACTGTATGCCCACTGTGCATTTCCTCAAAGTGGGCATAAGCTGAGATGAAGTTCCTCCCATTCCATGCCATCTGGGCAGTCCTAAGGTAAGAGATAAGGAGCAGTTTTTTGGGCTAACAAAGGGTTTGAACGCTGCACTTTGGTGATCCTAAGATTTTTGGCATCTCTCTAAAACATACTAATAAAGATGACTAAAAGAAATAAGGAGAGAGAATCCCAGACCTGATCCTCCTCTCACCCCTGTAAGGAAAATCCTTTGCTGGGAGGGGCCCTTGCTGGAGGCTGCTGGGACTCAGTCAAAATCCACTACACCAAAATTTCTTCCTGCTCAGAAGCTGCAGAAAGGACTGGAAGAATCAGAGGACACAGCCAGCTCATGCCAATAGAGAGGGGAGCACAGTGGGTTTATTTCTTGTCACTGGACTTGGCAGGTATTTTTAGTCAGATGGGAAAAAAAAAGCAAAAAAAATGGACAGAGTAAGGTTTTATCATGTGAAATGTGTAAATTCAGACTTGCAAAAAGAAACTTTATAGTGAAGACATCTTTTCCCTCTGAAGGACACTGTCCTACTAGGAAAGTGTGTGTACAGGCAGGGTCATGCTCTCTTATGTCACCTGTGAATAACAAATCTCTTCTCTGCCTAGAAAGACACCCCAGGGGACAGCCTCATGTTAAGGACATTCCTCATAGGAAGCAGAAGGAAATAAAGGATTGTACAGCTCCCTGCTGGCTGGAGTGCAAAAGGGAACTGCTAGCCACACTCACAGTTTGAGAAGCAGAACATGAAACACCCCTCTCCTTTCCTTCCTGGGGGTACCCAGGTAGCAGAATGCTTCTGCCTGACCTTCAGAAAACATCTGAGTGTTGGGATTCATCACTTAAAATTCCACTTTAGCCCAGGCCTTCTGCAAGCAACTCTCAAACATCCTTCACTGACTCTGAGCATTTCACCCTTGGAGCAAAGTGTCAAATAGGCACATCTTTGGAAGCCTTTATGTATTTGCATTTTTATCACTGTGTTATCATTCAGTTCCGTCCTGACGCTCAGTTCTGCGTCTGAAGGGAAAGGCAAAGATTGCTGCTCTTGGTGCTCTTCCTCCAGCCCTCCTCCTCCCTCTGCTGATCCCCAGGCTGCTGCATCCTCCCTGCAGAGGAGCCCCTCCCAGCTCTGGCATGCCAGGAGGGATGCTCAGGCAAACACTCTCTCTTTATAACCAAGTGAAGACATCTGAATACCCAACGTGCGTATCCATCAGGCAATTTTTGGCCGAGTCTGAATGCTGCTGGCAGCTTCCAGCTGTGAATTTTGGCTTGTTTTATCTCCCTGTATGCATCCCTACCATTGAAAATCCATTTAATACTAGAAGGGCTGGTGTCAGGGATTCACTGTTGAGCTGTTCACAGTGAAGAGAATTGTTCCAAGAATCCACTACCCACACTTGACTACACCAACTTTCTGTGCAGCTTCAGGTTCTCCTCTTATTCCCCTGTTATTCTTAATAACTGTGGAAACTGTGAGAATATTTTCTGCTATTTTTATGCAGGTTCTCCACGGTTTTAGTTTCATATTATTTTTAGAATGATGTTAGGGTGAAGGGAAAAAGCAGTGTCATTCTTTTTTTTTTTTCTTTTTTTCTTTTTTTTTTTTTTTTTAATTCTGTAAGGCCTTGTCTTGGATTGGGAGAATGGGAAATACCACGTTGTCTGACTTGCCATTGTTTGTCTTCCTGAAATGAAGGGAACCATATCCAGCCCAGTGAAAATTATTACTTGAGACAACAGGAAGCTTCAATTTCATCTTTACCACCCTCAAAGCCTCCCTTTGATTAAAACATGTTTAGGAAAACACAGATAAGGGAATAAGAAAGTCTCTAAAAGTTTCCCTTTTCTCCTGTTGCCCTGAATACCTTCCACTTACTTTTTTTTTTTTTTTTTAATCTAGTTATTTTTTTTTCTGTAAACAGACAACTAAGAAGGCTGGACTGATTTTGGAAAACTCTCTTTGTTGGAAATTGGTTTGGATTACCAATATTTTGGCAAGGATAACAGATTTCAGAGCTGTGCCTTTTAGGCCAAAACTTAGAGTCAAAATCCACACTGGCCCTCTACCAGTGCATAGAAACTGCCACAAATAACTTCAAGCATTAGCAGAGATAGCTGTAGAAAAGTAAAAATTGTGTAATGTTATAAACATTTTTTTTTTTTTTTCATTTCTAAGAAATGGACAGAGATCTCTTATTAAAAAAAATCAGAAATACTAGACTTGGAGTCTTAGTGATCTTGAAGGAATATAATCTAAACATCAGTGCAATGAATGGAAAGACTTCCAAAGCCTCCCAAAGGGCTGCACGTCAGGCCTATAAAATTTCTAATCCAATGAGACTGGTAAAACCAGTGATTTGGCAACATCAAATCCAAAATCAAAATTAAGAACAAAGATTTAGATATTTCTTCGTAAATAACCTGTTTTTTCATCAAGGAATCCAGTAATAAAGCTCTATGAGCATTGTAGTTAAACCTAATGAACAACTTTTGAAACTCTTTGGCTATACTGCAAAATATTTTTAATGGCTTGGTGTGTGATTTCCCGTGAATGCTCCTCACAGTGATTTGTGTGGAATGTTTACAGTCTTGCATATTATCTTATCAGATAATTCACAATATCCTCACTTAAACAAGCAGACACAAGATACTTAAACTTGACAAGTGAAAGAAAAGGAGTGTTGGCAGGTATGGAAAACACTGAACAGTGGGAGGGGATGCAATATTTTCTAAATAAAACACTATGAATGTAAATATCAGAGTATAAGATGTGATTCAATAGCAAATTCTTCTTGTTTTGCGTTAAGGTGGCAATGTGCATTGTCACACAATAAGCTCTGTTCACACTGAGGAAAAGGAGGCAACAGGGCACTTTGAGAGACCAAAATTCAGAAAAGTGATAGTGCTGATGCCTTTTTGGGGCTATCTAAAACAGAGGCCAGACAAAATTAGGAGATTGAAAATTGGGTATATTCATTGAAGGGCCTTCAGGTGCATTTAGAGCAGATGAAGCCTCCCCGGGAGCTACACCCAAGATGGATGATGGCTCATGGATTTTCACTCTTTTATAAGTTTGGTCCATTTGCACATTGGGGATTAATCTTCCAGTTACAGCTTCAGGTAATGGAGTCATGGAGTTTATGGAGTTTACCCCAAGTTTGATCCTCCCAACTCACTTTTGTTTACATTTCTCATGGCCTGACCAGTGAGGTGTCCTTGATCCCCAGGCCTGGAGGGGAATTGTGTCTGACCAAAATGTGCAGACAGTAGCTAACGCTGTATATGGAGTTTAGAGTTATACATTAAAGAACTGCAGGCTTACAAACAGATGAAAAATATAAAAACTGAAACTCTAAGGCACCAGTGCAACCTGAGTGGTGGAATTCTTTGCTTCTGTGCTCTCTTCTGCTGCTCTGGCCGGTGCAGTGACACGCTGAAAAGCGCCTCTCGTTTTTCAGCCTCGCACGCACGCACAACAGCAGATATGACTGCACTGATCCTCCCTGAGTGCTGCCTGCCTCCCAACCCTGAGGAGCAGGCACGTTTAGAGCCCCAATTCCTGCGGGATCACCTCCCACCAGCCAGGCACAGGCTGTCCTGGTGCTCCGTGTGACACCGGGCGTGCAAATCCGGGCAGCTGCGGCCGCAGCAGCTGCAGGGACTCGTGTGCTCAGTGCGTGTGGGAGGGGAACGTGGGTCTGTGCGTGGCTGGAGGGCTTCCCTCTTGGACATTCTGGGATTAATGACACACTGAGCCCTCTCCAAGAGAGTGGATCGAAAAGAATGAAAGAAAGGCACGGGGAGGGGGAAAAGGGAAAAAAAAATTGAAAGAGGCAGGCGGGTTGATGGCTTTTCCTGCAAAGTTTAGGACTTCAAAAGTTAACTTGTAAGCAACTGCAGATGTATGGATAAAAGCTGTCTGGGACACTATGCAGCAGCCCTGTCCTTTCCATCAGCATCTCCAACTTGTTGCCTACCTCTGTTGGATTCCCTTGCTGGCCATTAGCACTGAGTCAGCGACATTAGGTAAGGATTTTGTGCTTTTTAATTACTCGATGGTCGTTTGGGGGATAGAGTTCCTGTGTATTTTGAAACTGAGATGGCCTTGTTTATGTTTATTTTTGAATGTGGGTTAGAGTGACAGAGGGCTATTATTAGAGAGTCTCCCAAATAGGATGGAAGTAAGGTTAAAATAAACAACTAATGTAATGAAGAAGGTCACAGTGAAAGCCAAGCACAATTTCAGGACATGATGTATATTGATCATTACAGAACATTCCCTTTCCTTCATTATGTTGTTGTTTTGGTTTTTTTTTTTTAACAAAAAATTAAAACCTTTGAAAATTCTTACTTCTTACTAGAAAAAAAAATAATAATTCAAGGAATATACATAACATTTTCCCATAAATGGAATAAATGAAATGAACCATAAAAAAAAAAAGCTTTAAAATAGCATTCTATTCCTCTAGGAAAGAATTATATACACCATATATCAGAGGAACATTATAGATTACTTAATTACACATATAATAATCATACACAGCTCTACAGCCTCTGGCAATAAAAAGTTCTTGGGTAATTTCTCTACTACTGTACACATTAAATGTAAGTCTTGTTTCACTCTAGCAGAGAGTTCGAAGGGGACATAGATTTTACATATGTGGCTTGTTTATACAGCTTTATTAATTGAACACAGAAATGCACTGAGAATCATGTTAGACATTATTCAGCTAGTGAAAACTGAGTTAATAAAAGAAACTGAGAAAAGCAAAGAGCATAGTGCTGTGAGTGATTATGGACTCAGCTTTGGCAACCTCTGTGGAGGCACTCCCCCTGAAAGGAAATCTGTAATATTTTACCAAATTTCATTCTAGCAGGTTTCCTAACAGTGACTGTCTGCCAGCACTCGTTAGCTCTATGAAGATAAAACAATTCAGAGCCCTCCTCACTTGAATATCAAAGGGTCACCCAGAAAGTTTTGCAGGACTAAACACAAAGCAAATGACCTTATCGCCTTCATCTTCAAACAATGCCTTTAATTTCTGAAACCTTCTGAAGGGTTGCCAGTTTTATGGACTGTAGCAGCTACTTATCTGATAGAGCCAGCTTTTCATCGGGGGAAATGACCTTTTAACTCCTAATAACTAAGTAACTGTATTTGCCACTGTATTTTTCCTGCTGCAGGTAATATATATGGACAAACTTATTAAACTGGGAACACAAAAGAATTAAATATTGTGCTGTCTCTTAGGTGATGCGGAAGGATTCATCAGGCTTGTTGTGGGTTTTTGTTTTTTTTTTTTTTCTCATGGAGTGAACTTGAAGTAAATGAAACTGCTCAAAGAGTTTCCATTCTGACAGATTGCGTTGTGACATTGCAAGGATATTAACAGAGCCATATGCTGTTTATTTTTGTACTCTAGTAAATTTACCAATCCCATAAGAATTTAGTGGTGAATAAGAAAGATCTGACCAAAGAGCTCTTTTCAGATGCTTTGTTAAGAGAAGATGAAAAAGTCATTTAAAGACCAAGGGAGAATTTCATCATCTTCTGCACTCTTATTTTAGGTAATGAAGCTCCCTGTGACTGAGGGAATTCTCAGTATTTGGGGGTTTTACATTATTTCCCATTACTGAGAAAAAGGTTACCAAAAACACCTGTAGCTGCTCTCTACTACAGGGCTAAGTAAAGCATCAGGGACAAAAGCAACTCAGTGAATCATAGATATGGGAGGGCCGACACAACACAGAGCTCATCAGGTTTTCTGAGATGAAATTCTGTAAATAAGTCAATCAAGAGAAAAAGACAATAGGTTTTGTACAGTGGTATCTTACAGAAAAACATTTATCTTAAAATAGTTGCTTGTAACATCACCAGCAAAATGGAATTTCTCCCCATCCCCTCTAGAGCCTTCTCATAATGTACAACTGAGAAAGTTTTTAATTTGGGTATGAGTTTCCTGCAGAGGTACCCTTGAAGCTCCCCGAAATCCCCTGGGGCTTCACTGCAAGGTGTTACATATGTAGTAAACTCAGATACAATTAATTGTTTGCAAGTTTGCTCCTGTGGGTTTCCCTCAACTCTGAAACACATAAGGAAAAATTCAAGCATATCCAGAGGTGAAGAAAGGGAAGAGAGAGGGTGGTGTCAGGGGAAGGTGAGGTGCCTACAGCCAGCATGGAAAGCTGTTGTGTTTTACAGCAACACAAGTGGTCTAATTTGATTTAGGAAAGTAATTGGAAATAGTCTAGAATAGCAAAAATCACTCAGTGCCTCTTGGAATTACATGAGCCCTGCTCTTGCTTTGTACAGAAGAGTGAAATGGAAATCAGAGTATGTAATTTGCTTTGAGCTCTACCCACAAACAGCCTGTGATTTCTCTGTGAGCTTCTGCTGTAAAACCTGAGTGCTCTGGACTGTCCATCCTGGAAACAAAAATTTCCTGGGGCATAGAAAGCATTTCCCCATCAACATTTCAGAAGGAACTAAGCAAACTACTCAGGATTTTCCCACCTGCTTCCAGTACCTGCCACAGAGGACAAACTCTCCCATGCCTTGGCCAGGCTCAGATATCCCACACAGGTCTGCAGCAGCAGCACCCTGGAGCTTCTTCCACCCTCAGGGTCCCTGAGCAAAGAGGGCTGTGACCACCCCAGGGAACCCCCAGGGAATCTGGAATCCCAGCCTGGAAGCAGCCTACAGGGATCAAGCTCTCAGGCCATGAGTGGGTCTGGTCAGACCATTTCCCATGGAAATAGGACTGGGATTAGTCTGGCTCTGTGGCTTTGCTCTGTGGAAAGCAGAGCAGGCATTTACAAACCAACAATAACTCACTGAAGGCTTTCCTATGGAAGTGGAGCCAAGATCATGCCACAGAAATAGCAACAACTCCTAAAGGGAGAGGAACAACCTTTACAGTATGCTTCTCTCCCAACTTTATTTTTAATCATCAAAAGTCATTTACAGGCTAATTTTTTTTCCCCCTCTTATTAAATTTTGTCAGTATCAAGTACCACTATGGCCTCACTGTCTGGAATTTTCATGGAGTCCCAGAACAGTTTGGGTTGGAAGGGACCTTAAAGATCACCTACTTCCATCTCTCCTGCCATGGACAGGGTTGCCACCCACCAGACCAGGCCATTGGCCCAAATTAAGCCAATTTGTATTTTTTAAACTTAGACTGAAATCTGAATTTATCTGATTTTCTGCTCTCAAAGGGAAGCAGGGGCTGTACAATGATTTCTGCTCGCTGATAACTTTTTTGTTCCACTCCCTTTTGCCTGAAGGACAAGGGCTGTGCCACTTCAGGGGAAGCTCATTTATTAATCTTAACTCTTTAAAATCTTGTCTCAAATAAGGAAGGCAAAATTGGGCACTGTTGCAGTTTAGGGGTTCTGTCACCTTCATTTCTGACTCTCCTCAGCTGTACTGGTATGCCACTATTGGATTTTAGGACTTGGCAATTTCCAGGGAAATAATTTTTTTGCTCATCCATTTGCCTTTTAATCCTCTGATGAAAATTAATGATTGTTTTCAAAGTCTTTACAGGCTTAAAGGTAGGTTTGGTGTGAGAGGGCTGCCTTTCAGCAGCATCTCCCAAGGATTTGCCTATTTCCCACTGGCCTGCCAGACGTGTAAGCTGTTCAAACCCCCTAACAGCTATTTACCACACTGCACTCTGCTAAAATTGAGAATCAATTTATTAGACACTGCTCATAACAGTATAGGACATTCATGGCCAAAATGTTTCCTTTAATGGTCCAGTTACTCAGAGTTATTTTGTCTCTGAATGCCAAACCTGAGGAAGTATTGTGCACATCCAGCTCCCCTGGCAATCGATCGGAACCGCCAGGAGCCGAGACAAATCAGGGCTTGCTCCTGACCTGACAAGACAGATGGCTGAGGAGAGGGAGCATCATCACTCTGCCTCACTGATGGCATGGGGACGTGAAGTGGCTCAAGGTCACCAGGAAAATCCTCTGGTGAGGCCTCAGGAGTCACAGCCCAGCCCCATCAGCTCTGGCACGGCTCAGAACTGGCACAAAAGCCAAATTGGAGGGCAATAAAAACCCTCAGCCTCTCACCATCTTCCCTGTAAAGTCTGCAGTCAAATGGCCACGCACAAATTCAAGGGGACACAGAGTTTCTGGTAGGTTTTAGTCTGCTTAACATGTTTTAGGTAGCCAGTACTTGAAATTCCTTCCCCAAATTCGTTTTGTTTTCAATGAGAAATGATCCATTTACCCTCCAAAATGCTTCCAAACCTTCCATTTACCTTTCAAAAGAAATAAGTTCTTTGTCATACAAATACAGTAGGTGAGCAGAAGGAAAAGTTAATCCTGAATTAGCTTCATTACAGAGAGGATTTCTTTTCCAATTGTTCCTACTTCTTCCTAGACCACTTCTGCAGCCTATTAAAATAATTCAGGCTTTGGAAATGGCTATTTCCTCCAGATACATGTCATCCCTTTTTTTTTGTGCAGTAGTCTTGCTGCCTCAAAAGGCTGAGAACATTGTGGAAGTACCATTTTGTTGCTTTTTCATTGGGTTGGTACTGCACTTCTTTGGATTTTTTGCTGGGAAAAGTCCTCAAGGTAACCAAATTACTGATTTTGTCTAAAATTTTATTTCCCTGGAAGATCTGCACTGACTTTTTAGCTGCTTACTACCTGGACGAAGTGTCTTGTCTTGTCACCTAACAGATGGAAGTGTTGGACGTTGCCAGTCCACTGCAGAAATGGATATTGTCTTTAACAGGGGTTGCAGCACATTGCATGTTTAATCATTTTAAAGTTTTTTTTTTGAAGTAGTATATTTTACCTACAGTTATGACCTTTATTAATGTCACTGTGGCAGCTACATTATGTGTTTTGCCTCAGGTAGAGATTATTTATGGCAAAATTTGAAAAAAAAAGTGGATTAGATTGAAGTATATTTTTATCTGCCTTTGAAACAACAATAAAACCATGTGTTAGTGCATGCAATTGTTTGTACAGCTTTTCTGGGAAGAGTTTTGTATATTAAGCTCTTAGGAGATTTACTTAATGAGAGTTTGTACTCATTTGCCTCTTTCTGACACATCTTATTTTGATTATTCTGACGTCTATTACTTTGATTGCTGTGTTCACACTGCGTGGCATCCATGGGGAGCCACGAGGGAATATTCTACATATTGAAAGGGAAAAAATAATTGATTGCCTAATATAGCTGAGGGATTGTAGTAGTCTGCTCTGCTCCTTTTGCTGGTTTTATATTAATTCATCGATTGAGAATGAGTTTGCTTATTCCCCAATTTTATGTAAGGTTTTGGGTTTTTTTTCTACAAAGCAGCTTCCAAATGCTGGATACTAAATTATCTGCCTACCACAACAATTTAATGCATCTCCTGTGGTAGCTGGAGTGTTTTGCAACTCAACTGTCCCTTGGCAGCTTTGAGTGCTGACTGTTTCAGTAAATGCCCCCTCCTGCAGAATTTGATAATCATTTCAGTAGCCACTGCACTTCCCCCAAACTGGTGGATACCCAAAATTTTCCTCCTCCTCACTCTAATAAGAAGAGTCATAACATCCCCCAGCCTTACTCTCTCTCCATTTTTTTTAAATGGCTGATCAATTTATGTTCAATTTGTCTCAGAAGGCAAAAGTTAGTGCAACAAAAATAAATCTGGAAGATGATACAAAGACAAGAGGGTTCTCAGAAGTTCCTGAATAGCTCTCTGATGAGTTTAATGATAAATATGAAAAATTATTTGGGATCTGAACTAGATAATTCCTTTACAGAAAGGAGCCTGTCTTATGTCAACACTTTCTTCCTTCTCATCTCCATTAGAAATTTTATTTTGCTGATGTTTGACCATCATGCAAACTTTTCATGGAATTTTATCTCACCGGTTTCCTGCAGGTCTATATGAAGAGCAAAGGAAGGTAAAATTCAATCAATGGCTTATCTAACCTCTAAGCTAATGTTTTGTTATTCATAATGTAACAATTAAAAATTTCTTTAGAATTAGCATTATCAGATTTCACTGCATCCATCAGATGTGTTATTTGTTGATCTGGTCCAGGTACAGAACAGACTAATTCACAAACATGATTCAGAGATTAATCTTCTTTGCCCCTTTCCTCCAATTATTTACTTTATAATCAACCATGGGCTTGCTATAAAACTAGCTGCCTGTGACTCAGCCTCCCTCAACAGCACAGCACAGATACTTTGATTCACTCAGGCTACCTTATCATCAGCTCTGTTCTTTTCTTAATGGACCAAAGAAAAAGAAATATATAAAAATTCACAGAGCTATTTGCTCTGTTTTTCTATTAGATGTTAAGATTAAACCTAGCAACAAAGACATAAACAGGATGAAATCTAATTAATTCCTTGGTTTTCTTTTGCACGAAATAGAAGGAAAATGAAGAGAAGGCTTTTTCCTACCCCGCTGTACCTGCAACTCCTTCTTCAAATGCTAAAACACATGGACATTTGATTTTCTGAATGTGCATAAAGCAGAATAAAGGTCAAAGAAATCTACCCTTTTAGCTAGCCCAGAACCATCCCAGAAGTTTTTTACATCCAACAGAGTCTTGTGAGTGCCAGACACCCACATCCCATAACCTTCCTGAAGCATTTGGGCTCCTTCTTTCCCATATTACCCTTTAGAAATCTCACTCATAATCGTTAAATATGCAAACCCTCCAGTTTCAGATAATTTTCGGTCTTTTGCCAGGTTTAGCTTTTCCAATTGATCATGGAGCAGAAATTCATTGGAAAAGCTGGAGAACCTGGCAGCATTCCCAGTCTGGAGCAAGGATGTCCTTGGCTCACCCTCCCCTCCCTGGGTGTGGGTGCCTGGGCAGGACGAGCTGTGCCATCACCTGTGGGCTCAGCCTCTGCCCAGGCAGGGCTGCTTTGTGCCCCTCAGCACAGCTCAGAGGAAGCTCTGGCATTCCCTTAAGGGCTCACAGCCAAAGGCCACGAGCATGTGGAAGTTCTCAGTCTTGGCTGTGGAGGGCTGAGATTTGGCTCATCCCCTGTCCCTGGTGTGTGCTGGTGTGGAGCATGAGGCTCAAAGGTAATTTTGATGTACTCCAGGACAGCTGGGTTGGGGCTGCAGGCGATCCCAGCACAGCCCATGCATCTCCCAGAGGAATTTTACAACTCTTTTCTGCTCTTGACATGATTTCTGCCTCACAGTACAAACAGCTCTGACATCAATCATAAATCTACTGCCCACCCCAGTCCCTGCCTGTTTCATGTTTCCCCAATAACTGATATCTTAATCATGAAAACCCCCACAGTTACTCCTGCTGCTTCCTAACGTCTGTTATCCACGAAGATTTCGTGTTCTGTTTGCTATTACCTCTGCTCTGCATGGGTGTGGAGACACTTCCTCTCATTAATACACCTCTGACAAAGTTGTTCATCTGCTGTTTCCAAACAACTTCATCTTCTGTCACAGACCTGAGCTCGCAGCTTCCCCCTGAGAACACCAAGCACCCCATCAGCTGCTAGAAGGATGTGAGGGGACCTGGAGAGCTGTCCTTGGTCAGCCCCACACTGCTCCCCAGGACCCTGGCTCACAAACACTCAAAAGGGTAAAAAACTGTGTTGGAGGAAGGCAGAAACTTCTTCACCACCCAGAAAAGTTGGAGGCAGAGACCCTATATACCTGTATATATGATGATTTGTTGGAAAACAGCCAGCTCTGGAAACAAAAAATCTGGGGTTTGTGGTACCATCAGGTTTTATTTTTTTAAGACCCTTAGCAGACAATTTTATGTTGTTTTTAAATTGAGTATGAAACTGAAACACTGCAGTCCTGCAAAAGGTGGCACAGGGGGGACCTAAGCACAGGACACATCCCTTTGGCCAGCACAATTGTCCCTGCTTCATGCAATTATCACAGCAATTAGTGCTGCAGAAATGCTGTGAGAAAAATTATGGTCACAAAAATTAAACCTCACAAATTCACTCATTAAGGGGGGATTTTGCTTCTGAATTCCATCACTGCTGTTATAGCCCAGCTCCTCACTGTATTATCTGCATAGCAGCTTACAGGCTCTAGGACTTTCCACAGATATCCCACTTCAGCATGAGTAACCACTGCTGACCCACATAGAAAGGTTTTCTTCTGTCTGATTGCTTTCACAGCTGCAAAGGGTTAAAAATTGTAATACTTTTCCACTGAGACATAACCAGGAAAATCCCAAAGTGTTAAGTGATGTTCTGATATTCTGTTAACCACTACTGACAGGAAAGATGTTGTTTGAGGATACAGGAACTGGATCAATCTCTTCTGTCACAGACAGCTGCCCTCAGAGCTGCTCCATCGATTATCCAGAGAGAATATCTTATCTGAACTGCCTCCCTTTCTATTAGTAATTAAATACATCTTGAAATGAGGGCTTTGGTGTCAGTCTCCCATGTGTTCAATGAAGGTATAAGTACCTGTGATGCAGCTTCAGTCATTCTATGGCATAATGTATATATGCTAGTTACAAAAGAAAAAAATAATAATAAAGCAGTTCCAACACAGTTAGATGAGTAGATGGACTAATCATCAATTGATCAATGCATATTATTTTGGTCAAAAACCTTATGCCCAAGTGTATGAGCCTTCAAATTCTTTCTTTCCTAACATAGAACCTACACCAACAAGGAAATTTGCATTCAAATTTCTATGACAATTTCATTAACAGCATGTAAAATAAACAACACTTAAAATTCCTGACCAGCTCTAACCAAAGCATACTTTTTTTTAGAAGAATTAAGAAGCTGCATAAAAGGGGCAATAAATTTCAATATTAAAAATGATACTTGTTTGTGAGTCCCCAGCAATGCAGAAAGGAGTGATTTATGTTCATTTGTGCTTGGGAAGCGATTCTTTAGCACACCAATTTTTGACTTTTTTTTTTTTTTTTTTTTAATCAAAGGTCCTTTTTCTGCCAAAAGAAAACCATGGATTATCCTGCATCCCCTTTTGTTTTATGCTTAAGGGAAGGCAGAAGGCAACCAGATATTTTGCATAAAGAAAAAGGGATAAATTGAACCCGAATTCTACTTTACAAGGAGCATCCTTTGGCTTAAGGCACAGGACTCCTTAATTTGGGAGGTTGTGGAAGGCTCCTGGAGCTGGGGCAGGAGGTACCCCCTGGCACACAGAGGACAGGGATATATTGGAGCAAATTCTGTGTGATGGGCTGGGGCTCTTGGGTTATTTGTGTCATGAGTGGAAATCTGACATCTTAAGAGCCCTCATAACTTAAATAATATTTCAGCCTATAAGATATGCTTGGGAACACCCATTCTCTAATATCAGAGGCTCTGGGCAAGGGGCTGGCAATATCTTCCCTGCATCCAGAGTGGGCAGCTGTGGATTACAGAGGCTGTTCTTGAGCTTGCTCTCTATTCATATCCAATAACTCCTTCAAGGCCACGAGCTTATTCCTGCTCTTTAAAGCCACCTTCATTTCCTAAAGTGTTGCCTAGCACTAAAGTGCTCTGTTAAGCTGCTGCCATGTTTTTCCATTCTGGTAGAAATTATTGTTCTATATAGTTTGATTTTAAGAGTGCCTTCTGGCATCCATTTGGGGAAAAGGCACTACATAAAAGCAAAATCAATACGAGGGACAGTTAAATTTCCTGAGCTTTTTCATTAGCTGTAAAATATATACATTGGAGGAGGGAGGAGGAAAGAATGTCATTTTTGCCCAAACTGAAGGAGGGCAAGACAAAGCGTGGGAGAACTTGCATGAATGTTCTCTGGTGGGAGCACAGGCTGTGCTCCTCTGCTGGGCACGGGCAGATCTCTGTTCTCAGCACATCCAGACACCCCTGCAGACACTGGCCTCTCCTGTGACAGGCAGCAAGCCATTGGAAAAATGCATAAATAAACATATTTCAAAAAGAGATTGATCCCTTGACTTGTTCTTAATTTTTGTTAAAGCCAAGCTGACCATTGGCTGAATATTCAAAGGTAAACTTTGCCTTTGTTCAGCACTAAGAATTTGCCTTGCCATCATTTTATTGTTCTTCATTCTTTCTCAAATACCCACTGAACTCCAACCATGTTATCTTTGCTCTTTTTTCCCCAAATATCCCGAAATATTCATCTTTCTACCTGAGCAGACTGTCCTTGGATAAAGTCCTCATCACTTCATGCGATTTATTTTCTAAGATTTGCAAACAAAGAGCTGGAACAAATTCTCTAAAGCTGTAATCTGTATTTCTATAATTTTCAACCTAAAGATACTGCAGGAAGTTTTTATCAGAATCAAATCACTGCTGCTTCGTTAAAGCCCAGCTGAAACATTAAAATTCAGACTGCTAAACTAGCCAGTATTCTGACACAGGTTACCAAACCAGAAAGGCAAACATCTTATTTTAGCTTGGAGTAAAATTTCAAATCACAGTGTCTGTTCAGTATCAGCATGCACACAATTGCACACAAGCCTATTTTTTTCCCCTCTTTTTTTAAAACAGGCCTTCTATAATGGCATTTTCATTAGCAGGAAATACCTGTTGTCTGTAGAAAAATAATTTGTCTTGCTTTTTGAAAACTAAATTACCCTCTCTAAAAGATTAGCTGAAAAACACTGTGTAAATTCATAGGCATTCCAGCTTAAATAACAAAGTTTTGCTTCTTTCTGGTGACCCCTAGTGATGCATTTTGTGAGAGAGTTCAGGAGTGAACCCAAAATGTTATTTGTTTCTGAAATGTAGATAAGGCATCTAGAAGATTTTATCTGTGTGATTTTGCCACTAGCCCATAATTCAGGGAACTGGAAAATAAAGGGCCAGAGAACTCATCAGTGTGTGAGGCTTGATCTGAAACCCAAGTGGAGCTGTGGAGGGACGTGAGCTGGCAGTGACAGGCAGCACCAAGCAGCAGAAGAGCGTTTGCAGCACTAAAATCAGGCTCTTGGGTTTACCACGTTCATGGTGTGCTTATCATGGAGAGGTTTTACACAGCTCTCCCCAGATCTGCCTCATGATCTCAGTGTTATTTAAAGAAGCTCCCTTCCTGTTTTGGCTCCTCTCAGGGCTCTCAATGAGGTGAGATCGTGAAGCAAACAAAAACTAGGCGGCAAAATCTCTGAAAAAGCATCTGTTGGGTAGAATCTCATTTTTATTTTCACAGGCATCTGACACAGAGATCAAAACTCATTTCAAACCCGTTCCATGAGGGTTTGCATCAGAAGGATGCCTGCCTCCCTGTCTGCCCAGCCATTCCACCCCTGCGAGGCAGAGTTGAACAATCCGGCCTGAGAGAGAGCTCCTTGCACTGCTCACGCTGCTGCATCCCAGGGCAGGGCTGCACGGGAGAGGGATGGGAGATGGGAGAGCCTCCAGGAGCCCTCCCTGCTCCTGCACTCTTGGCCCACACCAATCAGAGACTTTGCATACCCGAGTCGTTCTGCTCTTTTTTCCCAAAAAGAAATCTCGAGAGGAGTTTTAGCAGAAAATGTTGGTGCTGTTGTGCCTCCTATCCCTGTCCTGGGCTCTGCTTCCTTCCTGCCCTGCCCAGAGCCTGCCTCACCCCACCTGCTGCTCTCCAGCTCCTGCTCAGTCATTCCCTTGGACATTTTGTCTCTCCCAGAACCCTTGTTCCAGGGGAAAAGTGCAGGAAAGCATTTCTTGCTTCATCTCAAATCCTAGCAACAAGGTAGAACTTTACATTTTTAGCAGTTCTTTTTTTTTTTTTTTTTGCTCAAACAATTGAGACTTGGTTTGATATCAAATAAAAAATAGAAGAGTGTCTAATTTTAAACTCGTATAATTTAACGTGCAATACCATGTTAAATTCGAGGCTGTTGGTCCTGTCCAGCTCCACTGATTTTCACAGGGAACAGAACAGCCATGCAGTGAACAGTTTGGCTCATGTTTTCATTGTAACAGCTGTCCTCAAACTCCTTTTCATTAAAAAAACATTGAGACCAGCCTTACATGTCACAGATTCCCCTTTACATAGTTTTACATTTTTTTTCTCCTAAATCAAACTATTGAAAAAATAACATTCATCATCTTAATATTTGTGCTACTAAAGTGAAGGAAGGCAAGAAAATTCCCCTTCTGTTTTTGTAGCAGAAAATTTATTGCAGCTTGCCAGGATCTGGAGTGATTAAGTCATAGTAAAGACATTTCTGTCTTCTGAAGTTTTATATTTAGTTAAAGAACATGTTTTGATTTTGTATGTGACAATATTTCTTCACTGTAATACAAATATTTCTGTCCTTCCCCAATGGGTCACAACCAAGTCAATAAAATATGCACAGAAGAAATGCAAGCAGCATTTGGCTCAATATAAAGATTGATAATGTAACCACCTAAAAAAAACCCCAAACTTTTTATCATCATAAGTCTCTCCTGTTTTTTTATAGTTTTCAGTGAACAAAACAATCCATCATACTTGAACTTCATACTCATTCCTAGAGCCAACATTTAGTACAAGTCAATTTTTAATTATGATATTTTTATAAAACCTACAGTTTATTTCCTGACTTTGTAAAACACTTTAAACAGCAAGTCATCAATATAAATTATGCAAATCTCGAGGGACCCCAAATTCATTAATCTGACTGGATTTCCCAGCAAAGCAGAATCCAGCACAATTGCCTGGCCCTCCCTCAGACACCCCAGGGCAGCAGTGAGGCACAGTGGCAAATCACCATTTTGCTTTACAGCAGTGTGATTTTTAACCTTTGAAATAAAGAGCCCATCATGCTTAGAATACCCACTGCACTCTCACTTTTAGGGATAAAGGAAAATGGGTCTTTTAACTGTGAAAGGAATACCAAGGTTCTCATGGCACATGAACCCCTTACTCCAGAATACTGAGCTTTGCAGTCAGCCTGTCCTTGAACTTGTGCCTATCCCATTCCCACTGAAAACCACATCCAATCCTGCTGACAGCAGAAGGAAATCTGCCCAGGAGGGCTGAGAGCAGCAGCAGCCCTTTGGGAGCAGCCTCGTGCTGGTTTCCCCCAACTTTCTGCATTGAAGGGAAACCAAAAATGCCTCTTGAGCCAAACCCCCTCCCCATGGCCTTTTGCTGCCACAGCCCAGAGGCTGCAGAGCTGCAGGAATGGTCTTTCCCCCAACCTGTGTGAAGCACAAACTCTCTTCTCTCCTTCCCACCTCCCCTTTGTGCTCCTTTCCCAGGGCCTCCCCATCCTGTGAGGCGATCAGCACCTGCTCCTCTCACTTGAGCCAGCTTCTCTGTGCCTCCTTTAAAAAACCTCTTTTGTTTTTGTTTTGTTTGGTTTTCCAGCTGTTCTCTCTTTTGGTGGCCAAATCTGTGCTGGCTCCATCCCCATCCTTTCCTTTGTGTGCATGGACACGGCCTGCATCCTTCTGGAGCTGGTGCTGTTAAAGTAGCATTGAGCTGTGGAAAGGACAGGAACAAGTGCAGGGATGAATGAGGATAAGTTTTGCTCAGGCACAGCAGAGAGACTCACAGGATTTAGCCTGTGTTCTTTAATAAAAAGAGCATTTTGTGTGTCTCTATTTACTTTTTTCTTCTAAAAGTCAGGTATGGTTATTGTCTGGGTCTCAGTCTGCATGAACTAACATCACCCAAGCTCCTGTAGCCCAAAGAGAAGAGGAGCTTTTAGCTAAGGCATCCTGGCTGTTAATCCTTTTCAGCTTCTCTTGCTTTCAGTGCCTTTTCTTTCACTTTATGAAAGCCTGTGCAGACCAGCAGGTGAGAGGGAGCAACTGCACCATCTGAGCATGTTTGCTAAAATATAGTTGTAGAGTAGAGCATGATCATTTAAATAAAAAAAAAAAAAACAAACTCCAATGGCTTTTTTACCTTTCCTAGGGGGCAATTCCCACACACTCCGTTCATTTTTTTCAGCACTTGAAGCAGTTTCTCGTCCTATTTACAGAATAAGATATACAGTGTGTGCTTCAGTTCATATTTTCTGAACTTCAGATGCTCTTCTCCATATTCAAACAACTCACAGGGAAATGCATATCCTTATTTATACTTCTTATATTAACCCAGTTACATGGTGACTATAAAATTCCATAATAAGAAATAAGAGCTCTCATTTCACATTCACAAGACCCTCCAAAGAACAGGGGAAGAACAAGCCATAAGCCTCATAAATCCAACTTAATTTATTCATAGTAAGAGTGTAAAAATCAGATATTTTTATATTCCAGGATATTTATGAAGAGATGGTGAATGTATAAACCTCCCCCAAGAATAATTCAATAATTGATGATAAAATAACAAAAATAGACATCAGGTTTCAAAATTCTTACATCAGAAGAGTGAAATATTGTAAACAATAACGTGGTTTGTAGCGTTCAATCAAATCTGCAGTTGGTGAGGGCGAGAATATAATTTCAAAACTTTCAGAGCTCTCTGATCCCCTGATCCAAAATCTTCCAGCTTCACTGCTCCAGTGTCTGTAGGAATATGCAGATATTTTCGTTTCATTAAATATACCCAAGTAACCTGCTCATTTTTGTCTCCAGAAAGTTTTTCAGGCGTTTTATCCACAAGATAAATGGGATAGTATGGGCGACCAGTCTGTCCAGTCAGTGTGGCTCGGGATCTCTGGTTTTTTGCCCTTTTTTGCCACACAGAAGGCTTGTTTTGGTCACACCCATGTTGGGAGGAGAGAGGGAAACGAGAGGATTTGGCAAATGCCACCACACAGCTCTCTCGCGACAGGGCAGAAGCCCCTCCTGAACCAACTGTGCTCAGTTCAAGTCCCTTGCTACAGAGGAAAAGGACAAATCTATCTTAGAGAAAAGACATTTTGCTTGAATCACCTGGATCTTTATCTTTCAAAAGAAAGAAACTCCCTGTTTTCCACCTGAAATATGTTCACAGATGTTGCTCTCAAAGCAGATGTTTTCACAACATTCTCCCTTACCCCAGGTTCCCCTCCCTGCTATGCACGTACCAGCAACACAAAATGCATCCTGCTTTCCCTTTTGCTAGGCTAAGCAAATTAATTTCAATCTATACTTTAGAAGCAAGCTCTTCATTCTCCTGATTATCCTAATAGCCTTTCCCACTGCTTGTGCAAATCAGAACAAGCAGGCAGGGATCCAAATGAGCTCTGTACAGTGGCACTAATTTAACTGTTGCTCTACTGTACTTTCAGCACTGAAGGCAGTGGAAACAGCCACCTTGTGATCAGATAGTATATCCCTTTTTTATTGACCCAATTCTGTTGTTAATTCTCAAGCTTGCTAATGTACTGCCCTGCCCTGGAAGTGTTCAAGGCTCATTTGTATGTGAACAGGACTTAATAGGGTTTTTGGAGATGATTCCAGATAAATGTGTATAAGACATGTGCCTGCTCAATTCAGTGCTATTTGCTAGAGGAAGGAGGAAAATGAATGTGCAGCAACAAAGGAAATTTTGTGACTCAGCTAGAAAGGCAAAAAGCAGGAATCCAGTAAATATCGGGATAATAGCTTCCACTGTTCAGCTGCTCTTCACAGGTCCCTTATCTAAAGCCTCTGTGGCAGCCACTGAGGAGAGAGAATTCAGCCCACAGGGCCTCACAGGAGAAAAGGATGTACACTCTGGGCCCACTTTTCAACCACTCAACAATTATGAATGCTTTTTCTTGATCATTTAGATTAGAAATCAAGCAAACAGGTCTTTTCTACCTGGAAGCAAGGTTCTGATTTACAATATTTCTGTTTATAGAACCTACTTCTCCCATTTAGGATTGTTCAAGTGTGTGTCAAGGTATGTTTTCTGTCAGAGGCCAACAATGTGAAATTTGTGCTTGCGTGATTTTGTGTGGTTATGAAATCCTCTTGCTGCTCTCAGAAACTGCAGCACAAGCAATCATTCCTGCTTTATTCTTTCTCATTTAAGTGGCTGTGAAACACTCCAAGAAATGCAAATGCAGATCCCCGTGCTTCCTGCCTGACAGCAGCTTACAAAACTGATGGGGAATCTCTCCACAGCTCTGTTTTATTTTGTTTTTTTTTCCCCGCCCCAGGCATCCTGGTGAGTTTATCTTTCTCTAGGAAAAATAAGAATTCCTGCCTGCCTTGTTAATGGTCAGTTTAGGGAGCAACACCCAGCACCACCAAAGCCCCAGAAGTTTTTGCCTGCCTCCACTTCCCAGAAGAACATGCCATCCGCACGTCTAGGAGGGACCAATCCTCCCCTTTTCTTCATGGTCAGAGAGGGGGGTTTATGGCAGCAGGAGCTGCTGCCTGGGGCTTGAAGCAGCAGAACAACAATTCTGTAGCCCAGATGGCTTTGGAGGCTACCGCAATCCCTCATTGTGTGAAAAATACAGGAAAGTCAGACAAAATATAGACATGTTGAAATAAAACACCTTTTTCTAGAGTGAATTAGATAATAATTTTATCCAAGAACTCAAGGAGAAGATTACTTATTGCTGTCTGGTGTCTGCAGAGAGCTGCAGTTTCATCTTAATGATGCTCTGGCATTCACACTTCAGTCCTCAGCAAGCACTCACAATTAACATAAAAAGGGTGCTACTTATGCATTAGTTTTTCTATTTGACTTGAAGAGGCAGATGAATAAAACTAAATAAACGTGAACTTTTAGACCAGGGGTCTTAATATGGTTTTGGAAAGAGGCAATGGAAGTTTTAATTGCAGACAGAAAGGTTTTGGGATCATCGAGATCGCTTCCATCCGACACTAATGGCTGTGGTTTCCCAAATCAAAGCCCAGAATTTACAGCCAGGCTCAGCACCCACTTTGCTTAGATCCTTTTCTACAAGCAGTAATGACCACTAATGAAACGGCCAAAAGCCCAGGTGGCTCTCCTGCAAATGTACATTTCAGAGCATGGAGACCTGATCCTGCAGCTGCCAGCTTCACCCTGAGAAAACCATTAGCATCTGGCTTCACGTCTAGGAAAAGAAAATGAAATATGTTGCATTTTCACAGCCATCAATCAGCAGATGCAGTGCCAGGAAAGCTCCATAATGATGCAGATATCACCAACTGACTTTGCAAGAAGGAAAAGAAAGTACTTTTGGAGGGAAAACACAAAAAAAATTCCAAACCAATAGATGATCTGAGTGCACACTTGTGTGTGGTGTGATCCCTTCCTTGTTTAGACAGGAGAGGATTGAGGAGCCGGAGGGGCAGTGTTCACCCTGCTCCCTAAGGATGGCAGCAGGGGGGCACATCTCCCTTCAGCCCTCAGCACCACCTCTCTGGAGCCACGGCAGGGGGCTCGGCCCCAACCTTACATGATTAAATGAGTGTCTTTTCCTGCCCTGCTGAGCTCTCTATTAGGCTGTGGAGAAGAAAGTTCTGAGAGCAGGAAGACCTTAAAATGAAAAAAATAAAATAAATAAAAAAAAAAAGGAACTTTAGTTGCACAATGATGGAAGTAAGCTCAGAAATGAATAAATTTCTTAAAAAAATCAATGAACAAAACGTCACTTTTGGCATTTGATTGGGTTTTCTTTTCCTGACTGTTCCGCAAAATGGCTGAAAATTATCAGCAGCATCATTACTCCTAAGTGTTGTATTTCCAAATGTTTTTATGCTTTTACCCCTTTTTATTATCTTTACTGTTTTCCTGAGAGAGACACTGAAATGCCTGGCATGAATCATGCTGTGAGCAATCCTTCTGTGAGAACTGAATGAAAACAGGCTGATAACAAGGGTGATTTCATTAAAAAGAGCTCAGCCCGGTGACTGGTTACACAGGATGTTATTGAAATTATGCAAGCAGAACTCCAGCTCTGTCATATTGGTTTAGCTCATGCTTTCCGTGGCACAGGAGAAAGTACCTTTGTCAGTTCAGTGGAGAAAGGTTGGAGATGATTGAGGTAAAACAGCAGGAGGAGCCCGATGTGATTAAGTCCCACAGCCAACTGCCCATGTGTAACACAGTCATGGAGGGGAAAGTAGAGGGCAAACTAAAATTAAGTCAAAAGGACACAGGAGACAAGAGGCTACACATACAGGACATGGAGAGGATGTACAGTGAGCTGATCTGTACAGCAGGCAGAGTGCAGGTTTTTCATGCCCTCTATTCAGATATTTCCTGTTAATATTGATGGGAACTGTGCACTAACTAGTGCTGGAATGGGCAGTCTGCTTAGTGAACAAGCATGGAGAGAGGCATGTTTAATTAATTTTACAGTCATGGGCAGAAAGGTCAGATGACAGC